>VZSE01015529.1:0-161086 GCA_013398275.1 Promerops cafer
GGCGGGCGGGAGGGGGAACCGGCCGCTTCTTTGGGGGGGGGGCTTGGCGTGGGACGAGCCGGCCGGGCGCAGGGCTCTGCGGGCACGCAGAATCCTTCAGGAGCATGGAGCGTTCCGAGAGTCCGGAGAACTGAGGGACGTGGAGAGTCCAGAGCGTCCTGGGAGCTCTGGTGGACACGGAGAATACAGGAGGTTCCAGGGTTCTGGGGTCACAGAAAGCCCCGTGGGCCCTGTAGAGCACGAGGGCTCTGGTGGGTCCCCAGGTCTCTGTGGGACATCGGGGTCCCACTGTGCTGCACTGCTAGAGCAGATGTTCAGACCTAGACCCAACTGAGTTCTTCCCCTGCCCACCTCTGAGGTGGAGGCCAAGGGGACCAGCTCCCTCTCCTTCCTGAGAAATCCACTCTGGCTGACCCTCTTCTCCTGTGTCCACTGCTAAGGACAGTGTCCACTGAGGGGCTTTCTATTATTATTTTGTTATGCATGATTTTTCAGGCATGAAATTGGTCTAAGAGGATTATGGTCCATTATCATCAGCAGAAGAGTTTTGCTGGGATTTTCAGTTAATATTCCAGTGCACCTCAGTGATGCCCATGTGGACCAGGCCATGCCAGTGGGGCACTCGACCCACAGGATGCTTTGCCCAGGTTGTCGCCTGTCCCTTGGCCAGCAATGCAAGTGGGTGAGGCAGGTGCCCTTTCAGGCCCATTTCAGAGCCTCAGTGCTGTTTTTATCTCCATCTCTCAGAGAAGTCAGCCTTCTCTAACACAGAAAAACTTGTTCTATTGTTGGAGAGGGTGAAAAACCCATTATCTCCCCCCATCCACTCTGCACACTGCCTCTGCCGTGATTTACTGCGAGTCGTGGAGGATGTTTTGCTCTATATTACACAGATGCAGCTTAATAGCATGGGGGAGGGAGAGGGACACAGAGTCCAGACTCCTGCCTGCTCTGTTTTCTTGTTGATATACTGTGTGACTCAAGGGAGACAGCTCTGTGCCGCAATTTCCTTTAGAAAATAGGGACATTGGTCACTTGGCCTGGTGAAACCTCTCTGAGATTCCTGGATGACCAGTTCTGCAGGGGAAAGCAAACTATTACTACTACAGCTAATATGATAGTAATTATGATTATTAATCACCAGGCAGTCAGGATTTAAGGTTGGCCTCCTGCCCTCCTCTCATCCCATAAATCAGTCGGGGATGTTCATGGACGCATCACGTGGACAAGGCTGTGTCTGACAGAAAGGGCACGTGCCAGCTCAGAGCCCTGCTGGTGGGGTCCCCAGAGTGGAGTGTGGGGGCACAGCACAGCTCTGGGCGTGGGGCAGGGCACGGCCCCAGTCCCCCCAGCCCCTCTGCCAGGGCTGGGCTGTGCAATGACCCCAGGAAGGCTTGTCCTGCTCCAGGCATAGCAGTGGGGCCCCTTTTGATCCCACTTTCTGCACCCAGGGCGTTGGTTCCAGCACGTGGCTGGTGGAAGGGCCTCTCTTACCAGCCCTCTTCCCCACACAGCCCTTGCATACAGAGTTGAGTCATGCCATTCTCTTTCAGGTTATTATTCACTGAGCTCCAGGAGCCTCCCAGTGCACCCATGGTTCTTCCAGTCCCCTCACAGCTCCCCAGTCCCCTCAGTGCATCCCCGTAGAGCCAGGCCATCCATGCAGCTGCCAGTCCATGCCCTGCCTCCCTGCCCTCTTCGGAGCACTTTATGCCCAGACTTCTTTCAATTCCCTGGGTTTTAAGCATATGCTTGTGGTTAATCCTGTGCTTACATTTTATCCCAAATTGGAAAAATTGGGGTCTTTGGGCAAATTCTCCTGCTGTTCAAGTCAGCTGAAGGGCTCCCTCTAATTTAACTGAACAGTAATCCTCTCTCTCTCTGCCCTGCTCTCCTCCTCCTCCCTCACTCAGTTCTACTTCTCCCCCCTCCTCCTCCTCCTCCTCCTCTTCCTCCTCACTGAATGTTTTTGAGGTTTTACTCCTTTCCCCTTTTTTTTCCCTTCCTTCCCACACCCTGGGGAATCAGTGGGAAACTCCCTGGTTTCCAAGGGCAAAGGAGACCTGGGTACTTCCCAAGGGTGTCCTCCCCTCCCTGCTCCTGGGCGTGCAGGGGTTTATAATCCGTGCAGGAAATCATCACCTGCTCAGTGAGGGGCTGCCCTGGGCAGGCACAGGCACATTGGGAAAGGAGGTGCAGCCTTAAGGGGTATGGATTTGGGGTGGGAGGTGTGGGAGGGAGGGACGGGAGCCCACTTGGATCCCAGCGTGGCAGCTGTCGGCTGGCGCTTGCCAGGAGAAATGTTTGCCAACGAGACACGACATTTCTCCGTATTTCTGTAATTAGAGCCACACTGCAAACACAGCTGGGAAGGGAGAGACAGGGCTTTCATGGTCCCCAAAGCTGCTTCCAGCCACCAGGACTGTCCCCAGACACTCTCGGGTGTCCTCCTGCCTGGCATGGCTCATGCCCCTGCTTTGCCCTTCACTTTTGGAAGATGCTCCACGGATGTGACACGGGATGGAGGAATTGGGGCTGTAAATTTATTTTGCAGGTGGAAGGATGCTCCTTGTTCTGGCTCCTTTCTCTGCCTTACCACTCCAAATCTTGACGTATTTTTTCAGGCTCTCACCTCCACACTGTTTGGTTGTTAAGTATAAAACAAAATCCTGAAACAAGGGTAAAATGTGCAGCCAAATTGAACCCTCATCAGCCTGGGCCTTCCCAGCCCTGGGAGACTGCAAATCTGGAAAGGACTCAGTGACATTAAACCAAGTCACGGACGTTGTTTCCTGACAAAGCCACTTCCCACTTGTAAGTGGCAGGAAAAGCCACGGAGACTCTGCTCTGGGACGTGGCCCACTCAGGTCATGACATCCCCCCTGGCGTCCTGCCTGTCCTCACTGCACAGCAGGGGAAACTGAGGCAGGGGCAGGCTCGTGACTCACCTGCCAGGAGGATGGATGGGGCCTGCAGGCTGCAGTAAGTCGTGACGCTGCAGGGAAGAGCAGGGACAGGCAGGATGCAGCCGTGGGAAGGGGGTGCTGGCAGCGGCTGCAGCGGCTCTGTCTGACTGGAAACTCTCCCGGGCAAGGGGGGGTAGGAGCCAAGTGCTGAGTTCCCAGCACTTTTGGTGGGGGACAGTTCTCTCCCTGTCACCTGGGATGCCTCAGTGGGACAGTGTCAGCTCAGGGGGGAGCCCCGAGGGGTGGGGACAGTTCCCCACCAGCAGTGGGACGTGGGCAGAGCCTGCTTTGGGGTCCTGCTGCTGAGGCACCCTGAGACAGGGCGGTGTTGGCCACGCAGGGTAGGGACTCTGTGGGGCTGGGGAGGCAGTCAGCCCAGCTGGCACCCCTGGATACATCCCCTGGTGAGGATGGGACCCCAGTGGGTGCCCAGTGCAGGCAGTCACAGGCCCTGTCCCCCTTGGTAGGGAGTTCTAGCTAAGCCATGGGGCTGGGAAGCAGCTAAACTTGCTTGGGGGTGAATATGGGGTCTTGCCCCTCACCCCCAAATTCACCTTTACACCCCTCAGCTTGAGCAGTGGGGAGGGAAGGGTGGTGCTGACCAGAGCTCGCAGGGGCTGAAGCCAAGGGCAGGGACCTGCAGGGATGGAGCTTTCCCAGTCCCTAGGGCAGCTCACCACATCCCTTCCACAGTTCTGCTGTCCCCTGAGACCCCCCCAAGGCCACCTCGCCCCTCTCCTCTGCCCACGGTGGCCCCTTCTGGTGGCCCCCGGCTGCTGCCGAGCTGTGGCTGCGTGCTTCCAGGCGCTCCTTGTCCCCGGGGAAGGGGAATGTGAGGAACGCAGCCCTGTGCACCCTGTCTGCGCCTGCCTGGCCACCCCTCGGCTAAGAATAGACCTGGCTCGGCCAGGCCCCACCAGCACCATGGGGCCGTGGGCTGTGGGAACTCCCAGACACCTTCCTGTGGGGGATAATGGACATAAAAAAATGAAAAATGGGTTTCTCTGATGCCCAAAGGGTCCTTGTGCTGCTGAAGGGAGGCCAGAGTGTTTCTGGCTTTGAATTCATGTGATTTTAAAGCAAATCTCTGGCAGCTCAGGCAAGGGGGTGCAAAGCAGCCCCCCAGGCCTCGGTACCAGCTGCCTCCTGAGCTCCCCTCTAGGAGTTCTGGGAATTGAGGGGGAATCTCCTCCTTTCTTCTGCTTTTACGTTTCTTTTTTCTCCTTAGGGAGTGATTTCGCTGAGCCTCCTAATTTCAGCTGCAAGCATGATGCAGAAGCCAGAAGGCAGCAAAATCTCTCCAGATGTTATCACAACGGGGAAGGGAAATCAAACTCGGTTTAAAGCTATCTTGTAAAACACTGCTGCCAGCTTGGCAGAGCCCTTGGGGCGCCAGCCGGCCCTCGCTGCCCTCAGAAGTTTCACCCAGGCCCCCCATCTCAGCCAAGAAGTTCCAGTTGAGCTCAAGGTGGGACCTTCAGCCTCCCCCTGGGCTGGACTGGGCATAACCTTGTGTCCAGCCCCATCTCCTGGGTGGACTTTGCACCAGTGTTGAAGGTAGCCTGGTGTCCAACCCCATCCCATCTGCTGTGTGGACCTTGGCCCCGTGTGCAAGGTTGGCTGGTGTCCAATCCCACCTGCTGCACAGAGCTTGGACCTGTGCTGAAGGGGCCTGGTGTCTGCCTCTGTCTTCTGCATGGCTGGTGGGCCTGGGCTGTCTGTCGGCCGCTGGACACAGCTCAGTGCACCCATCATCCACCCTCGTGTCCGTGGCAGGACAAACTCAGCTCCTGTGTGGGTTCTCTGATGTCTAGCTGGGGCTGAGTGACAGTGTTCAGTGTGTCTCTTCTCTTCTCTTTTCTTTCTTTTTTTTTTTTTTTTTTAATCCTCTTCTCCAGAAAGCAATTTTCATGAAACTTGCAGGATCTTGATGATCTTGGAGACCTCTTTTCCTCCCCTAATGGGGCAGAAAGGAGCCAAGGAGCTCAGAATTACCAGTGGGGAACTGAGCTGGATGGAGCACACCTGCACCAGCCTGCTTTCCCAGGCTGAAAATACACTTGGCTTCCAGCTCAGCTCTCACCGTGCCAGGTCTCTGCTCCACGAGCAGCGCACTGCCGGGAAGGGGGAGAGGAGGCAGCCCGGTGCGCCGGGATAGAAAGCAGATGCGCCAGGATGTGGGGAGGGAAGGACGCGGCGTGAGCGCCGCTGGCTGGGGCTGCTGCTCCCTGCTCTGGGGACCAGGCAGAAAGACGGACGGTCGCCACCTCCCCGTGGGCGTCCTGTGCTCGCGGAGGATGGAGAGCAAACAAGCACCCGAGCGTGGGCGGGCAGACACCTGCCTTCTGCTCGGCTGCCAGGTGCAATAAGCCGCTCCCAAGCCTCAGCTTCCCGGCTAAGACACGACCGAGGGCAGAGGCCATCGGATGGGACAGGGACGGGTGGATCATCCAGATCCCCTCATTTCCCCTGCTGCTTCGGGCTGCAGCAGATCACAGCTCTTTAAGGCTGCAATAATCCCCAGCCTGGGATTAGTTTTGCACCTAATCACCGCAGAACAAATACGAAGTTTTATTTACAGAAGCAGAAGAAAGACGAGGCCGGAGACGGGGAGGACGGGGGGGACGGGTGGGCCTGAAGCACGGCTGATCCCAGGATAATCAGGAGCTGGAGGGCAGGAGGCGATCGCTGACCTTGGACCCCCCTCCCCGGCGCTTACGTAAGTGCGGCACTGAGTGCTGGAGTCACAGCAGTCGTGAGCTCCAGCCTTGTCCCAGCCTGGGCTTGGTGACCCCCCAGCCCTTTGAACAGTTCATGCCTGGACTTTGGGGATTCCTGGCCCTGATTCAGCCCCTCCCTTGGGCACATGCTGCACTGTGAACCCACGAGCTGTCAGTTCTGACGGGAGCCGCGATTCAGGGGAGGAGGGAGATGCTGCAGAGGGATGCTGATCTTTCAGACAGGGACGGGGGAAGCTGGGTGCTGCAGTTACATTGCCCCAGAGCCAGGCTGGTCCCCAGGGATTTGTGTTTGCACTGGGTTGGGGTGGCAGCTCTCCTGCTTGAGAGCCTTGTTCCACTGAGCCCCCAGCCCTTATGCAAGAAGAAGCTGAGCTGCTGCTCGAAGGGTGACAAGACATAGGTTTATTTTTCATCCATGCAAGCGAACAGCCTGGCAGCAGGCAAACCAGGATGTGCTCCATCCCTCCCCAAACTGCCCTCTGTCATCTAGGTCTCTGGCTTTGCCCACAGATCAGAACTGCCTGGTGGGTGACCAGGCTGGACCAGCTCCAGCCCTGGGCACAGGGGCAGCTTGTGACGGCTCCGTGCCTGCCGGAGCCTGAGCTTCTCCTTCCCCTGATTCAGACATTGACAAATAAATAGCTCTTCTCTGCTCCGGCTCTTGCATAGTGGAAAGGAATGTCTGACCTGATAGGAGAGAGGATCCTGGGCTGTGGAGACCCATGGCTTCCTTGGCAAGTGTGCCCATGGCATGGCTGCCAGCCTGGCCAAGTGCCCATGCTTGCACCCTGTCTATGTTGCCCTGCTGGTGGCTGCCTTATTTCAGTTCCACTTCTGAGATGGATTTGAAGGCCTTTCTCTTGGCTGAGAAGAACTTGACACCCAATAAGATGGTGGTGATCAGGAAGATGAGTGCCAGGGCGAGCAGGACCCAGCCTCCAGCTGTGGCTTGACTTTTGGTCAGGGACATTCCCAGGAAATCAGTTTTGCTGGAGTCATCTTGGGCTGGAAAAGAGAGAAATGAGAGACATGGTTGTTGCTGGGGGCTTGTTGGGTCACCTTTGCTGGTCTCTTGGATGCCCTTTGGCCTCAACTCCACGAGGAATCAAGAAGCATCCAAATGACCTGTGGTTTTTGGGATGGCCAAGGGGCACCAAGAGAGCTCCATTTCATTCTGACCCTGAGGGCTGAGGTGAGGTCTGAGCCCTGGCCAATCATGGACCCACTCTGCTTGGCTGAGTCCTGCATACCTGTGTAAGGAGTCCAGCTGTACTCGGGCCATCCCAGGACCTCCCCATTCTTCTTGTTCTCTTTCTCCAGCCACGTCATGAGTGGCTCGAAGTAGCTCATCAGGGCCTCTGCTGACATGTTGGGCTGTCCTGTGATGAGCTGCATGGCTTCGGGCCATGGCTTGCTGAAACCCAGCTTCAGGGCATCCCTGTGGCAGGAGAAATCAGCTCCAGTGTGTTCTCCATCACCCTCTTGGCTGCCAGCCCCTCCCTTGCCCTTGGGGCTCTTGGTATCAGCATCCCTGCGTACAGCCTGAACCCCCAGAACCATAGGGCTGCCAGCCTGGAGCACAGGGAAGGACGTTTATCTTGGGGGGAAGAGGGGTTTGCATGGATTAAAACCCTCCAGTGAATCCAGCCTGATGCAGAGCAGTCCCTGGCTAAAAGGGTTAATTTTGCAGGTGCTTTTCTTGAAGCAAGGGGGTTGTTTTCCCTAAGGAACTGGGGGCTGGGAGGAGGAGGAGGAGGNTGCCAGGGGTCTAGCTACCATCTAGTGGCTGCTTTTGCAATCACAGCCCCAGCACCCAGCCCAAGGTGTCCCTGCCCCAGGTATGGGAGGGATGACCAGGGGCTGTGTTGCCTCCTGTCTTGCTGGGCTGGATTTAAGGTATGTGGGGATATAGATGCCTTGGCTTTCCCTGCCCACACACCTACCCCAAGATCTTCCCAGCCTCCTTGGACTGGTAGATGTCACAGGTGTGCAGAGGACCCTTGTGTCCGGCTGCATCACAGACTGCCTGGTGGAACTGGAACTGGATCACAAAGCTAACGAAGTACCTGGTGGAGAGGGATAAAGAGATGGGAATGGACCCTACTTGTGCCTGTGCAAGAGAGGATGGGGCTCCCCTCACTCTCTGGTTGCACCCTCCCAGTCTGGAGGAGCATCACTGGCTTTGGAGCTGCACCTGCTTCAGCTCAGCACAACCTGCTGAGGCCATTTCTCCCATAACATGTTTGTCAGTGGATGAGCTCATCTTCCTTGGATAGGGAGAAATTTCCCTAAATCCAGACTTCTTCTCTGAAGCTCTGTCAGGGTCTCTGGAGCTGCCCAGCCCACGCAGGATGGTACCACCAGCCATGGAAAAAGGTGTCATCACCGGCATCTGACCTGGGGATCCTGCTTCTATGTCCAAGTGGTGTCCCTCGTGCCCCAGCCCTGCTGGCTCACCTAATGTAAGGGACGTTGGCAGGGATGTGAAACTTTGCCCCGGGGTCAAAGTCATCTTCAGACCTCAGTGCTGGTGGGCACAAGCCCTGGTACTTCATCCTGGGTGAGAGAGGGAGAGTCAGGGAGCTTGGGGAGGACGAGATGCGGTGAAGTGGGACGGAACATAGTGGGGTGTGAGGACAGAGGGAGGGGTTGTGTATCTCATCATTGCCACTGCAGTCAGCTGGACCACAAGGAAAGAACACCCAGCGGGATGATGGCCAAGGCCCTTGTCCTAGACAGGGGTCTGAATTCAATCCTACCTGAGGTTCCACCACTCCTTGTTGTACTCATCCTCCTTGATCCGCCTATCAAACACCTTCCAGCGCCACTGGTCCATGAGGTACCCGAAGGGCAGGAAGGCGATTTTGTCCAGGGCGATGCTCATCAGGTAGTTAATATCACTTTCTGCCCGGGGCATGAAGATGTGAGCAAGACAGTGCGGTCGGTATCCACCTCTCCTCCCTCTGTGGGTCATTCTGCCCACATTTGTGTGCAACTCCCAACATTTCCTGTCCCCTCCATGCATGCAAAGCCACCACGTATGTCCCTGAGCCCTTCAACCTTGCCCAGCCCCTCCTGACCATGTGCATTTCCAGCTGTTCCCATCAGCATCCCCACGTTTGCTCTGTGGCCCTCCAGCTCACCTTCGTTTTCCATGACTTGGTCCAGCAGATTGATGCTATGCAGGTGTTTGGGGGTGGAGACAGACAAGGCCATGACATCCCCAACAGCCTCATGGAAGCCAGGGTTGGCCCCGTCGCGGAAGGAGACAGGCTGGTCCTTGTACTGCAGGAAGTACTGGACGTGGCCCATCTCGTGATGCACTGTGATGAGGTCGTCCATGTTCACCACGGTGCACTGCTTGATCCTGGGCCGGGACACAGGGGTTGGGGGAGAAGAGAGGGCAGTGGTGGCCTGAAAACCTCCAGGAACCATCACATCCCCTTGAGCTATTTTTCCTTTCTATGTGCCCCCTCCCCACATCTGATGCCAGGCCAGGCTGGCCCTACTCCACTGGGTTGGTCTCTTCCTCCTCCTGCATCTGCTGCTGACCCTGCCATTCCCTGTCCCTGTTCATCAGCTTTTCCATTCTCCGGGACAGGGCAGGGCAGGCATGGATTGCCCTCCATCCACCACGGAGACTCCTGCCAGCATCTTGGGTACCAAGGGAAGTGCCATAGTTGGGGTGCCACAGCCATAGATACACTGTGGTGGCATCAGCCCATGTGCCCTTATTCTACAAAGACTCTTTCTGCCCCAGTACCACATCAGTGGTGGCCACCACCTGCTCCCCATGGGCACCTGAAGTCCTTGCGATTGTAGAAGTCCCAGGCTGAGGCATGACACACCACCTCCCGCCCATCTGATGGCTTCTCGATCATGGACTTGTCCCAGAACTCCTGTGGCATTGGGATGAGGCCCAGAGAGGTGAAGAAACGGTCTGACTCTTCAAACATTTTCTTGGGTGTCCAGCCCTGGGGAAAGAGCAGAGACCTAGTGAGGGGCAGTGGGGGATGTTGGGGTGCTGGGGGCTGTGGAATGATGGGAGGACAGGGGTAACCTTGTTCTGGGCGGGAGGATCTCCTGGAGTCAGCTAGACCTGGATCCAGGTCTTGGCATATAAAGGTAGGGAGAATACAGATGAGGCATGGGGTTTTTGGGCAACATTAGAGCATTTGGCAACATGGGTGGTGGCAGCAGCCAAAGGTTGCTGGGTCCCAAGGGGCTTCCCCAGAGCAGCCTAGAAAAGCACTGACCTGTTTTTTCATGGCCGGGGTGGCATCCACCTTGGTGGCATCTGGGAAAGGTATCACCAGGTCGAAAATGTTCGACCATGACTGAGCCCACATGTTGCCTGGGAAGTGCAGAAGGATGACACATGTCAGGAGGGAGAGAGGGAGAGGAGAGCAACCAGTTACTCCCTCCTCCTGCACCGGTGGATCACCCTGCCTGGTCCCTGCCCTGTCTGCATAAGGGCAATGTAGGCAGGAGCCCACCCATGCAAGAGGTCAAATCATGCTGAGCTTGCTGCCCTTCCCTGGGGCAGATTGGCCTCTACAGACCCATGCCAGGGGACCTTTTCCCTTCAGCCAGAGCTGAACAGAGACCAGTCTTAACTCTTGGCATGGCAAGAGACAGAGACAGCCACACCTGGTGGGCGACAGAGCGTAGCTCAAGCAGAGCCCTTACCTAGCAGATGGGCAGGGATGGGACCCTTCAGGTTTATGTGCTCTGCACCATACTTTTTGTAGAGGGCTCGTCGTACATAAGCATGGAGGTTGAGGTACAGGGGCTGCAGCTGCACATACAGCCTCTCCAGATCTTCCTCGAAGGTGGATGTCTCGTACAGGGATCTCCAGTAGGCCCCGTTGTCTTTGTAGCCTATGGCAGGGCAAGAGCAGAAGCTGTCAGACTCTGTCCTTCTTGGGCAAGACTCTGTCTTGCTGTTCAGACACTCCAGGTCCCTCCATATCTGTGAGAGAGTAGATCTCCTGGGAGTTAGTGAGACCTCCACACCCTTAGGATTTTGATCCCCCGTTGGATGAAGAGCCCAATCCTCTGCTCACAGGGGGTTAGGGCCATGGTGGGCTCTAGGGGAGCAGGACACTGACCATTGAGCATGGCTGCCTTGTTGCTCAGTTCCACGTATCGCTTGTAGTTGTTCCTCATCTTCTTCCCAGAAGCATCCCGCCAGCCCTTCCAGGCGAAGAGGAGCTCATCATAGTCCCGAGAGGTGGCCATGATGTCTGTGAGGTCTAAGAGAGAGCAATGAAGTCACTGTAATGCTGTTGGATGGGCTGAACAGCTGCAATGGTCCTATACCCTGTTGCTCAGGGGCCATCACAGAGAAGGTGAAAGAACCCTTCATGGCCTTTCTTCATGCCCCCATTATCCCTTCTGGGCCACTGCCGATGCCCCACAGGACACCCTGCTGGATCTTACCAGGATCCAGTGGGTGACAGGTTTTGTTCTCTCTGCAGACCTTGGCCACGCTGTACGTGGTCTCCATATCTGAGAGGAGGGTGTTATACTGCAAAGCAAATCAGAGTATGTAAATTGGTTATCCTTGCTCCTGGTATTGGAGGGTATTGGAGGATATTGGAGGACATCCCAGCCCATCGAGGTTTTCGGGTGTTTTACTCTGGTCCCTTACAGGATCAAGTGTGACCCCAACGGAGGCAGCACGGAGTCAATACAGGAGGGCCTGGGGCCAACAAGCAATGTGCCATTGTCACCCAAATATCCAGGCCCTACTGCAGCCTGGGATAGGCAACCTTTGGGTAGGAAACCCTGAAAACAAGGATTTTGGCTTTGTGTAGAAGGTAACAAGCTATCACCTTTTTCAAGGCAGATGGTGGCTGCCCAGTGGCATTTCTTAAATTTTGAGAGAAACTTGTGTCTTCACACAGGGTGATGGCAAGGGACACCCTCTCTTGCTCTGTCCCCTTGCCACTCACCTCCTTCAGCTCATTTTCAGGTAGGGCTGCCCTCTCAATGACACTCAGCTTCTTGAGGATGCGGGTGACACTTTCATCCTGGAAATCGGAGGTGTCAAACTGCCTGGCCCTCATGCCGTACTCCAGGGTGTGCTTGGACATGGCCAAGTTCTTCTCCAGCTACAAGGAGAGAAGAACAGTTGTTTTGGGGAGAAGACATAGGCCACCACTAGAAATGCCACCTGGCATCCCCATCCCTCCCCACAGCTGCCTTTGTGGGTACCTCATTGGATGATGAGGGCTTTCAAGGAAAAGGCACCTCCTGGGTGAGAATGTTATCCCTTTACAAGGGGCAGAGGCTGCCCTGGTTTTCAGAGCTTCTGTGAAAGGTGCCCTGGGTACCAGCTGCCTTCCCTGGCTGTTGGCTGTCCCTGCACAGCCCCAGGGTCATTTCCATACCATGATCTCCTTGTTGTGGTCAGTGATGTTGGTGTTGTAGGCCCAGGATGCCTCGGTGTAGGCGTTCCACACTTCCTCAGCCGTGCTGTTGTACTCGGACAAGAACTTTTTAGCTTGTGCCTCATCTGCTATTTTGTCTAGAGGAGGAAATAAATGGGGGAAGAGATGAGAAAGGTCAGGAGAGCTGCAAGAGCACTATCCCATGGAGAAGCCGTAGTTAAGCTTTTCCCAGAACTGCAGGTCCATTGAAGGATGCCACAACTTGGGAGCAGGCTGAGTTAAAAAAATAGAGCTGAGCTCTCTGGGGGAAGAGGTGCCCAGCTGGGGTGTTCCATTGGACAGAGCACGGGATAACAGGACAAGTTGCATGCCCTAGACTCTCCCACGTGAGCACAAAGGATACAACTAAGAAGAGAAACTCTTCACACCATGACTGATGACATCACTACACAGCTTCATACAATGGCACCTGACTCCTGGGAAGAAACACCCCGTGGGACTTCACTGGAGCTGGCTATTTCTCTCTCCTGGTATGGGGACCACCCCACCCACAGCAGAGACCTCCCTCTGCTTCTGCCTGTGGATTAATGATGTCCCATGGAGCACCTCTTCCTGACCCTCCCCAGACCCGGGATGGAGCTGCAGCCTTACCAATGCCTTCAGGGTAACCTTCAGGGACAGGGGGATGCCAGTCAAACTCAGGCCAGCCCAGCACCTCATTGGTCTTGTTGTTCTGCTCCTGAAGCCACTTGGTGACAGGGCTGAAATACTCCAGAAGGGGACCAGCGTCCATCTGACCCTTGCCAGTGAGATTCAAGAGGATATCCTGCCACGACTTCGAGGACCCAGCTTTCAACACTTCCCTGTGGAGGAGCAGAACAGCAAGAGCCAGCATGAGGCCAGGGCAGGGATAGGAGAGAAGCAGTGATAGTATCTCAGCATCTTAAGGGTTGAAGATGCTGTTCCTGAGTGGGACATGAACCTGGGAACTGCCTTGGAAGCCACTGCCTGGCCTGCATGTGGGAACTGAGGACTCCCTGCCATACACTCATGCATTTAACACAGGAGCTAACTGTGCTTTAGTGACCTCTTGTCTGGGTGTGAGCTCGTGGCTGGGACAATAGCAATACTCTGGTGAGGACCACTCACCCCACCCCAGTGCTTCCATGTATTTCCATCCATCTATCCATCCATCTGCAAAGCTATTTCTCCAGTTCACTTTTCCTTCCTTCCTTTCTTCTTTCCTTCCTTTGCACACCATCAGCTTCCATGCACACATCTGCCCATGGCGATTTTCCTGACCCTCCTCTGTCCCCACCTGAGTTTGGCTCCAGCCTCTTTGGACCTGTAGATGTCACAGGTGTGCAGGGAACCGTTGTGGTTGGCTGCCTGGCACAGTGCCTTGTGAAACTGGAACTGGAGGATGAAGCTCACAAAGTACCTGCCAAGGAAGCCCATGAAGGTCAGAACTGGGGACAAGGGGAAGCAGACAAGTCCAAGAGCTCAACCCCACCATTTGTGGTCCCAGGTGTTGGGAAATCTCTGTGTTTTGAGCAAGAGCAGCACATGACAGTCCCTGCCCACAGAGGTGATCCCCTACCCACTGCACCCCAAACCTTGGTCCCCTTGCCAACACTTCCTCTACCTGATGTAAGGAGTGTTCCCCGGGATGTGGTACTTTGCTCCAGGGTCAAAGTTGCTCTCATTCCTTGAAACCGGAGCACAGATGCCCTGGTATTTGGTTCTGTGGACAACAGAGAACAACAGCATGAGCATGGGAATAATAAAGTATCAGAAGAATCTAGTCAAAGAATGGGAAGGCTTGGCATAGTGCTGAAGGAGTCTGCATAATTAGAGCATGATTCCCTGTATATCCATCCATCCATCCATCCATCCATCCATCCATCCATCCATCCATCCATCCATCCATCCATCCATCCATTGTTCTCCCACCATCTCCGTGGCTACTTTTACGCTTTTTCTTTCCTCTTTCCTGCCTCCCTTCCTTGCACATCCCCAGCTTCCACAGCCCCATCCACCCTCGGTGACTGTCCCCTACCTCAGATACCACCAGTCGTGGTTGTATCGTCTTGGCGGCGTGCGGCCACTGAACACGTTCCAGCGCCACTGGTCGATGAGGTAGCCAAAGGGCAGGAAGGCAATCTTCTCCAGGGCCATCTTCAGCAGGTAGTTGATATTGCTCTCTGCATGAAACAGAGCCTGAACCAGGCTGGAAAGGAGTCTGCATGGGCAGCCCTACAGGCACCAGAATTTTAGTGGGCAGGAGGGTGGGCAGATCTGGATTAGAAATGGGGACAGCATTTCAACATGTAACCTTGGTCCTAGAGAAGGCTGTGTAGGACAGAGGAGGTTTCTGTAGATACAGTTACTACCTGGGGCAACGTGTGCCTTTTACTGAGTGGGGACAATGAGAGTGACAAGTGTGGTGTCCCCTTGCCCTTAGCCCAGCGCTCAGAGTTAGAAGGTCTTTGGTGAGTGTAACTCTTCACAATTCCACCCCGGGGCCTGAAGGTGAGGGGGTTTGGGGGAGTTTGTTCTGCAGTCACACCACTGCAAAGGCTCTGATGGTTTAGACCCAGAACCAGAGTCAACTCTAGTCACCACTGTATCATGAGGAGCACAGGGGATGGTGACATCTGTTTTTCCCCTCAAGGAAATCCAGGGAAAGAAGTTTGGAGAAAGACCTGCTGGAGACCCAGCTGAATCTGTGGGGTCAGAGAGGGGTTGGCAGCACTGCCCTGAGGGGCTGTTGGCTGCCATCCCTATGGTGACCTGGCTGCCAAGGGCTGGCAAGTCAGGTAGCAATGGCTTGAGGCAGAGACCATCTGCTTCGTTGTGTTTATGCAGCACTGGCCCAATGCTCTTGGCTGCTGTGATGTCTTTCTTGTCATAAAACGTATTTAATGACACGGCAGGAGGATCCCGGGACTGTCCCTCCTCCGCCAAGCAGCCTGGGGCAGGTCTGGGAGCGCTCAATTTCCTTTGCTGCCATCTGCCTTGATGTGTCGGCTGAGCGATGTCGGGTGGGAGGATGAGGCTCTGGACGAGCTGGGCAGTGCCTGCAGGGACGAGCCCTGCCCTGCCGTGCTGGCTGGCAGCCGGACATGTCACCTGCCGACCGCCCTCGTGACTGCGCCCGTGCGTGCCGGGTGCCACCTCCTCAGAGCCATGGGAGCGCCAGTGGTGGATGCTTCTCGGGAGGGAGGGAGGGAGGGAGGGAGGGAGGAATGCTAGAAAGGTCAAAGCCAATCAAGCGCAAAAATGTTGTTTTTCAGTTTAGGTTCTGCTGGTGAAGGGAAAGGCACAGACAAGCTCTGGAGAGCACCTCCTGCCTCAGGGGTGAAGAGCATGGAGCCAAGAAGGGCTCTACATGGACCCATGGAGACAAGAAGGGGTTGTGCATGGACCCACAGAGACAAAATAAGTCCTACCCAAACACATGGAGACAAGAGGGGGTTGTGCGTGGACCCATGGAGATGAGAAGGGGTTGTGGCAGCTCTGGGCCGTGTTGCCAGACTGCAACCCACCCTGGCATGTCTCAAACCCTTCCCAGTGCCACAGGCAGTGCCAGAGCCCTCCGGGTCACCCAGCTCCCCAGGGTGGCTGCCATACCTTCATCCTCAGTAGCATTGCTGAGGAGACCGATTTTCTTGAGGTGGCTGGGGGTGGAGACAGAGAGGGACAGGACATCGCCGATGGCCTCGTGGAAGCCAGGATTGGCCCCGCTGCGGAAGGACACGGGCTGGTCCTTGTACTGCAGGTAGTACTGGATGTGGCCCATCTCGTGGTGCACTGTGAACAGCTGCTCCATGGTCACTGACGTGCACTGCTTGATCCTGCCGTGTGAAAACAGCATTGCCTGAGCCGAGTGAGACCCCGGCTGCCTGTGCACCCCCTTGATGGGAAGGACTCCCCACAGTCCCAGAGAGGGTGGCAACACCCTGCAGGGTAAGGGGAGGTGGAGGGGAAGGCAGGGCAGCATTGTCACTCCGGACCTCACCTCAGAAAGTGCCAAATTGGGCTGCATGGCCAGGCTGGGGGTACCCAAAAGGGTGATCAAGGGGGACAGGAGAGGGTCTTGCCCTGTAGCCCTGGGTCCCTGCATGTCCCCACAGACCTGAAGTCCTTGCGGTTGTAGAAGTCCCAGGCCGAGGCATGGCACACCACCTCCCGCCCATCTGTCGGCTTTTCCAGCATGGACTTCTCCCAGAATTCAGTCGGCATCTCCAGAAGCCCCAGGGAGGTGAAGAACTCCTCCGAGACGCGGAACATGTGGGTGGCATTCCAGCCCTGGTGGGCAGCCCTGGGTTATGGCTGAGGAAGGGGCTGCCTGTGCCCTGGGCATTGCCTCCAGTGCTCCCCCAGGACCGTGGGAAGGAGGTGAGTTGCTCCCAGGGACTGGGGCCCTGCCCCTCTCTCTGTGATGGGGAGGCCCAGCCCCAGAACCGGTGTGAACATCCCTAAAAAGCACCGAGCAATGGTGCTGGAGCTCAGCAGGGGCAGGAGAAGGGAGCAGGACTGATACCCAAGAAGTGCTTGGAGCTGTGTGATGGTGTGAACGCAGCAAAGCGGCCCCCAGCCCGGGGACTGGCAGCAGTCCCAGTGCACTGCCCACTTTTGTCCACCTGCTGCCTCTTTGGTCATTGCCAGATATGGAGTAAGATCATTTCTTTGTCCCTTCCCCTCCCAGGCATGGATTTTCTGCTGTCCCCTATACAAGTATGAGAAATTACTCCCATGGGGTCAATGTCATGGGCCAGCCTTGGCAACATCTCCTGCTTTTTCTCCCTGGTCCCCCCAATGAGTCCCTCAGCCCATCACCTGCTGCACCATGGTGCTTGTGACATCAAGGTTGGGCTTCTCAGGGTAGGGGATCATCAGATCGTAGATGTTGTTCCACTGCTGAGCCCACATGTTCCCTGAGAAGAGAAAATAGCTGGAGTAGAGCTGGTGGCAGGTCAGAAGAGAAACACAGTGATACCTGGGACATGTCTGGCCTTGTGTGTGCCCCTCTGACTCCACCAGCACCCCTGGGCACAGGCTGGGGGAGTCTCATCTCTTACCCAGGAGGTGAGCAGGGATGGGACCCTTCAGGTTGATGTACTTGGGCCCATAGCGATCATAGAGCTTCCTCCGGACGAAGGCGTGCAGGTTGAGGTAGAGTGGCTCCAGCTGGCTGTAGATATGCTCCAGGTCCTTCTCAAAGGACTCTGAGTCGTACCAGGAGCGCCAGTAGCTGCCTGTGTCAGGGAATCCTACCAGGGATACAGGGAAAACCTCTGTCTCCACACCCCAGAAGCTGCCCCCACTACCCATCCCCAAAAGGTGGGACCAGGGACTAGCAGCAGAATTTTTCCCCCTTCCCCAAAGTGTTGGTACTTGGGAAATAGAAGCTGGATGCCTGGCTGCACGTGGGGTGGGGAGAGCAGCAGAGCATCCCAATGTCCCAGTCCTGATTTCCACCCCCTGGCTGGGGATGCCCTCGGTTTGTACCATCATCCAGGTAGGCGTCATTGCTCAGCTTCACAAACTCCTCATACATGGGGCGCAGCGGGTTCCCCGCAGCGTTGTGCCACCCCTCCCAGGCAAACAGCAGCTTCTTGTAGCTGCGGGAGGTGGCCATGATGTCCGAGAGGTCTGGGACAAAGGGGACAAGTAGAACGTAAGAAAGCGGCCGGAGAGGGAGGCATATGCCACAGCTCTGCAGAGGTGCCACCACACCACGCCAGACCCAAGTGCCCGTCCTCACACTGGGACAATCCCGACTGAGCGGCACGTGCCAACCCCAACCCACCAAGGATGTGGGGACCAGGACCAAGTCATGGCCAGGGGGTGCTCAGCAGCTGGCAGGATCAAGGGAACAGGGACCATACCTGGCTCCAGATCCCAGCAGGTGCCGTTGGGCAGGCACACCTTGGCCGTGGAGTAGATTTTGTCCATGTCACTCAGGATGGTGTTGTACTGTAGGAAAGGAAAAGATGTTGGGGCTGCAAGGGGACAGGAACAGCCCTTCAGGAGAGATCTACAGGCTTCCCAGCTCTGGAGTGTGTGTCCAGACGGATGTGGGGAAGGATTGGTGTGTTTATACAGCACGTTTTTGGTGAGACAAGTGTGTTATCACTCAGGGTTTTGGCACGGTGGGAGCAGGGAGGCTCTTTGGGACAGACAATCCCTGCACAGCCATGCTCCAGAGAGGGGCTGTTTATAAAGCTGTTTGTCAGAGGGCACAGGCTGTTTATCTAAATGGGTTAAAAAAAATAGGAGAAGAAAAGCAGGAGGATGAGGGGAATTTATTTCTGTGAACTTCAACAAAAGCAAACAATAGCAACAGGAGGTTTCCTGGAACATGCTTGGGAAGCCCATTCCCAGGGAAGGAAATTCCTCTGCTCCGTCCCTCTCTCCACTCCCATTCCTCTGCTCCATCTGTGCAGAGGGGATGGAGATGGGGACAATGGTGGCTGTGGGACAGAGCTGCCCAGGGATGGGCAAGACATGACTGATGTGCAGGGAGGAGATGTGATGCTGTCTGTTATTTGGGAGAAGGCAGGGATGGGTTTCCTGGAAGGAACTGGGGCCGACAGCTCTCCGGAAGGGATTGCATCACTGGGTTTGCAGGGCTCTGCTGGGAATGGCTGCCAGGGAGCTGTGGGCCAGGATGGAAGGGCCTGTGCCTGCGCTCCTGTAGAGCAGAGTGGCTCCCAGCCTCAGCCTGCGCAATATTTCCATGCATGGAAATCAAAATTCAGGTAAACTGCCCTGAAAGCTCAGGACTGTGATGGGGAAGGCTCAGGAAGTCCTGATGTCCCTAGCATGGAACTGTATCAACAAGGCACAGCATTCCTTGTCTTACGGGGGCCTCAGGAGCTGGGTGGCTGCATCAGCCCTTTTTTTCAGTGGGCTGCACACCTAATGAGCCCAGAGAGGTTGGGACAGCTGGCTCCAGCCATGGGCACAGCCTGGTTGGTCTCCAGGTGATGCCCAAGACTGCTCTATGTAAGCAGGAAATCTCCAGTTCCTGCTGGGATAGTTCCAAGGTAAGGTTAGGGCTGGCTAATAGGGCCAGGAGGCACCCCACATCCCCTGAAGATGGCACCCCACATCCCCTGAAGATGGCACCCCATCTCCTCCTCAATCCACCCTCCAAAATGCAACAGGTCAGCAGCGGAGTCGGGATGCTTGCGAGAAATCCCTCTAAGGCATTTCACAGCACCCCAGCCATGCCCAGGGCTTTGCCTACCCGCTCTCTCATCTGCAGGGGCAGGTTGGAGGGTCCCAAGGTCTGGATGGATCCAATGATTTTCCTCAGCTGGGGGTCACTGAAGTTATTCCACTTGTTGCCATAGAGTTCCTTGGCTTTCTTCCCCCATAGCTCTGTGAAGTTCTGCTCCTCCAGTGATGCCTTGACCTGCATGGTTAGAGGGGACATGGGGGCTCAGGACCAGCCCCGGGACATGCCACCACCCAGGCGAGGCTTTGGGGGCCAGGGGCAAAGTCATGAGGGTTTGTGGGAGTCAGAGGTGACAGGACATGGGGTCGCAGGTGCTCCTGATGAGCACCCACTAGGGTGACCTGTGAGGGTGTTTTGGAGGGAGCTCCAGGGTCTCATATGGGACGGGAATGCTGGGACTGGGTGTCCAGGCCAAGCAGTCAGGGTGTCTGGGTGCTCCCAGGCTGGCTTTGACATCTGCTGGACCCTGGTTTTGGAAGGAGCTCTGAGGTCTGTCTTAATTTTATTTCTATTCTTGCTGTTTCTCACTTTCACAGAAACCCAAAAGCTAACAATAAAGGTACCACATTCACCTTCCTCCTTCCTGTATGTCCTCAGTACGTCTGTACACTTCTGTACATTTCCCAGTTGGCTGTCTGCATCCTGTGATCTGCAAATGCCACAGCTGGGGTCCACCCATTTGCTCTGAGTTCCCAGTTTTGGGTGTCTCACTGGCAGCCCTCATCTCCCTTCCTGGGGCCATGGGCTGGCAGTAAGCTGCTGGCACTCTGGGATGTTCTTTAGGCAGCTGGAGCTGTTTGGGTTTTGGGATGGGGTGCACTGCAGGTGGTTGTATCCCAGCCTAATCAGTGTCAGCTGTATTTGTGGGAAGCTCTGGTCTTTTAAGAGTGTCCTGGCCTGGCGCAGGTGGAGTGAGATGGTGCAGAGTGCCTGGTTGGTGTCCATGTGCTGTCCTGGTGTGATTTATGGAGCTCATTAACTGTGACTTGTGGCATTTTTAGCCTGGCTCCAACACGTCTGGTTTGTTTTATTTTAATCTTCACATTCCCTCAGCAGGCAGCAGGGAAGGAAGGGAGTTGTGGTGTGGCAGAGTTGGAGGCTGCCCCGGGCAGATACCCACACAGCTGTGGGACACGGGGGTGGGAATGCCAAAAGTGCCGGGTGCCCCTGGCTACCCAGCACTGCTCCCACCACTTCCCTTGGACATCCCAGTGCCCACAGCATCACTGGTATCAACTGGCCCCAATCCCCCAACGTGCTAGGACATGCCAGCCCCACAGACACTCTGCTCTTGCATCACCCCTCTAAACAGGAGATGCCTTTACCCCTTCCCAGACCCCGTGCAGAGCTGGAGGAGCTGGAGGAAGCAGAGCTCAGCTGAGTTTTGTCTTCTCCTTGAACAGGCACCTGTGTTTGGTCAGGCAAATTGTACCCTAAATTCTCCTGACAGCTTTGGTGGAGTGAGTTGAGGCCAGCAGTGCTGCCTGAGACCCCCTTGCTGTGGCCATGCCCACCAGTCCTGGCCCTTCATCCCCACATCTGGGATCTCTCTCTGGAGGGGATGCCCCTGTGGGGGCTCAGAAGCCCCTTGGCACCCACAGCCTCAAAGCCTCCCTACCAAAGCTCCACTCCTGTCCCTCCCTGCTTGTGGGTGCACAGTGAAGACTCGGGATGCAGCTCAGGACACTGGGACTGCCTTGGCCCAGGCATCTGCAGTAGTTCTGCACCCCAACATGAGCAGCCCGCAAGCCCCATTGCCTCTTGCCCAGAATCCCAGCTTGCAAAAGATGGTACAATCTATCTGTCTGTCCAGCACCCCTCTGCCCACCCCTGCCCCTGCCTGTGACCTCCTGCCTCTCATGTCCCTTTGTCACAGGGTCCCCTTTTGTGGCAGGCCCTGGAGCTGCCCATGCCCTGGTGGCCTGACTCAGCCCCTCTTGTGTTATGGATGTGTAGGGTTTGCCTGGCCCAGTGCTCTCCCAGATCCCCCAAATACAGCCTTTTGGGTCCTGCTGGCCAGCTGTCACTCCTTTAGCAGTCAGTGACTCCCCCTCCCCCCACACCTCCCTGCTGCCCCATCATGCACTGATCTCAGGGGGTCAGATCCCCTCCTCTACCTGGGCTGGCTTAGGAGCCTTGGCATTGCAGGGAGCTCCTGGACACGATCCTCACACTTTTGTTAGCACATAGAGGGGGGGAAGCTGGTCTGGAAATGCCTTTTGAGAAAAGTCCATGCAAGGTGCTCTCCTGGCCCTAATTTTGGACTCAGTGTAGTTGGGATGCTCCTGCTCTGCCCCAAGGTCCCCAGCCCCACCACATCTGCTGCTAGAGTTGGGCGCCTGCCCAGACTTCATGTCAGCTCGACAAGAAAAGGCTGAAGGGGCACCTGGGCCCTCTTGAGTGTCCTGCCAAATTGGCAGTGGCCAGACCTGGCAGTGATCCTTCCCCTGCGCAGGAAGATGCATTTCCTTCCCGCACAGGACGCACTGTGCTCCCATCCCCACGGGATCTGGAGGGTTCCGGGCTCTGTGTGGCAGCCCCCGTGTGACACCGTGGTCACGTACGGGCTGCCCTGCCCCTTGGGCCCCTGTACCATGGCACTGGCAGAGGTACCCCGAGCTGCATGCAGTGAGTTGCCCACGACCCCACGCTGGGGCCGCCGGCAGCTCCCCGAGCACGGCTGGGGCAGGCACCGCGGGCTGCCCAGGCACTGCCGCCCCTGACCTGGGCTGGGCTGCAGCTCACCCGACCGAGAGCAGAGCCGGGGTTGCTCCAGCTCCCTGCGCCACTAAATACAACCCAGAGACCTGCAAACCCCTGGGAAACACACCCGTGCCTGTGGGATGCACACTGCGTTGCTCCCCACAGAGGCTCTTCCCGCGCGTACCTGGGCTGATGTCTAACTCCCTGTAGCCTGGAGTGCCTTCCCACCACTCTCTCTGTCCCCGTGGGCTGGGGACACAGGGACAAGAGGTGGCAGCCTCAGTCCCGATGCCACCCAGCTGCTTGTGCACTTTGGGCTCCTGGTGTCTGCCCCAAACTCAAACCCTCAGCACTGGGATGTGGTGACACCGGGCAGGGACAGCGACAGGGACAGGAACAGGGACAATTGACACCTGCCCCTGTTCTGGGAAGGGGGAAAGGAAAGTGGAAGGTGCTGGGAGGAGGGAATCACCTCTAAAAATAACCTTGACTCTGCTCTGGGACCAGAGCTGTCATTTCGAGGCAGAGTCTCTCTGAAAGCCAATTTGGGGCAAAACCCTGCGGCTCCTGGACTACAAGTCCGAGCCTTGGTTTGCCAGCCCGAGGTGCTGAGACAGAAGCCCGCAGGGAGGAAGGGAACCACAGCAAGTGTCTCCACCGTGACCCAGCCCGCCCAGCTAGGGACACCCCCGTGGTGGCGTCGCCCCCGTCCCGCCACCCACCTGCAGAGCAGCATTTTCGGCCGTCAGGTTGGTGTTGTAATTCCAGCTGGCCGAGACGCTCTTGGAGAAGACGAGCTCGGCCGTGCTGTTGTAGTCCCTAGCGAAGAGGGTGGCCCCATCCTCGGTGGAGTCGTGCTGGGGGGGCTCGAGGCCGGGCTGAAGGGCACCTGCGAGGCTCAGCCAGAGCAGCAGCCCCAGCGCCGCGGGCATCGCGGCGGGAGCGCTGCACGCAGGGGCCCCGTTCGGCGCCTTCCGAGACAGCTTTGCCTCCGCTGCCGGCTGCTTATAACCCAGCAGCTTTCGCGCAAACCCTGCCCACCGAGCCTGCCTCCCCTCGCAGATAAGAGCGGAGAATTCTGTTCTCCTTCGGCGGTTCCAAGGCTTGCGGGAAGGAGCGGGGAGCGAACGCTGCCTTGGGGAGCAAAGTCCTTTTGGCTCCTGGCACTGCCGGGAGGGAAGGGGAAGGGGCTGGGACAGGAGGGAGGGAAGGAGATGGAGGGGAAAGGCGGAAAAGAGAGAAAGGAGAAAGGCTAGGGTGGCTGGGGTGGGTGAGATGCAGCTCCATCCCTGCAGGGTCCAGCCCCCTCCCGCTTTGGCGCAGGGGGATCCTGCTCAGCCGGTCCTCAGCGGGACATCTCCCCACGCCCCTCGGCAGCACCCCGGCCACCTGCGCTGGGCCGCACGGGCAGGCGCGGGAGGGAAACTGTTCCTGTGGGACTCAGCCAAGGTCTGCCTCACACTGCTTCCTGCCAAAGTGACCCCCTTCCCGGCATAACCTCATTTTTCAATGAAACAGAGTATTTCTCCTGGCTGTAAAGGAAGTCACAGCACATCACACCAAGCGTTTTGAACTTGGAGGAATTAGGCTGATGACAAAAGAGTAACAAAAAGTTCCTTCAAAATGAAAACCAGACCCATGTTGGTGGGCTTGATAGTTCCTTTGTTTTGTTTTGTTTTCTATTTAATCAACTAAATCCCTTTTCCCCAAGGTCTGGCCCCAGCCCTGGGAATGGTGCCTGGGCTGAACTTAGGTCCTGGGCTGACTGACCTCATTACTCCTTGTTGGAGCAACCACCGCATAGATACACAGTAAACACCTGCCAAGAGAGAGCTTTTCTGGGGGGGAACAGAGGGAAATCTCTTGACCTTTTGTCCCTGCTGGGAGCTGCAGAGCAGCTGGACACCATCATGGCCCCTTGGAGTGAGCCAGTGGGGTGACTCCATGGGGACCGTGTGGCCACTCAAAAAGGGACAAGTCCTCCTGTCAGCACTGGGGACCCCATGGGGTGTGCACATTTTCAAAAAAAAAAAAAAAAAAAAAAAAAAAAAAAATGAAGACTGCAACCCTCTGATTAAACCTCGCTCCAAAAATGTCAACTTCACACCCTGTTCTAGCACCCTCCACCTGCACAGGCCGATGTGGGCACATGAAAACCCTTCATCCCCCTGACCCCAAGCCCATGGGGGAGTCCCCCATGCACCAGCACCACCTGTGAGCCTGGACATCATAGAGCTGGAGGCAAAGTCAGCATCTGCCTCCAGCCCCCCTTGCTGACCCCTTTCCCCACCAGCCACAGTTCTCTGGGAAGTCCAGTTTACTGGGAAGCTGGAAAAAAAAGGTTGGTTTGGGTCCAGTTTGGCTGGAGACCAAGCGCCAGTGAATGGAGATTTCCTGTCCCCCTGCAGTCTCCGCTCCCTCCCCACCAGGGAGGGCTTTTCCTGGTTCTGGGCTGTGCTGCAGCCTCTGGCACCAGTGGAGCTTCAGGAGAGCAGTGAGGCTCTATGAAACTGTCTGTGCAATGTCACTGGTATCCAGAAATCCCAGCACGAGGCCTTTTCCAAGGCTGTGTCCAGTGGATGATCCTGCAGGAGAAGGGTAGTGCTCCATCCTTCTACACAAGAGCGTCTTCCAAGGTTGGTGCAAGAGGGGCTGCTGCTGCTGCTGCTGCTGCTGCTGGACTTTGTGCAGGAGACGAAGTTCCTCTCGAAGGCTGCATCTCCAAGGATGTCCATGGCTCCGTGTCACCCTATCTTATAAAACTCCAGCTGCATCAGGCAGAAAAATATCGCACGTGAAGGATAGCACTGGCAGGTTTTGTGGCTGTTGGTCCAGGAAGGCAGGTGAGATGCCTGCAAGCTGTCAGACGCTCTTTGTTACTTCTGTGCTGCCCCAAATCCATTCTGTGCTCCAGCACCCACCAAGGATGGATTCAGAGTCACCTGTGGGCATTTTGTGCAGCAGCAGGACCAGTCCCTGCTCTCCCCGCCCCTCTCAGGGGTGCTGGGGTGGGGGATGGACATCCATCTGCTCCCAGCCTGCAGGGTACCCGCCGCTGCCAGCACCACAGACCAGAGGGGCAGGAGATACTGAAGAATGTGAAAAATGCGTTGCCACGGAGACGGATGCAGAACTGCTCGCGGGGACGTGGGTTGGGGGATGCTGGGCGAGACGTGATGTCCCCGGCAGCTGCCCTGGGCCAGAGGACGCTTCCCATCCATTTGCATCGCCATCATCACTCCGTGGAGACTTCGTCCCCCCCGGGCACGTGCGGGCGGACACGTGTGCCATGGCCGGGCCGTCGCCGTGGCGCGGCGGCGGCGCCTCACACGTGAAGGAGCATCACTTGCCCTCAGCATTTTGGGTCAGTTCCTTGGCTTGCCAGACCTGCAAAACCTCCCTGCCCGCAGTCAGCAGTGCTGGAAGGGGCACTCAGTGGTGCAGCCCAGAATTCCCAAAAGAAAGAAATAAGGAGTGTTCACAGTAAATGTTTCTTAGGGGAGCTGCAAGGTGTCCATGATGGTGGTGTGATGGGAGATGGGAAGCAGGTGTGGTGGAGCAAAGGAGCAGGAATTTGGGGATGGCCCTGGTGCTGGCTGGAAAGATTTGGTGATTTATGTGGGTATATCCCAGCCCTAAGGCCTCTAGCTGGGGATGATCAAGCTTATTTTCCCCTTCTTTTATTATAAACCACATTTTTAGCTACTCCATCCCACCATTTCTCGAAAGGTTCAAGGTTGCTTCATAACTTCTGTCTGATCCATCTCTCTAAAGAACCAAGGAGCTTCTGGAGGTGAGAGAAAGGATTCCTTTTTGCAGAGAAATCATTCCTTCCTTATTTAGACCCCCCAAAGAGCTTTTTTTAGTCCAGAGTGCAGCCCACTGTGTCACTTTTCCTGGTGGCTGTGGTTTCATGGGCATGATGACTCCTGCACCTGTTGGTACAAACCATGGCATTGAGAATTTTTCCTCCCTCTCCAGACCCTGAGTTTAAAGGCGGCTGCTTTATTTACTGATGAATTCAATCAATTATCATAGTGTATAATTCGCTAAGCTGCTTTCCCAGCTGTGGTGATGCTCTCATGAGGGAGAGGGGAAAAAACACCCCTCCAGTCCAAATTTTTCATCTAAACAAACAGCTTTTTTGTCTCATCCTTCCAAAAAAATAAAAAATGCCCTGAGCAATCAGGCTTTTTACCATTTATTTCAGACTTCTGATTGTTAAAATAATTTTCAGAGATTCCAGTGAGTGCTGAGGCTGGTGGAGCCCCTCGATGTCACCTGGATTTGGGGACTGTAATGGCAAAAGGGACAGAGAAGTCCTTGCTCCTGCTGTCTGATTGCAAATGGTCTCTGCTGAGCAGTTTTGGCAACACCATGAGGCTGTTTCTAGCTTTTCCCTGGATTTAGGGTGTGTTGAAAGCCTGGTGTGTCCCCTCTGAGCGGGGATGGGGGGCAATGGGCTGTGGGGGAGCTCACCTGGCCCCATGACAGCGAGTGTTGCTTTAGCACTCGAAGTGCACACTCAGTGGAATGCAGCAGAAAGCTCCTTACCGTCACAATTTCCACTCCACCCCATAAAATCTCCTTCTAGCACATACCTGCCCTAGGACAAGGGTTTATTGTCCTGCTAAGCCTGGACCTGGTACAGGTGTGGGGACACATGTGATCGGGCTGGCTGCCCAGGGCAGCCTGGGAGGGACCAGGTGTTTTCCCTGGCTGGGTGGCCCGGTGGGGCTGGAGGTGAGTGGGAAGGGGATGGACGTGGTTTTCAGCAGCAGATCTCAGCCTCATTCCCAGACTGGGACCAGTGCCAGCAGCCCAGGGATGTGCCCGTTGCACAGAGAGCCCCGAGGATGTGCTGTGACACTGCAAGGCCCTGAATATGCAGCGTGCTGAAGGCACTGGTGGACTCAGGGCTCCTAAATGATTGCCATGTTTCAGAAGATAAATAATGTAAGACCCCAATAGTCCAGCCCTTGGGGAGCCCCCAGCCACAGTGCAGGATATGTGCACAGTGCCAGGCACACAGTCAAGAACATCACAGGGCAAGAAGTAAAAACCTGGTGAGAAATCATTGCTAGTTCTTCGTCCTTCATCCTTCATCTGTGCTCCTTCATCCCTCCTCCCTCCACCTTAATTTCTCATCTTTCATCTCTCATCCTTCATTCTTTGTCCTTCATCATTCATCCCTCATCCTTCATCACTCCATCCCCCATCTTTGCCACTCAGCCAGAGCTGGGCACGATACAGGGTGAGCAGAGGCCAACGTGTTCCCTCTGCACCCATCAACCCAATAAAACACAGCAAAGTCCATTATTCCCCCCCTGCTTCTTTAATAAATGAAAACAACCCCAGCCCTGAGGCGAGCGGGGCTGTTCCAGGAGCATTAATCATCCTCTGGGAGCCCGGCACGGGTTATCACCACTGCTTATCCAAGCTGCTGTTAGAAAATGGCCATAAACGGGCCCCCAGCCCCTGCTGAAGGGCGTGGAGTGTTCGCAGGGCTGGTGGCATCGCCCGGCCCCCGCAGCCAAGTTGTGTTCCTGGCGAGGAGGAGCACAGGGTGGCTTAATTGCTGCCAGGAGGAGAACCAGAGTCTTTTCCAGCTGATTTGCAGCCTGGGGAGGATCCAGGTTCTTGAGGAAGCTTTGTCCCAGCTGGGAATTACCTCTTTTTCAGCCCTCACAGCATCCCAGGGAACCGGAGATCAACCCTTTTGATGTGACCCAGTGCTTAATCCCAAGCCACCCCTCAGCCACCCTCTTGGCAGCCACCGAACCGTCCAACATGACTGTTATTTTTTCTCTCATATTTAGTGAAAAATGGTTAATTTAGCCCCAGGTTTGGGGTTTCACATGGAACAGCAGCAGCTGAGGTTGTTTCAGGCTGTACCTTGGCTCCTCTGAGGCAGCTGGGCTCTTGAATCGCAATCCTCCAGGGAGGCATCTTGCAAATTAGCATTTCTTAGCAATAAGAATTTGATTTAGGAAGGAGAAGAAAGAAACCAACCAAAAGAAGTTAGATCAGCAAAATGGTAATTTAATAATCTGTGGTGGAGAGAGGGAAAATGCCAATGTCAAGGTGGGAGGCACAGCTGGGCAAGGACAAGAACTGCTGGTTTTTCCATGAATTATCAGTTGATGATGCTCTTATTGATCCCTGGATTCTTGACAGCCCAGGACAAACCTGGAATGGGTTCCAGGCCGGCCAGTAGCTGGGGAACTGGAACAGCATCTCCAGAGCCACTTCAGCTCACTGATCTGAAGGAAGCTGTGGCAGTCCCAAGCACACCTGAGCATCCTTGAACAGCTCTAAGCATCCCTGAACATCCCCCAAGCATCCCTGGGCAGCCTTGAACATCCCTGAACATTCCTCAGCAGCCCTGAGCAGCCTTGAGCATCCCTGAGAGGCCTTGGGCAGCCTCGAGCAGCACAAGAGGCCTCAAGCATCCCCTCAACCTGCAGGTCCATGCCAGGACAGCCAGCACAGGTTCTGGTCCCTGACTGACACATCCCCATCCCAGCAGTGCCGGGAGGATTTCATTACCTTCAGCTCGGGGAAAGCTCAGGCAGATTTAATAAAGCCATTATGCCCCTGGCAATGCCTTTAATTAAAGAGCTCATTATAAATGGCTGCTGCTCCCTGGTAAGAGGAACTCAGCAGTGAAGTGGCTCATTTGTCCCTGGATTGGCTGCCACCGTGGCCCCTCAGCAAACACTGCCATTGCTCCTGCTGTATGGATGGGACAAGAGCCACCTCCATTTAATCCTGAAGACTTAAGGGCTGTTCTCTTTCCCTGTCTGCTGGAAGTTGAGATAGTTCAGCTGGACACGTGTTTATAAACATTTCTAAATCTGTTTGGTATTGGGTTACGCAGTGTTGCTCTCATCAGGGCAAAGCTTTACGTCTTGCCAAGTATCCTAAAGGATATATCCCAAATCTCATCCCTTTGTGGATTTTCCAAGGGTCTCAGCTGGGCTGTGGTGGGGGGAGTCCTCCCTCTGCTCTGCCCAGCCCATCCCAGCCACGGCACAGCCCGGTGGCTGAAGGTTTTCAATTTATGGTGGCTTTTATGGCGTTAGCAGATGACTCTGGTGGACCATTTTCCAAGCAGTGATAAAGGCTCCGTGCAGGCTGCATGGTGACAGCGGCTCCTGTGGCAGCACCGTGCCCCATATCTCATAGCTCACCCCCCTCTGCTCGGGGTGGTGGCTCTGGGACTCTGCCCCAGCTGCTATTGCTGCCCGGACTTTGCTATTGCTGTGTCAGGTCTCCAGCAGCCTCTGGGGCTCCCGTGGGGTTTCAGTTCTGCTGAATCATGCCGTGGTGGCCGCGGTGGGTCCCCAGCTCCTGGGGTTTGTGCCCCACAGCACAGGTCCCTGCTGGGGGAGAGAAGGGAATGGGGATGTTGGTGGGGGTCTCAGCTGGGACTTAGGTGCCTTTGCTCAGGGTTTCTGTGTGGGTGACAGCAGACCCCAGTGCCCAAGGGAAGGGCTGGGGGAGCAGCCCTGCACCCCAATAGAGGCTGTTACACCTGGTCTTCTGCACCACGGGAGCCCCAGATCCCACTAACCACTCCAAGTGCCAGGATGCTCCAAGCTCCCAGGGGACGTCCAAGGCAGAGGGTGCTGCAAACCCCGCCATGGGTAAGGATGCGCTGGTTCCCGAGGGTGCTCCGGCCCTGGGGGTGCCCCGGATCCCTTTGGGGGTCCAGCCTTAAGGCTGCTGCCGTTCCTACCCGGTCCGCGCCTGGTCTCTGTCTCCTACGGGTGATGCAGGGCCGAGGATGCTCCAGATCCTCGGGGCGGTCCGTCCCGGCCCAGGGCGCTGCGCGCCGCGGGCTCCTGGTGACATCTAGTGGTGTCACACAGGGACAGACACGGGACAGACACGGGGACACGGACACACGGACACGGCGCGGGTGCTCCGGGGGGGCTGCGCCCCCGGGGACCCTGCCCGCTCTCGGCCAGAAGAGCTGAGATGGGGACACCCCTCGTGTCCCCCCGTGCGATTATTTCCCCTCATATCCTGTCTCCAGGCTTTTTCTCCCTCAGGGGCTTTCCGCAGGGAGTGCAGGACGGGCCCGGCGGTGCTGGAAGGGCCTGCGGTGGGGCAGATGGGGGTCGGGGGGTCATGCCACCCCTCTGCCACTCCCCGCTCCTCCAGCCCAGCCGGGAGGGGCTGGTTCCCGGGATGTCACTCCAGTGCTGCTGGTGGGTGCAGGGCTGAGCCAGAGCCGTGCACGGTCCAAACACAAATTAAACGGTGACAAAGGCCCTGTGCAGGGGACAGTCTTTGGGGTTGTGCAGGGAACGATCCTTGGGCTGACCCGGTGGGGCCGGGTGCATCCTGGCCTGTTTGGGGCTGGGCTGTCCCAGGGTGCAGGGGCTCAGGTGGGTGCCTGGAACTGCTAGGGGGTGGGGGTGTCACAGTGACACCTCCTTGGGGACTGTGATCCCCCCTCACCTCCGCAGCCCCCCCGCCTCTGCTCCTGACACCCTCCCTCGGCAGCGATGCTGGGGTGCAGCTCCCCCTCGCTCTGTCATCGCTGCGTTGCCGTGCCAACGCGGTGGCCCTGTCCCTGCTCAGACACTGTCACCGCTCGGCCTGGCACAGGCAGCACCACCCGGCACCCACAGGTAGGGCTGGGGGACACGGGGGAGCTGTGTGGGTATCTGCCTCCAACCCCCCAATACGTCACTCAGACCCTCCTCAGCTATGAACTGGAGAGAATCCCCTCCCCTGCATGAGCCTATAGCCCCCATCGAGAGCAGAGACAGTCCCTGAGACGCCCCTGGCATTTTGGAGAGTGCCAGCCAGAGGCCACGGTGAGGGGCTGCCATTCGGCATCCTCCCCGCCCAGGGCACGTGGGTTAACCCCATCCACCAGGGGAAACACCCCGCCAAAAGTAAGGAGCACCGGGGAGGGGGAACTGCCGATGTGCTTGGGGGTGCAGGGGGCACAGAGGCTGGCAGGGGAACGGGCAGGTCCTGGTGAAGGGGTCCAGTCACCTCCAGTTTTCCCAGCACTCAGTGGTGGCTAACGGGCAGCTGAGACTGTCCCGCTGCCAGGCCCTGTGCTTGGGGGTGTTCATTCCCTGTCCCTCCATCCTCAGTGCTGCTGGGGACTGTGTTTGCCCTGTGTGAGTGCCAGCAGAGCCAGATGTTTGCATCTGGTGGGAGGGCAGGGCAGGGCTACATGGGTCCCCCTCTGCAACCCCAAGATGTGCCAGCAGCCCCTCGGCATGACGAGAGTTTGGGGGAGGCTGTTGTGATATGGGGGGAGCTGGTGCCTCTCGCTGTCCCCCCAGCCTGGTCCCCCTGCCCATCCCACAGAGCACCCCATGGCCCCAGGCAGCGAGGCTGGACACAGGCGGCCTTTGCAGTGCAACTTAATGGGATAAACCAATTCCCTTAACCCACTTATCTGGCTGATCCAATAAAGGTGGCTGGGAATAAAGTGTGTGCGTGGTCTTAATGCATTCCCCCTCTCCACGCTCCCCCAGTCCTGGCAGCATCGTGGGGCCGCCTGCCACAGCTGGCAGGGGGCTCCTCCCCAGAGGCAGTGCAGAGGGGGGACTTGGACCTGCTGGCTCGGGGTGACAAGGAAGAGGAGAGGTGGCTGTGACAGCGGTGGAGGTGGCTCTGATCCATTGAGGGATAACCCAGCACAAAGCATAGAGCAGGTGAGTTGTGGGGGCCAAGGGAAGGGTCTCTGGTGTAGCTGTGGTTGGGTGACACCGTGTGTTTGTCCCCCCACCAGCACAGATATTCACTCAGCCCCACGTCCCCAAGGGCCATGGCTTTTGTCATGGAGGGGGTCCCTTGCTTGCCCCTGCGCTGCCTTCCTCTCAGGGCTTGGGGGTCTGGGAGCGGGTGGGCTGGGGAGGGGGTGAAGGTGGGACACGGGATGGGCATGGAGTGGGAGGGATGGGGATGGAGGGACAGTGTTGGAGGGATGGGGATGAAAAGGATGGAGGCAGGGACAGGCACAGAAGGACAAGGATGGAGGGGTATGGATGGAGGGACGGTTGTTGCAGGAGGGCTGGGGCACGAGGAATGGGGCAGGCAGGGTATAGGCAGGGGCAGGAGGGTTGGCAAGAAGGACAGGAGCAGGCAGGAGGTGCAGGAGCTCGGGGATGGGTGTGCCGTGGCGGCTGGGAGCCACCTCCAGGTGTGGGTGACGCAGCGAGACCAGGAAGCGTCCGGCCCCGCGGCAGGAGCGGGTGGAGCAGAGGTGCCGGACGCTGCTCGGAGCAGGACCTCACCCCAGGTCCGGGCAGCCGGGACCTGCTGTCGCTTGGGGCCACTGTGGCTTCGCTGCCCCCTCCTCTCCGTCCCTGCAGGCTGCCATGGATGGGGCCCCGCCGCCCACCGGCCCCCCCGGGCTCTCGGCGTACGTGGCCGTGTCGCAGCTGCTGGGCCTGACGCTCCTGGCCAGCACAGGTGCCTGGCTGGGCCGCTACCGGGGCGGCGTGGCCTGGCACAGCCCCCTCCAGTTCAACGCCCACCCCCTCTGCATGGTGCTGGGTATGGTGTTCCTCCAAGGTGACGGTGAGCAGGACGGTGGGACACGCGCCCTTTCCCAGCTGCAGCCTCCAAAGCCTGGAGCTGTGGTCGGACAGGGAGCGAACGGGACAAAGTGGTGACAAAAGACACGGGGAAGGTGCGCCAGCATCCCTGGGCGGTGCTGGGTGACCCCTGTGGATGCTCAGGTACCCTCTCTGTGCAGCTCTCCTGGTGTACCGGGTGTTCAGGCACGAAGCCAAGCGCTCCACCAAGGCACTGCATGCGTTGCTCCATGGCCTGGCACTGGTCATCGCCCTCGTGGGTGAGTGCTGGGCTGGCCTGGGAGGGGTGGGTTGGCAGGATGGAGCCCTGGTGGTGACAGGCTCTTCTCCACAGGCATCATCGCTGTCTTCGAGTCACACCGGGCCAAGGGCATCCCTGACATGTACAGCCTGCACTCCTGGTGTGGGATGGCCACCTTCGTGCTCTACCTCCTGCAGGTAAGGGCTGGGAAGCCCCTGGCCCCCCGGCAGGGAAGGGGCTCTGCAGCACCTGTGACATCCCTGTCCCCACTGTCCCCACAGTGGTTCCTCTGATGTGGTTTCTTTCTCTTCCCCGGTGCCTCCTTCTCACTGAGAGGGTGGTACAAGCCCCAGCACATCTTCTTTGGCATCACCCTCTTCATCCTCTCCATCACCTCCTGCTTGCTGGGCATTACTGAGATGCTCCTCTTCAAAATCAGGTGGGTGACCCAGCTGGGGTGAAGGGGTGGCCCCTCAGACCGGCAGAGGGATGTCCCTGTCCCTGCTCAATCTGTGACTCTTAATCTCCCCTTGAGGCCTTTATTTCTGCTGCTGCTGAGTCACTTACCAGATGAAGTTTAACGAGGGGCTGGATCCTTCAACAGCTTCCTTTGGGAATGTGGATAAAATGCCCAGTGCCACTTCCCTGTGTCCAGGTATTTGCAGAACCACTCAGAGACTCACGTCCCTGAGGCCTCTGCCCTTGCAGCTGGAGGACACAGTGATGACCCCAGCTGCACAATGGGGTCACCCCCAGTCCCAGCACTGTGGGGACAGGGCTATAGGGCACCCCAGGAGCCACTTCCCTCGAGCAGGGAGGGTACTGGGCTGCCTCTAGCCCCAGTACAGGACTGCCACCGGTTTCATCTGCTGTCACCAAGTGTCTCTCCCAGAAGTGGGCAAAACACCAACACTCCTCTCTTACTCTGATCTGGGGAAGGGACCTTTCCCATGGTGTGTGCCTGAAGGATGAGGATGAGGAGGGGGTCCCAGCCAGGACAGGCACAGGCCACCCATCCCTTAAATCTTGAACAACCCTCTCCATCCCTGCAGTGATTCCTACAGCCACTTCGTGCCTGAGGGCATCCTGGCCAACACCCTGGGGGTGCTGCTGGTGGCCTTTGGGCTGGTGGTGGGCTACGTGCTGACACGGGAGGAGTGGAAGCGCCCACCCCTGGCAGAGGAGCTGGCCCTGTCCATGGACTTCAAGACCCTGACAGAGGGAGAGAGCCCTGGTGGTGGCAGCCAGTGACATCCACAGCTCCTGGTCTCTGGCATGAGCTCCTTGTGATGTCTGAAATGTTCCTGTGCACCCTGTCCCTGGTGGTTTGCATCTCTGCCTGGCCCAGGGTGACAAGGACAGCTGGGGGAGGACATGCTTGGTGCAGTGCTGCCCGCTGGACTCAGCTTCGCTTGGCCTTAATCATCCTAAGCTCTGCCCCATCCAGCCCCCGGTGACCCCTGAACCCATCCCAGCCCTGTGGGAATGGCAGTGGCGTGGGCAGCGCAGGGGCTGGCAGGGGCACGAAGGAGAGGGGTCTCTGGGCTCTTCTCTTCCCTGCACTGGGGACAGAGTGGGAGCAGAGATTTCTGCACTGAGGGCGGCCAAAGCCTGCAGTCTGTTCCCAGTGCTGATGGGCAGAGGGGATGTTTGCCACCACTGGGATGTCCCACTCACTGGCAGCCCCTCATCCTCCAGCAGGGCCACGTGTGGGGGACGCTGTCCTAAAGGGCTCCCTGGGGGTGTGGAGTGACCCTTTGCCTGTACAGGTTCAGCAGCTTCGTGTCTCAAGTGTCTTCTCCCCACGCATGATGTGTTTGCTCACTGGACGCTCCCGACCTAATAAATGTTTGCAGCTACCCCTGTCCTCCTCCTGACTCTGCCCCCCAGATCACAGTTTTGGGGTACCCTCGAGTCCCCACATGCTGGGGGCAGCTGGGAGAGAACTGCCTGAGGGGCTGGGGAGGGTGGGTGGTGCCAGGGGTGGGATTGTCCTGTCCAGCGCTGCAGACCTCAGTGGTGGCTGTGTGAGGGCCCCCACGGGGACACCTCCAGGGTCTGGCCATGCACTGGGTGTTTTTATTATTATCCACTATATTATTATATGCCTTTTGCTCGTGGCAGCAGTAGAGCTGCCTCTGTCGCCTCCCGCTCCTGGTGGTTCCCAGGTCCCTGTCCCCACCTCCACGCAGTGACTGTGAGACCCAACCCTCACACCATCATTTCCACACCGAGAAGCGTCACTGAGCCCAGTGTGGGAAAAACAGCAGGCCAGACACCATTTCCAAGTGTTAACCATTTATAAATAAGTACATTTTTTCATACATACAGTTTTCATTGTACAGATTACAATCTGTATACATTGGGGGGGGGAAACGCATTCTTTTGAACTTTTCACATCTATCTCACAGCTCACATGTACAGACAAGAAAACTCTGCTCAAGCAAATACAGCAAAGGAAAAAATATGTTTTCTTCTTTCCTTAGAGATGAGAGGCGAAGGCCTCTGCTGTTGGCAGGGGCTGCTCTTCCCACTGCACAATATCACAACTGTGTGGTGTTCAATATATCAGAGAGAATAGAACATGCATTGGATAATATACTGTACAGAGAGAAAGTCCTTTACATCAGAATTATAGAAAAGCTAAAGGAAAATTTAAGTGTCTTAAAGATCTTCTCAGCAAGTGTCTCAGAGGGTGGCAACCAGGGAGTTGTACAAAGCACAAGGCAGGTGTAGTGGACGTGTTTGTACCCAACTCAGATCCTGTCGGATGTGAAGACAGAAAGGAGATGGAACGCTGAACGCAACACTATGGCAAAGGAAAGGCTGGACAGGGATGAGCCCGGCAGTACTGGCAGAGTCCACACGAGTCTCTGGGTTATCGGTGCAGCGACACAAGGGACTTCATGTAGCACACAGTGCTGCTCTCAGTGGCTGGCTGAGCAGTGCACAGCGAGGCAGACCTGGGGGGACCCAGCTCTAAGGGCACGAGGCTTTCCCACCTACCCATCCTGGCCCTGACTTGCCTCCCCACCGCCGTCCCTGGACAGCATCCCCCAAAGGGATGAAGTCTTTCAGCAAAGCAGCCCTCTGTTCTCACCACCACAGGATGCGATCCCTTCAGATGGGACCCGGCTGCTGACTCCCCAGTACCGTGACAGCTACAAAATGAGCAGCAGGAAGGATACTGGTGGGCTGCGTGTCTGTCGGATTCCCCGTGGTGGCCGCGCTCGCTGTGACCTCTCGGCTCGGTCTGTACCAGTTGTAGCGAATCCAGCTGTACAGTCAAGAGTTGGACACGAATGCATCTTGCTAAAGAATTGAGCCCTTAGTGGTTTGTATTAGAAAAAAGAGTTTGATTGAATGAAAATCCAGCAATTATTCACACAAAGCTGAAAAAAACGCAGATTCACTTTCAACCATTGTGCTTTGTGTCCAACACACCCCCCACCAGCCTGCGCAGTGCAGCCAGCATGGGGTGAAGGCATTGATTTGCAGAGGTCCCAGCAGGTGCAGCAGCTCTTTCCCTAAGCCCCTGGGTAAACGCTGATAACCCGGCAGAAGAGTTACCCTGGTTCCCAGGACCACAGCAAAGTACAACCACCAAGGAGCTCGCGGCAGCGCACGGCGGGCCCCCGCAGGCAAGGAAGGCGGAGGACGAGCAGGCACGCTGGCTTGCTTGGTTCTCTAGATAAGGCAGAGCTGGCACTTGGTTTTAGCTAGACTTCTCCTGGGTAACCCTGAATATACAGCAACCTTTGTAAAGGAGACTGAATCGCTCCCAGTTTACTACCCACCCTGGTTCCAGACCTAATCCCAGCACGACCCCGGTGTTTGCCTATGCACGCTCACGTGTTCACACCAGCCACACGGCTTTCTTCACAGCCAGGTTAAAGAAAAATAACCAGAAAGTTCAGTGCTCAGACAGACCCAGCTGGGCACTGGTGCCACAGCAGACAGACAGATGGACAGACACACATCTCAGATTGTGGGAACCATCACAGTCCTCCCAAACAGTGACACAGAAGAGAAGGCAGCTCAGGCTGTACCTTCTTAGGAGACAGATCTCAAAGGATCTGTCTTTGTAAAACCCTCCTTTTCCTAAGCACTTTCATGCCCACTCAAGACTATGTCCAAAGCCCTCTAATGCCACTCCCAGCCTGGCTGGGAGGACCCTGCAGAGCCCCCCACCACACAGGTGTCCCCTCCCCTGGGACGACAGCATCCTCCTGACCTGGGAGAAAAGATTCCAGCTCTGTGGCGGCACACCTGTGTCTGGGAGCAGCCACAGGTGAGGATGAGAGACACCTGGTGGGAAGGTTGGCTAAAGAAAGGGGTCAGCTTCAGCATCACTTTTGGCACTGCCTTCCCCATGCACCCCAAGAATGAAAACTGGAGTTTCAATGTCATCAAGAACCTGCTTTACTCGGTGGACCCAAAATCCTACTTGCTTGAAGATGGGGCTTGCCAGTGATACCACTGCAGCCAGGGCATCAAAGCACCAGCTGGCAGCATTACCCTGCATCTTAATTACTCAAAAAGTAATTAAAGACAGCACAGACGTACAGGACAGCTCAATGTCTGAAACTGAGTGTGATCCCACAGTGTGGCCTGGGCTTGTCAGACCTAGATCTAAGAGTAGAGGATGAAGGACCCTCAGGGTGATATCTGACCTTGTGCTCCCCCAAGCACAATGGGGCTATGCCAGCACAACACAGAATGACCTCTGCTTCTCCTCATGCAAAGACCAAATCATGACTCTGAAGACATAGGGGACTGAGCAAGAACAGCTTTTTCAGGAAAAAATGTGCTTCTTACCCACCCGGTGACCACAGCAGCGATCCTGCCTCGACGGTCCCTAAGAAAATTGCCAGGGAAGTGCTTTAAAACCACTGCAAATAATTCTGTATTCAAAAATTACTCAATCTGTTGATGCTTATATACAGGAGTCAGTTCTTGTGCTATAAATGTTACGATTCATTGCTTTGTTTCTTTTATTTTTCTTCTTTTTTTTTTGAAAAATACACTAAGAGACATGAGTTGTTTTGCTATTTTTCTAATGAAGACACTACTCACGCTTAAATATCCAGTATTTATCATAGTAACAAATTCAAACAGTAAAGTGCACCCATTTACAGAGAGAACAGATGGAAAACCATTAGTGCAAGAATCCTGTGGAAAATGTAACACGTGGAATCGTGAAAAAACCTGCATGCTGCAGTGTTTCAAGCCTTCTTCAGCTTTGTGGTTGTGTTAAAAGCGTGAGCTGTTTGCTTTTTCCCTTCAGAAACGGAAGTCACACAGAGGAGTGCTGCGGGGGATGTTTTGAAGGACAGGCTGGGCGCACAAGGCAGCGAGCAGCGCAAGCAAAGCAGGGGCAGCTCTCCTGTCACTGCTCCTGGAGCTCCCTGCTGGCCTGGCAGGGGCGAGGAGCACCCGCGGCCGCAGCGACAGGGCTGAACTGGCTTGCTTTTTCCTTTCAAAGAGGCAACTAAAGGTAGGAAGCCACTCACTCAGGCAAAAGCTGGAGGATGGGAGGCACTAAGCAAAGTGACTGATGCTGCTCCAGACCCAGGATACGTCTCCCAGCTACGGGCGTGTGGGATGCGGAGGAGAAATCGGTTATTCCTTACAATACAGAGCATGTTATTTCAGAAATGAGAGGAAGAAAGATATCCATCACACCCCATCTGCAAGGAGAGAAACCATGCACAGAGCTGGGTGTCCCCACGGGGTACCTGCCCCATTGAAGGGGTCCCAGCCAGCCCCCAATTTTACAGAGCCCTGGGATAAAGCAAAGAGTCAGCACTGGGTTGCACCTCAAGGAAGAAAACACCAACCTCAATCCAAATACTGGCTTTGACAAAGACCAAATGGCCCACGGGGTGCCCCAAAACTGCCAAAACTCACAGAGGAACTCCCCCCCTTCCAAATGCTCTCCATGTGTCTATGAGACACAAGCCTCCCCTGGCCCAAGGTGTTCATGTCCCAGCTTGCTCTGAGCAAGTTAGGCAATGAAATAGCAATGAGATGTGCTGAGCCACACACAGAGGGAAAAAAAAAAAGCCCCACTGAAGCCAGGGTTTGCTTCAAGAGTTCCAGAGCCTGTCCTGAGCTGGTGTGAATGGGTGCAGCTGCAGTGACGTGGCTCTGGGATATGCTCACTCACACCAGTGGAGGCTGGAGCCTGTGATTTGGTTTGAGAAGTCTTGCAGTACCCTCACAGTAGCCCTTGGAGGTATCGCTCCCCTGCTCAGCACTGAATCGCTCCCAAGAGCTGATCTGAGTGAGGTTTGGCTTTGGGCAACAGGCACTAGTTTGCTTTAAAACAAGCTACAGCGTTATCACTGTCCCTCCCGTCACCCCACCCTTCACCCTCAGAACAGAAAAGGCAGATTACAAACCCACCAGGAATAAAGGACAGGAAGGTAAAGGAAGTTCTTCCCCCCCACCTCAAAAGAAACTGTCAGCAAATAATTGAAAAATTACTGAAAATCCTATAAAAAGGATTTTGGGACCGGCCCCTGCTTTCCATGTTGTCTTGATGTGACTTGCATTTGATTACAAAACCTAAAATAATAGGAAAAACCCAACCCGAACTGGAAAATGTCCTGAAATAGATAACATAAATAAATTATAAATAGGTCTCTCTTCACTACAGCTTCTCAAAAAGCAACACATGGTCTCTACCATGTACAGATACGGAACACAGTGTCCCTTTCCAGGATTTGGGGAACAGAGGACCCTAGAGGAGCATAGCCCTTCCTACGGCCCCTGCTCCCTGGCAGGACTGAGCCAGAGGAAAGGGATGCTGCAGGCCTGGGACTGCAGAAGGACCCTTCCTCTTTTGGGACCATCATGCTGTGTTCTACATCGTCATCATAAACAAATGTAAAAAAACCCCTAAGAATTGCAATTCTCCTCTTTGAATACCATTTCCTAAGTGAGATTTTTGCTCTTCCTTACAAGTGATAAATCTCCCCCAGATGAAGTCCCCAACACTGACTTGCCCCGTGCAAACGCTGTGGGTGAGGTGCAGTCTGCCAACAGTGTGAAGAAGTTAGTGCAATCCCAGTTCATGCACAAGAGGTTCCTGTCTAATTCCCTTGGCTGATTAAAACACATAACAAAGGGGCAACCTTAATCCCTCAATGCTTTTAAAATGCCCCAGAGCAAAGAAGTCAGTGTGAGGGCACCTAGTAGGTGCTTGACAAGCAGCAAAATGCTGTGTGATCCCCACCCCTTCTGGCCAATGACAAGTTAAATAAGGAAGGAATGAGCTGTAAGCCAGCAGAATCAGGATGGGTACTGTGGGTGCTGTGCGTAGCTACTGGTGTTAAATCACATCACCGAGGGTCATCTGCTCTTTGGGGCAAAGAGCCAAACAACCTGGCTGGCAAGGGGACCTGTGGATGCAGCCTCGGGAAAGGCTCCTGTGGAATTCCCTAGGAATTCCCATCAGAGTTGAGTAAGAGATCACTGAGACAAAAGAAACCAATTTAAATCCAAGGCAATTGTCTCTTGAAAAAGAGCTGGTTACCTCCTGCTGCGTAGGGATATCTCTGGACCACCCCAGACCATGGACTAAGATATCCTGGTTGGAACTTTGCTGGAATTGGGCAAATGATACTGGCTCGGCTGATGGTGGCTTCACAGTCAGCTGGGGAACAAAAGGGCTGGAGCACGTGCATGGCTGTCTGACCACCACATAAAGTACCGGAGAAACTTGATCATGTAGCTATCAAAGAGAAATAAAAATAATAATAGTAATAATAATAATTATAATAGTATGCATGGAAATCAAGCTTGGAAGTGTGTGCTGAAAACATGAGGGTCTCACTCCAACAAGTGTCTTTTACACATTAGACTCCACAAATGGTCTCTTTGGTTTGATTGGGGACGTCTGCCCTTGCCTGGAGTCCCTGGAGAGCTGCCTGTACAGGTTATCCTGGTAGGCCTGTGCCACGGGCAGCGTCCTTGCCACCTTGACGTCGGGGTACGAGGAGGCTTGGGTGACTCTCTCCAGGAGGTCTCCCCGGGACCCATTGGCCAGCATCCCATGGGGGCTGTAATAGTCTTCCTCTAGCAAATGGCCATTCTGTGCATTGTTGGTTTTGTTATAAAAGGCAATGTTGCTGATTGAAGAGGGTGGGCTAAAGGATTCCGGCTGGGGCAGGTTGCCAGGAGACGTAGGACTAATGACAGTGTCCACTGATGACACAGCCCAGGTCCGGTTCTGCTGATGGAGATGGGGGTACTGCTGAGTCCGAGCAGTTTTATCTATGATTCCCATGAATGGCGTGGTCCGGGAGCGGGCTGGCTCACTGGGGTAGCCCCCCTGCGTGGGCGAGACTGGAGACAGCTCCTCGCACGATCTCTCATAGGCTGGCTTGAGGGGAATCTCCATTTGCTGAATCGAAGCAGAGGGGCGGAAGTTGGGAGTCAGGTTGGAGGTGGAGGAGATGCTATTGCTGGAAGGGGAGAAGCGGAGGCCAACGCTCTGAGAGTGGAGTAGAGGCCTTGGAGTCGGTGGGTGAGGCTTGATTTCGCTGGGATTGACTGTGATGGGCCTTCTTATGAGGTGAGACACATCTGGAGAGCCCAGCTGGTTGGCGGGGAGGGAAGAACGCTCCAGGTCAAGCTTCGAGTGGCACACCGGATAGTAGGAGGCAGACTGGCTTCGCCCAATCTGAGGTGTCTGGCTGTATCTCATCCCCCCTCTGTATGCTGAGGATGGTCTCTGTGGAAGGTCTTCTTTGGCCAGCCCTCCGTGCTGACAGATGGCTCCGGCGCTGAGACTCGCCTGTACGTGCTGCACGGGCCTGCTGTCACCTACGATGCCCCCGATGGAGCCCTGGTAGACCAGCCGGCTCTGGCTGACCCCCATGTCCCCTGATGATGACTGGTACTTGCTGGCCATCGAGTGGGCAACCTGGCTGTAGGCACCAGTTGGGATGACAGTACTGGAATGGACGGCAGAGCTGGGCTGATTGCTCCTCACGATCTGTGCCTTGGCTGGCTGCAGCCTCAGCCCTGGCTGCGGCACGGCCACGGGGAGCTGGGGCATCTGGAAGGATCTCTGTGTCATCTTGGACAGCGGAGACTTGGGTCTGCCGGGGAGCTGGGACACGCCGCTGGGCTCCTGCTGGTAACGGACCGGGGAGCCGGACTGCGACCGGTACACGCTCACGCTCTCTGCGGGGGGACTGGCGCGGTACTGGGGGCCTCTGCGGAGGGGAGACGGTGGTGGGCTCTGATACTCCTTCCCCTGGCTTCCCACGGGAGGGGGGCTGAAGCGGTAAGTGGAGCCCTGGTGAGCCGGGGACGTGTGTGGAGGACTGGGTCTGTAATGTGAGTTTTGGTGTGTCGGAGACAGAGCAGGAGATGTGGACTGGTACCCCTGCCTGGTCGGTGAACCCACAGAGCTGTTGGATCTGAAATCAAAGACCTGATGAGAGCCAAGAGGAGAGCCGGAAATATAGGCTGAGTCCCTGTGAGCTGGAGATGGGGGTGGGCTCTGGATGATGGGCAGCCCTTGGTTTGGCCTGGACTCTGTCTGCAAGCCAATGGAAACGTTTTCTACATCCTGCTCGAGGTACTCCTCCTCAAAGATATCTTGCACAGAATACAGCTCTTCATGCTGGGCTTCGGGTTCTGGCTCCACTGGGAGTGGCGGTGATGGCTGCTGCTGCTGCTGCTGCTGCTGCTGCACCTGCTGCTGCTGCTGCTGCTGCACCTGCCTGCACTCCTCCTCCACCCGCATCAGCAGCCGCTGGATCTCACGGTTGTTAGGACACAGCTTGATGGCCTCGTTCAGGTCCTCCAGGGCTGCTGAAAACTGCCTGCTTGACAAAGGAACAGAAATGAGAACTGAGAGTACTCCGGATTTGGATGGAGCTGTTTTCAGAGATTGCAGGGGAATAAAGTGGCCTGTGCATGTTACTGAGTGAGAGACCTGTGATTGCTACTGCTTGCTGCACCTCTCATACACTGCCTTATGGGATTTACGTTATCCAAACAGAGGGAAAATTCTGGAGAAGAAGGGAACACAGTCCTGAAATGGCACAACCCCGACTAGCAAATGCCTGCCTCCGCAGCTTACGTTAGGGGCTAATTAATTACTCCCCCTAGCATCACCACAAGCTTCACCTCTGTTTTAGCAAAGGGGACACCAACACATCGATCACCGCAAGCCCAGCTCACCACTGCTGTAAACAAGCTCTGACAGAGCTACAACCACTTACGCCAGTGAAAATTTAACTTCTGCCTGATGCCAAGACCACACAGCGTCAGGCCCAGCTCAAGAGCTCAGGGGCTCCCACAGGTCAGCGCTCTGGGCAAGGCTTGTCTCTCCAATTTTGCAGTGGATTTGGCTAACTTCTTCGGAATGAAGCAATCAAGCAATGCGCCAGAGGCTGTGAGCCCGGGGAAGCCTTTGTGAGGGAAAGGCCAGCCTAGGAGGTGCAACAGGGAGGTGGGGTTTGGGAAAGGGGTTGTCATTTACAGGGACACTGTTCACTCTGGAGCAAAACTATGTATTTGAACATGACTGTGATCTGGGAAAACCCACCCAGATGGGGAAAAGCTCCCATCTGTGATCCCCCCCAGCAGCTCCCAACACCGGCTTAATCTTTTGTACAAGCCATTGAAGATCAGGAATAAGGAAAGGCCTCCTCTTCCACTGGCTGTGTGACCCCAGGGGTGCTGCTGGGCATAGACTGGGACAGGGAGGAGCAAAGCCAAAGTGGTGACAGTTTCTGTTGGAGACACCCGGGGAGAAAAGGACACTGGTATGTGGGAGGCTGGTATCATCTGGAGAAGAATGTGGGTCTTAAGGCTCCTCTTAATGTTTAGGGAACAGTGGAGAGGAAACCACTAAAGGAAAGGCACGAGGTGTGTGTATGGCTCAGCTTGCAGGGCTCCTCTGTGGAACAGAAGGTTACGGCTTCACCTCCCACATCAGGACCTGGTGGACCTGCACCAGCTGGGCCAGGGGCCCCGTTCCACACTTGCCTCCAGCATGGAATGTCACACACTGGTGGTGGTTGCTGAGCTGGGATGTTTGCACAGAGGGGCTCACATACCTGCACTGCCATGTGAGACATTCTGGCTGCCAGTTAAACGGAGATGCAGTGGCAGGGTGCCCAGTCCTTGAGAACAAGGGAGATCCCTGTGCTGCAGCTCTCCAGGAGCTGCACAAGTTCTGGCTGGAGGCTCCCTGGCCAGTGCCTGCCTGCAGCCACTGCCCAGCTGGTCAGCAGCATCTGCTGGGCAGAAAGGGCTGCAGGACAGAGATGCACAGATTTTAGAGGAGACCACTGAGATGAATGAGTCTTCCCTCTTGCACAACACAGGTCACAAGTCATATTCTGCTTTGAGTCCAAGCTGTGGTCAAACTGAAGTGTACTTCGAAAAAGAACACCCCACTTTGGTGCACAGGTCTCCAGTGTTGTAAAATGTCCAGACAAAGTTCCCCTAAGACAAACCTCTCAAAACATTTGGACTCAGAAATCACCAAATGAGTGAGGGCATTTCTTTGGCGTTCGGGAAGTTTGTGATCTCACTAATGAGCGTTCCTTGGCCGTTTCTTCCCACGGGGGCACTGCCTGGCTTTGCAGGGTGGGTGCCCACCCCTGACGTGACAGGCTCACAGAGACTGGCCCCTCACACCCTCCTCTCTGGCCCTCCTCACCTGCTGCTGCGTTTGGCCCTTGCTCTTGCATAGTAAGCTTCGTAAGATTTCGGTTTCAGCTCCAGGGCTTTAGTGGCAAATTCCTCCGCCATTCCAAAATCCTGTCATTTGAATAGGCGTGCAGATAAGTAACTTAAGAAATGTAGAAATAAAAATACATACAGGGAAAAAACCAAACTTAGTACGGACTTTTTTTTTCATATTGCATGGAAAACTTGGTGGTATTGGAATATTTCACATGGATTCAACATCATTTATAGATAGGGAGCTATGATGGCATTTCCAAGGACTCAGGTGCTGTTAACCCAAGTTGCTGTCATCACCCACAGAGGCCAGCAAGCCTCATTGTGTCCCCAACATGTGTATGTAAATCCCTTTCCAACAACCTACAGTCCTGAGGAAACATATGGTCTTGCAGAGGCTGGAATGTTATCTCATGAATGATTTTTTTCCATAGTTGAAAGCAATAGGTAACCTTTCCCATGCCCTTCTGCTTCCCTGAACACACAAAGCAATTACAACCCTCTGAAATTTTCTATCACAAAACCTGGCATTCCCCAGTTAATGATAAACCAAAAATCCTGCCCTCAAAGCACAGGACAAGAGCTGGAGTTGATTAGCTGTGAATTGGATGATTTAAAGGGAAGGCTTCACACTTTTTCTCCAAACTGTGTTTGTTCACCAGCTTTAAGATTTTACTACCCTTGTTTTCCATCTTTCTTCCTCACAGAAAAAGAAATGAAGGTGTCCCAAAAGCTCCTTCCCCTCCAGTGGAACCTTTGCTGGCTCATGATCTCAGCAATGTTGCTTTTTGAGTTTATGGGGACTTTAATTTGTGGAAGTGAAAACCCCTGCACTCCAAGCTAGGGAAGGATGGCAGAACAGGCATCTGCATGAGCTGGTTGCTGGAAGCTGCCAGATTGCAGTGGGGAGAGTGACAGGGATCTGGAAGTTCTGGGACGAGAGGGTCTTGTGGAGGTGTTTCTGGATGAGTCACTGCCCTGGGCAAGTGCTAACCCCCCAAGCATATGCTCCTTCATTTGAAATTAGTTAGTATTCAAAGGAGCACATCTCCTGGCTCCTCCTCACTGCTGCCCCAGAAATCTGGAGAATGCCTCCACCCCCATGTGACGATGTGAACATCATTATCAAAAGGGAGCAATAAAAAATTCAAAGAGCTATAAACATAGCAATGAATTTTTAATCATCTGAAACGCATACTAAATCACTACTGCTTTGGAATTATAAAATGTCAGTGCTCTGTGAAGGACAACCAGGTCACAGAGAGGAGAGATCTGAGAGGCCAAAGCACGATGAGGGGTGGACATGTCTCTGTAGAGGCATAAAGCTGTCAGGTTGTGCTTAAGGCCATGAAAAGAGACACTCACATTCATTTTCCTTCGACACCGGGAGAGGTTGAGAAGCAGCGACACCTTCAGCTCACGGAAGGTTTTCAGGTCTTCTCCAAACCCTTCTCTGGGGAATTTTTTCAGAGCATACTGGTAGCGCTGGGCAGCCTCCTTCACTTTACCTTTCTATTGGAAGGAAAACATGTCAAAACTCATCCTTGGGTTGAGTTTACTTCCCTGCAGAGAATTCACTCACCACCCCCACCAATGTTTTAGGTGGCTAAGGAAGCACAACTTCACTACTTAGCTCTTTCCTAGAGAGGAAGGGCAGAACATTTGATCAAGGGAGCATCTAGAGCTGGAAAGGCAGATGCCTTGCACAAGTTGAGATCTCCCACTTCATACAGAGCTGTCACACTACAGCAGGAAACGTGGAGAAATGGTGTTAACTTGATACAACTCCATCTGGTTCTTGGCTGGATGGTCTTTTGAGCTGGGTGATCAGTTACCCATTCCTGAAAAACACCCTTCACCCAAAGCTTAATACACATCCAGGAGGGTAAGGAACACAAACTGTGGGACTTTGGGTGGAGCTCTGGGGCTCAGAGAAGCCTCTGCAATAGCAAAGATAAATGTTAGCCACTGCCATGGCTCTGAACTTGGACAAATAGGGTGAGATTCACCTCCCTGGACTTCAGATGTTTAAAACTCTACATCTAAGTCTGTTAATTGGGTTCCGTTTATAATTACTGGTATGCAACAGTCACCTTCAAAGGTGACTCACCTCTGCTATTTTGGGCAACTAATTTTGGGATGGGATGATGTGCACCCTGAAGGGAGGCGGCCGACAGGCAGGGTGAGAGAAAGAGGGCAGGATGGGATCTAGGACACACACAGTTCCTCATGACCCAGACATAAATTTTGCAGCTACAAATAGTGACTTTTAAAGGCTTGTAGACTCAGGTTTCTCAGCTCTATCATGTATCTCTGGCAGATAACTCCTATTACAATGCCAGCTTTGCATATTTTCTGCTTCACCCTTAGAGCCTCACAGTGAATCATTGTTGTACTTGCACAATTTCTATGTGTGTGCAAATCCCCAGGTTTTAAAGATCAGCTTAAAACAAACTCAGAGCAAAAAAACAACTCCCTAACGAACAGTGGAATGTCTCCCACGGGCTAAAGGACATGACAAAGCCAGCTGTGCCCGGACAATCTGTTCTCATTGCAAGAAGTTTATTCCAGGAGCTTTTCTGGGATATTCTATCGTGCTGCCTTGATCCCCAACAGTGAGCCCACTAGGTAACGACGAGGCTGCCAGACCGATGCAACGGCAGCAGCACTCCCAACAAACACTTAGGTCCTGCTGTTTTCAAAGAGGAAATGAAGTGCTGGCTCTAGTCCAGAGCAACTTGGCTTTGCTTCAGCTTCATTACAGATTTGGGCAATCGATCCCCTCTTCTCCAACCCCACTAACCAAAACCAAACGGTTTCGAACACAAGGAACGCTGTGTCTGGGAGCTTTCACTTGCCATGGGTTAAGGCAGCAGCATTACAATCACAGAACCACCTAGGCTGGGGAGGACCAACCACTGACCTAACACGGCCAAAACCTCACACCAAGTGATGCTGCAAGCTGCATCTGTTCCATGTTCCAAACCCACCCTTCTCACCTTATAAAACATGTCTCCCTCCTCCATCAGCTTGCTCAACAGGATGATCATGATGTCTGGTTTGGAGGTTGCCATTGCCCAAGTTGCTGGACCTGTAGTGTACAGGATGCATGATGGGTAAAGAACTCATACAATGCAAGGGTGGTAGGAAGCTGGGTGGAAAAAAATACCCTGGGGTGGGAATTTCTGCTGGAGAGAACAACTTGGCATGGTCACAGGGCAGAGTGCTCCAAAGGACTGAGCTGACAATTCCTCTGACACCTAAATTAATGTCATCCCCATTGCAATGGCTGTCCTTTGCAGTCATTAAGGCTAATCCCAACGGTCTGGAAAGGATGGAGCCGTTTCCACAAGAGGGCAGTGCTGAATGTGGAACGGGCTGGGGTGGGGCAAACAAACTGTACTTACAGGAAAAATCAGAGTGGTTACATAAAAGCATTTCTAAGCTCAAATCTATGGAAGTGTACTAGGGAATCTGCAGTTTGACTGTTGATATGTGGTTTGTGGTTAAGTGGACTGTGATTTCCAGCTTCACAAGATGTGAAAGACTAAAGTAGAAAATCCATTAGGGCAGCAAAAATGACAAAGGAAAGGTCGTATGTCAGTGCTGCTGGTGCTGAAGGTGTCACTGGGCTGGGGACACCGGCTCTGCACAGGGGCCACCCTGCAGAGCCAGCTCTCACCTCAAGGACTAATACTGGGAGGGAAGGGATGGCAAAAATTTGGGGACAGCTCATTAGTGTGGGTGAAGAATAAGTCAACAATATTCTATAAGTAGATTCAGTATGTTCTGGGGGAAGGAGGTTAGTTTTTGAGTTCAAGTTATTCTCTGCAACAGTCATTAAAAAAATTATTTGAAGGTGAGGTAAATTAAAAGATTAGAGGTGTTGGGGATGCATGCAGGCTAAATCAAACAGGAGAAAGCAAGGCTAACAAAGCTATCAGATCGAAGCTGATGCTGACAGCAATGAGATATACCTCGTGGGCGACTCGGTAACGTCTGACAACCTTCAAAGAAAGGAGAAAACAAGAAGTTGTAGGAGAGAGGGGGGAAAAAATGGATGAAGGTGAAAAAAAAAAAGAAAGGAAAAAAGCAGCTGTGAGAGGCAGGCAGCGAGCAAGCCAATGCACCAGCAAAATCCCCTTTCACAGGAAAACGTAACGTGAGCAGCTGTGTGGCGCAGTGCAGGTACACTGAGGTCTGGAAGCATACACAGAGCAAGTGAACGCAGCAGCTCTCAGCAAGGCATGGACAGAGTACACTTGGCAACTCAGACTAGTAAAGATAGAAAAAGCATTACCGGAGGAAAGACCTTGCCAAAGGAACAGTTGTTTATTGATTAACTTTTGCTAAGTAATAGGACAGGAAAAAGAATAAACTCCCTTTTTTACTAAAGAGAACCAAGTAGTCCTGACTCGCCATCTGCTTTCGGAAGCAGTGGCTGGGGCTGAGGCTGCCTCTGGGTTATACTTGTATTTTTTAGGATGCCAGCCCCACTGCTTGAGTCCTGCCTGAGCACAGAGCCGACGGCAGTGTCCCCCTGTTCCTACCTATCTTTGCTCCTTTCTTCAGGAGGGTGACGACAACCGAGGTGTTGCGGCAGCCCACTGCTCTGTCGAGGGGCCGCATCCCACTGTAGTCAACGTGCTCGATCATGGCCCCATGGTCCACCAGGAACTGAACCTGCAATGAGAAGCCCCGTGGTCAGTTCTGATCCTGGCTGAGACCCCCACACACTGCTGGGGATGTACGATCAGCAGAAGCTTGCTCTTCTCCACTGCCTGGGCTAAAAGCACCTCCTGGGGCCGAGGATACACTGTGGGCAGCAGGTCGAGGGAGGGGATTCTGTCCCTCTACTCCATTCTGGTCTCTGGTGAGACTGGAGGGCTGTATCCAGCTCTGGGGTCCCAAGCACAGGAAGGACATCGACCTGTTGTAGCAAGCCCAGAGAAGGCCATGGAGATGCTCCAAAGGCTAGAGCACCTCTGTTAAGGAGGCAGGGAGAATTGGGATTGTTCAGCCTGGAAAAGGCAAGGCTCCAGGAATACCACAGAGCCCCTTCCAGTGCCTAAAGGGACTCTAAAAGGTTGGAGAGGGACTTTGGACAAGGGCTTGGAATGACAGAACAAGGGGGAATGGCTTTAAATTGAAAAAAAGTAGGTTTTGACTGGATATTAGGAAGAAATCCTTCCCTGCAGTGGTGGTGAGGCCCTGGCACAGGGCGCCCAAAGAAGCTGCCTCATCCCTTGAAGTGTTCAAGGCCAGGCTGGACAGGGCTTGGAGCAACCTGGGAAGGTGTCCCTGCCCATGGCACAGGGTGGAACGAGATGGTCTTTAAGTTCCCTTCCAACTCAAACCATTCTGGGATTCTCTGATCAGCTTCTGTGGAAGCACCTTCCCATATGGAGGGCCAGGACTCCACGAGTTTATTGCTACATCGAGCTGAACCGTATGATTTTATGGCTTTTACACCAACTGCCCATTCTCTCTGGTGTGCCACGGGCCACTCACCACCTCAGCATCACCGTAGAACGCCGCCAGGTCCAGCGGCGTGCGGCCGTTCTTGTCTGCGTGGTCAGTGGCAGCTCCGTTCTCCACCAGGGAACGCACCACGGGCAGGTGGCCCTTCAGGCAGGCCCAGCTGAGGGCTGTCAAGCCCTCTTTGTCCATCAGAGAAATGGAGGCACCTGAAAGAACAAGCAGCAGTTCACTTCAGAGCTCTCCATTGTTTAGCACTGTTTACCACAAACCCTGTGCTCAGCAATGGCAGCTTGTTTTCAGAGAGTTCTGTATGTAATTATTAATTCCTTTATTAACGTTTCTCCCACCACAGATCCCACCCTCTGTGGCAACTTCAAATACACTGATGGGAACTGTGGCAAATGAGTTGATTCACACCAAGCTGCAAACCTTTTCACGCCTCCCTCTGCAGGCTTTCCTGGCAAACATCTGAGTAGCATGGTGGATCTGACTTCTCTCATCTGAGACATCATCTTTTAACTGCTTTTTCTTTTTTTACTTAATCCAACCCCATTCCAGCCTGTGTGAGTCAGAGATGAAGACCATTTTGCTGTTTCAGCAGGTCACCATGGGGAATTAAGTCAATTCAGCTCAGTTCTCCTAAAAAAGCACATATTTTCCCTTCTTCACTCCCCTCCCCTTTACCCAAAAGCACACAATTTCCAGCAGTATTTCTCCCTGAACTTTACCCAATATAAATACAACGTTGTGGGATACACTCCTGCCAACTGCAGAGGAGAGGGGGACTTGACGTTTTCTTGGATGAGGAAGTGGCGCTGCCATACCAACGGGTCAGTATTGCTCCACACAGCATATGGATACGGATTTGGGAGCTGAACAGCAGCTTTAAGTGAACACTCCTCTTCATGGCACGAAGACAACTCCCGTTGCCATGGCACAGCCATGGCTCTGGCTCTGGAGAGTGCAGAGATGATCTGTATCAGCTCTGCTCCTCCGAGGAGCTGCAGCTACCTGTGGGATGCTCCTGCCAGCAGCCGGGATGAATTGCTGCTGCAGTGCTCTTCTCCTGGAGGCAAACTCTAAACCACTCAGCATGAGATTCCCCGCCTCTAGAATGTTCAGCAGATGTGGGATTGATGTGAATTTCCTAAATGTTCCCGTTCATCCCAGCTGACACATCCCTGGTCTGCACAGGTTGCCTGGCTGGGAGCAGACTAAGAGGTCTCCCTGCTGGCACAACCCATTTGTGGAGGAGTCCAGCACGGGAATGTTCAAAAATCCTCCGGCCAGAGCTCTCAACACAGCGTGGAGTGTCAGTGGGGGAGGAGGCAAACAGCACCTGGGGCAATCAGGAATGCCAAGGTGGGACACGGGCTGCAATGTACAGGCTCAGGGATGACAACATAGACTCACAGACTCATCTAGGTTGGAAAAGACTTTAAAATCATTGAATCCAACTGTTCCCCCAGCACTGCCAAGCCCTCCACTAATCATGTCTCCAAGTGCCACATCTTTAAATCCTTTGAATCTCTCCAGGGATGGAGGCTCCACAACTGCCCTCAGCAGCCTGTGCCAGGGCTGAACAACCCTTTCAGTGAAGAAATTTTCCCTCCCCTAAACCTTACCTAGAGCAACTTGAGGCTTTTTCCTCTAGTCCCTTATTCCCTGGGAGCAGAGTCTGACCTCCCATCTGGCTGCCCCCTCCTGTCAGGCAGTTGTGCAGAGCCAGAAGGTCCCCTTGAGCCTCCTTTTCTCTGGGCTGAGCCCCTTTCCAGCTCCCTCAGCCACTCCCGGTGCTCCAGACCCTTCCCCAGCTCTGTTTTCTTCTTTGGACATGCTCCAGCACCTCAACACACTGCCAGTCTTTTCTCACTTTGCCCACGCTGCACCCAGGAACCATTCTGAAGCTGTGGGAAAGCCCCTCCAACAACTATTACATAAAATATTCAAGTGTCTCACTTTTTGGCTAAGTGGTCAGACACAGGCAGTTAGGAGATGAAGAAAATATCCCTTCCCAAGGAGGGATCTTTCCTGGAATAAAAATATCAAATAACAACACAACAATTCAACACCAAGCAGACAACAAAACAGACAGTCAAGATTAAGGCTGTGACTGTTCCAGCCTTGTTCTCCAATGAGCTGGACATGGCGCTCTCCTAGCCACGGGATTACAATCCACACCCTGATATCGCCAAGTCCAGCTGAGCTGGAACCGGTGTGGTGGGATGTACCACGGCTGGTCCCCAACACCTCCCAGCACGTGCTCTAACCTTGTGCAAGCAGGAACTCCACAGTGGCCAGGTGTCCCTCGGACGCGGCCATCATCAGCGGCGTCCGGCCCTGCTTGTCTGCCATGTTCACGTCAGCGCCGTGCGTGAGCAGGAGATCCACGATCTGCAGCGCACAAAGCCCGGACACGGGTTACACGTGGAGACATAGCTAAGAAGATGCCAGAGCCAAGGAACAGCTGAGCAGACCCCACATTCTAAAAACTTCCACCCCTACAGGCATGGTAGCCTCTGAGATTGTTGAATGGATGATTAGGGATTGTGAAAAGGGAGGTATAAGGACAGGAAAAATGTTCTTGTAAGTCGTGAGCATCCCGTTTGCTTCTCAAGTGGCGAGATAACCAGAGAAGCTGTGGCCGCCCCATCCCTGGAACTGTTCGAGGCCAGGCTGGATGGGGTTTGGAGAAACCTGGGATAATGGAAGGCATCCCTGCCCACGGCAGGGGGATGGAATTAGATGGTCTCTTAAGATCTCTTCCAACCCCAACTATTCCATGATTCTATGGTAACACAGGACTTAAGCAAAGCTGTCTGTAGCCAGACAGAGCTTGGGGTGATAGAAGCATCAGTATCACTTCTTTTCACTCTGACCATTCCCCAGAAGAGCTGGGGCTTGTCTTCTCCATGCCCATTCCGGCAAGACGGAAGGGATGGCCTGACCCACCATCCGCGGCCACCCCGGGGCGAGAGGACCCCACTGACCTGCCAGTGGCCCTGTCTGACGGCGCTGAAGAGCGGGACGACCCCGCGGCGGTTGGGCTGTGCCACCGCGGCGCCCTGCTCCAGGAGCAGCCTGCACACCTCCAGCTTCCCGCGCCCCGCCGCCGCCGTCAGAGCTGCACGGGAGAGGAGCGCAGTCAGGGGGGAGCCGCGCGCCCGCCGAGCGCTCTCCCATCCCGACACGGGCCTGCCTGCCGGACGCCAAAGGCGCGGGGCTGGAACGCCAAACCTCTCGCACGGCAGGAGAAACGAACACAGAAAACGGCCTGCATTGCTACGGTTTCAACTCTTGTCATTTTAGTTACCTCAAAGGTCAACTTTTATTTTCCGTATCCCACTTTAGTTTGTAGATCTTTGAAACCAGGGAAACAACTGGAAAGCAAAATAGGATGGATTTGTTCACCTGTTTTCCAAGAAGAACACTATTTCTGGGCTTTGTTTCTGGCCAGGGCTGATCCTACCAGCCAGGGTCTTTGTGCAAACACAAAAATATCTCTCATTTTCATATGCTCATGATATTACAGGTGGGTAGAAGCCACACCTGAGAGCTCTTTCCCTGACAAAATGTGCTTTGTTAACTCAGAAGTGTGGCTGAGTTAGAGAGCACATATTCAATCCGAAAATAGATCCAAGTTCAGGACCTGCCGGTGGCTTGTTTCAGTATTAATTTTAGACTTCCTGGTTCCTCCCTCTCCCTAACTTTCTGTGCACTTCAGCACAGCTACACTGGCTCCACGTTCTGCTGCTTCTGGTAGGAGTTGGAGCAGAAGGTGGGAGTCTATTTCTGACTGATGTCGCTTGTTTTTTCTTTGAAGCACATTTCTGTGGGTTGGCTGATTACAAGGTGTTGATGGGTTTCCAACTGCAACACTGTTAATGGTGGGGGAATTAATTAATTCTCGATTCTCTTCCATATTGTGGCTGAATTTGCTTCTCTTGGGGTTGAGAGACACCAAGAGTTAAAAGAAAAATCATTTTGCTGCCACAAGCAGAACATTCTGCAAAATCTATAATCAGATCCATGTGGGTTTTAAACGTAAGCTACAAATATAGAAGGAGGCAGAGGGATCGGCATGCAGGGCTGCTGGGTTCTACTTCTAAACCTGCCTGCACTTGAAATGTTGCAGGTTAATTTGAGGTATTTTACATCAGAATTACTTATGTTTGCAACAATGAAAATATTATAAATCACTCCAGTGTTGGGTGTTTGTTAGGAAATGTTCTTTGGAGAAGACTTTACTGAAACAGGATGATTTGATCCACTATTTCTCCACTTCCCCTTGCAATCCCTTCTGCCTGTAGTGACACATCTTTCTGCTGCTGTTCCTCAGGGTCCAAGCAACTGGTGTGGCTCCAGCCTGTCCTTTGCAGCTCCAGCTCAAGGGAAGCTCAAAAGCTCCTGTGCTACTGAGCAGCCAGACCTTGCTCCTCCAGGAGGAGCTAAGGAGGATGAAAATGGGCTGGTTTGAAGTTTTACTGTCTGCTGGAGAGCTCCCATGGCCCAGCACACCCAAGGTGAGTCCACTGAGCCCAGCCAAGGAGCAGCAATCAGGATCCTGCGCTGGTTAACAGCAATGTTCATTCTGCAGCTTCTCCATGAGGACGTAGTGCCAGAAGGACTACTCACTGTGCAATAACCAAGTCTTGGCATAAACACCACACCAGCAACTGCTGTGTTTCTCAAAACAGCTCAAACAAGAGCCTGAGACTGGGTTCAGGTGTGGATGTGCCCGTCTCCGTCAGCGAGCAATGTCAAACCACGGCCTCCTTCACCAGGGATCTGCAACAGCGTGTTCTGCTTCTGCTGCTGTGTTTTCTTGTAGAAAAAACAACTTTATCTGGAGAAGGAATCATTAAACTGCTCCTATCCAGCACGTGTATCTGTTTCACAGCCTGGCAGCAAGACAAACAGTTTGATGGAGATGTTTTTTGCACCTCCAACTCTGATGGAGATGGCATAAGTGACTCAGACACTTTTCTGCTGGGTTTTGATATTAGTTTTGTCCCAGGGGGAAATACTCCATCTGGAGTTGGCTATAGTGTGCTGTCAGCAATTCCTAAACTTATGATGTCACTTGGCACTGCCATTTGGATGATATCAGGCTGATATCATCGAGCCAGGCACTCGGCTCTGCTCTGTGGACGATGAGACCTGAGCAACAAGTATCAAATCCCAGGACCCAGGATTCACATTTTCAGAGCAGATTGCTATTTTTAGGTGGAAACCTGCATTTCTCTCCAAATTTATTTAAACTATTTACTTTTGGGAAAATAATAATAATAATAGAGTTACGTGAAAGAGAGTCTGCAGTTTCATATGAACAGGGAAGGAAAGGGAAGGGAAGGGAAGGGAAGGGAAGGGAAGGGAAGGGAAGGTACAGCTTCTACAGAAATCACCTGTCTCTCCCCAAAGGCTGTCAAAGCTGTTGATCTGTGCTCTCTCCACCTCCTCTTCATCTTTTTCTGGAAGATCAAGCAGGTAGGAGACGATCTAAAACAAAACGATGTGTCAGATCATGAACTTGAATGTGTTATACAGGATCTGCTGACACCACCACACGAGCTGCTGGGAATGCACAGAGGGAAGGGAACAGTCGCTGCCTGGCACGCTGAGATCAAGGAAATCTTCTTCCTGAGACTAATCACTGAACCTGCTGCCCTGTACAAGCAAAAAAAACCCAACCAAGTGTCTTGATAAGACGGCACATGATGAGACTTGGTGGGGTCAGCTCCCTGTTGGAGATGCCCTGGTGTGTGCAGAGGGTGCATCTCCTGGAGGAGGTGAGGCTGAGAGGAGGTTTTTGGTAGGAAAGAAACTCATTCCTAAGGGAAGGAGAAGGAACAGGGGCTGCCGTGGGTCTCTGTGGAGGACTAATGGCAGTGGTGGCTTGGCACTGGGTTAATGGTTGGACTCAATGACCTTAATGGTCTTTTCCAACCTATATTACTCTATGTATCATTTTCCCCATCACAAATCTTTGTCAGGATGGCAGGAGGAAGCTCTCTGGCTCTTCTCTCCCCTGACCCACAGTCCAAAGTTACATGTTCTCACACTCCCCATCCATGCTGGAGGAGCGGTGTAGGCAACGTGTGTCCATCCATCTTATCCCTGCTTAAAAATTTATTCCAGAAGTTTATTCTGACAACTTAAAGCTTGTTATGCTTCCTCTCCTGGGTGCCTGCCCAGACCACAGGGTTTGCCACGGGATCTGTGAACACCGGGATGGGGCAGGGAGAAGAGCAGGACAGGAGTACTCTGGACTCCACCTCCAGACGTTCTTTGGAGAGCGGGCAGGAAGGGGCCAGCCCGTGGTTTCCCTCCCTGCAGAGGCAGAGCAGGCCCTACCTCGGTGTAGCCCATGCTGGCGGCGGCGATCAGGGCCTGCTGGATCGCGTGGCTCTTCTTGAACACTCCCTGCTGCTGCCCAGCCATGCTCCAGTCGCACTGGATCAAGAACTTCACCACCTCCAAGTGTCCCCTGAGAGCGGCGTGGACCAGGGCACACTGCCCGTTCTTGTCCAAATGATCCACCTTGAAAAGAGATGAAAGAATACAATTAAACAAAATCATGAGCAACACATCGTTGCCTCTTCAGAGTTTCCAATCCCAGTTTCAAAGTAACGCCACATGTGCAAAATGGGCAGTTTTCTGGTAAACTATCACTTCCATGACCAGAAAACAAACATTTCCAAAGCAATGTCCCAGGCTCTGGCATTATCTTGGCCACAAATGTTTGCTTTGGGGAAGATATCATTACTTTTTTTTAGGTTTCTTCAGACTCAAAGACTACAAAAACATTTTTTCCTTTGTGTCCTGAAGTCCAGCATTCAAATTTTCTTGTGCATTGAAATCATATGCACTGGTATTATCTCCTTTAGCCATATCTACAAAAGGAAAACCAGTTTGTTTTCCAGGTATCAGTTCTTTTGAGAGTCCCAGAAGTGCCTCAGCCTGCAGTCAAGACACCGTAACGCGACCCCAGGGCAGGCAGAACCAACAGGAATTAGAGACAGAGCTTGACAGCCCTGGAGGAACTTATTTGGTTGTATTTTGGGGTATAGGTTCCACTTGATGCCTGAATACATCAACTGGGATTTCTAGATACTATCCCAACAGGGGTACTTGGAGAACACGAGAAAGGCAGGTCAGTTATCATCCTCCTGCTGGTTAACCCCTTCTGTGCTCTGCAATGTACTATTTATCATAAAATAATGAACAATTATTATATTAACGTATTTTTACTAATATTAATTCACAGAATCACAGAATGGTTTGGGTTGGAAGGGACCTTAAACACCATCTCATTCAACTCCACTGCCATGGCAGGGACACCTTCAACTGTCCCAGGCTGCTCCAAGCCCTGTCCAGCCTGGCCTTGGACACTTCCAGGGATCCAGGGGCAGCCACAGCTTCCCTGGGCACCCTGTGCCAGGGCCTGTTCACTAAATTACAGTTATATAATACATATGAGAAATCTTTCATATATTATAACACATTCACATTAATAATACATCAATATTTCTCCTTTTGCAACTCCTTCAGTAATCAGTATTGCAATCTTCTGCATAGATCTCAGTCTTCAAACTACACCAAACTGTGTTTTGGGGTATTTCCTCAGTACTGTCAGGGATATTCAAGGAAAACCACGAATGGTAGGACTTATGGCACTAAACTCTCTCAAAATATCCAACAAAAGCAAAATTCTTTTTTTCCTTCATACTGTCCTCACATTATTACAGACAACACAACCCAGCAAGATCTAAACAGTCCCTCAGTCATCCTGACATTCATACCAAAACTACACAAACCCATATTTTGCCTTTTGAATTGAAATTAAAGATATAGAGAAACCACAAATTGTTTCCAGGAGGCTCCACTTCAAAAATCAGCATAATTTTCTTCTTCAACAAAGTATTTCAACTTGACTCATTATATACAATTAAAACTTCGAACGCTCATCACAAAGCTAAACAAAGGGGATTTTTCTAGGACAAGTCTGATGAAAATTTTTGGAAAATGTGTCGCGGGGAGATATTTAAAGAATGTTTTGTGCTGGAAAAGCCATGCTGCCATTTCAACCTTGTGAAGTTCAAGGATTTCTCCAGAGCATCCTTATGCAGGTCACCAGCACAGCGTCACTAGGCAGCTCCTACCTCAGATCTGAATTCCAGACACCAACTACTGACTCTCAGGAGCTGGTGTCAATGTGGGACTTTTAAACCCACTACATTTCAGCAGAAAAAACACCACCAAAAGCGGCCTCCTGGCTTCATCTGCTGGAGGATGCTCCCTAGCAAGCGTTCCGTGTCCTGCCTGCAGCTCCCAGCCAGCCTTGAACGACCACGGAGCAGCTGAGATCAGCTTTTGAGCAGCGTGGCTCCTTTACCTTGGCCCGTTTCTTGCAGAGCAGCACCACGATGCTCAGGCAGCCGGCGGCAGCCGCGTAGCCCAGCGGGGTCAGGCCGCTCTCGGAAGCGGCGTCAACGTTGGCCCCGAACTCCAGGAGCAAAGCCACCATCTCCACGTAGCCCAGGTGAGATTGGACACACAAAACAGGGGCGTTGTTCAGAACTTCCGTCCGATAGTTCACGTTTGCACCTCCTAAAATCAGCAACCGACTGACCTGCGCAGGGAAGGAGAGCTGTAGGCTGAGCCTTACAGAGAGGAGCTTATTGTCAGGGCGACACCGCAACAGAAACCAGGGCCTGGGCACTTCTCCAAGCAAACAGCAAAGGACACAAAATGCTGAGTGAAGACATCTGCCCAATAGATGGTCCCACTTGATGCAGAAGGAGCAGTTTAATCATTTCCCAAGTGGCTAGGAAGTGGTCTGAAGGGTGCAGCCACCCTTTGTTTTGGAACAAAGTCACTCCAGCCCTGCTGCAGCAGCTGGGGACGTGGCAGGGATGGGGAACCAAAACACAGAGCTGGAGAGAGCTGTACCCAGCACTGTTCCCATGGGATTCCTGTCTAGTGCTGGCTTGGCTGTCCCACTGCACTCGGCACCAGTGGAAAAGGCTACAGCTGATGCTGGAGAGTGACAAGGAAGGGACATGGGGACAGACAATGAGCTCCCCTTGCCTGGGTGGGAAGGATCTTGGATAAACATCCTTCCATGTGAGAAAACAATTCCAACCTGTATCTCTGTCTGAAATCCTTTCTGCTGTAGAGATGGGCTCACCTAAGTCAACACATTCATCTTACCACTGCAAAAGAAGTGCCTGAACCAGCACATGAGCATGTGCTGGTGGATTTGGTGTCACCTTAGAGTTCACGCCTATCTAAGCCAGAGCCCTTTACATGTCAAGTTCCAACATCAGTTGTCACTTTCCACATCTTTGGGAAGGAAAAATCCCCTTTTGCACAGGCACAAACTCACTATTTGCTCATTGCAAAAGGAGATCCTTGGTCAAAGCAGCAGAGTTGACAGACTACCCCAAATGGTAAAAAAATCTCAACTGCCTGAAGGCCTCTCCTCAGCTCAGGACAAACGCCCAGCGAGCTGCCCAGCCTGGCTAAGACTCTGGACATGGCTCCAGCAATACTCTGCATGGCCACTGCCCACTGCTGGAGCTTCTTGTGTGAATTCTGAACCCCCCAGCTCTCCCCCTCCTCCTCCAGTACCTTTATGTTTGGGGTGTAGAGATTTCTCAGAGATGCCAAAGCCATCGAAAGACCTTCAGTACTGTAGGAGATCCAAAGCCCTTGCAGGATGGAGGAAGATACCCCAACTTTTTTACTCAGACCCTGAAAAAGAGAAAGTAACTTAGATCCACACATACAAATCTCACTGGGCAGATCCTCCCGGGTCTCTGGACTTCAAAGGAGTTTCAGGACAATAATGACTACACCCAAGATAATATGACAATTTGGCTTGCAGAAAATTACTTGTTAAGGTAATGTAGCCATCTCCAAGGTCTAGGAAAGGCAGGATTTAACTGTGAGCAACCAGATCCATTCAACACCCTCACAAAATGCCATGTTAAGGAGCACAGATTGCTGCTTCTTTTCTTTTTAAATAAAGTACCCAGTACCTGCTCACAATAAGATGAATTCAGGAACTTTCAACCACAGCCTGGAGCAGTATGCCCTGGTATCTTGTGCCAGACTGTCTCCAGCTTTTCTAGTTGGTGTCCATGATCAGGTTATACATAATATCTCGAAGGTCTGACATATTTTCCAGCACCCCTGCTTGGCAGAGCATAGTTAAGCAGGTTTCTCCCTCCTTTAATTTCTACCTCATCGCCTCCTCTGCTATTTGGCATCAGCACCTTACAGAATCCCGGAATTCCAGACTGGCTTGGCTGAGAAGGAACCTTAAAGCCCAGCTCATTCCATCCCCCTGCACGGGCAGCGACACCTTCCACTAGTCCAGGTTGCTCCAAGCATCACCCACTTCTGTATTCCTGTCATTTGAACTAACTCAAGATGAAATTAAAGCCTTCTCTTTGGCTGATTTGCACAACATACGTCAGTCTGAAGTTTGGGTCCTCCTGTATCACAACTGCACATTTCTCTTTGTGACCTTTTATTCCATGCCAGGCTTTTCAAGTTGGCTTTCTATATGCTCCTGTTAAGACTGGCAACTGATTTAAAAGACTAAAACATTCATACTTTTTCTTTTTTTCCCCCCTAAACTGTTTGAGGATGTTTGTGTTTAAAAGAGAAGACAAAACCATCGGATCTCAGCCAGCAAGTGAAGATGGGAACGTGCAAATGTCTTCCCACCCATGTGTCAGGTCAGCACTTTGTGTCTGCACATCACTTACTTTTTTTACACCTGGAAATTCCAAGTGTTCCACCATCACCTTGCTAAGGTACCAGTGGATTCAAACTAGGAAGGACTGGAGGAGGATAAATAAATTTTCTGCTCTGTTTTATCGAAGTTTGCCTCTATACCCAGCTCTCAGTAGTCCCTGGCTGGACAAAACGCTTTAGCTCTGGTCTAATATTCTCCTGGCTTCCTGATGGGTACATAAAATGGAATTATAATGGCACCAGACCTCCATAAATACCTTCAAAATTAGGATCTTTGTGTATGCAGAAAGATCTTTGTGTCTGCTGCTGTAACATGGCAACTTGTGGAAAAACACCCTGAACTGACGACCTGACATGGTCCCTACTTAGAAGAAAGCCCATGGCCACATTGGTAATGGCTTCAGCAAAAGATCAGCCAGAATGAAAAGCCTGAATGTGAAAAATGCTTGTTTAGAAACAAATACAGTCGGTAACAATTGGCAAAGAGTCTGTGCATGTACTCTTGGAAATATTTTCTTTAAAGAATGCTCGAGCTCTTAAATATGGTCTGCAATATTCCAGCCTAGTGCCTCCTTCAGAAATGAATGCAGCTCTTGTTTCACTCAGTAAACACTCACAAATCCTCAGCAAACACTTGTTAAAATAAGCAATAAAAAGAAATCTATTCAAGGAAAAGCAAAATACTGTTACAATTTCTAATCCCGCTAATTCAAACCCTTTCAAGACTTTGTGGTACTTGTAAACAACATTCTGTTATGCTTATCAGCCACTGAGACACTGCTCTTCCTGCAGTGTTGGAAACCCAAGGATTTTGCTGAGTGATGAGGAACAGAAGGCTGGACTGACATTTGTCATATGCTAACTGACATTTTCTGTTATTGCAAATATCGCTCAATTAAACCTGCAATCTATTGGAAACTTGTCCACTTAATGAAAATTGTCATTTGCTCAGAGTCTGAATCCCTGCTACCGGCTCCCACCATGGACATGTGAAATGAAGAAGGTTTGGAACCAGATTCAGATGTAAATGGCAGCTGAACAGTAAACTCAGGGCTGAATTTGGCTTTGGGAATGTAACTAAAAATGTGAAATTGATACCCTGAGGGGTAATGCACCAATCTGGGGTTCTTCCCTTTGGCTCCAGCCATCGTCTTCCCAAACAAGGAGACTTTGCTGCTAAACCTGATGGTGAATCTGGCATAGGGAATAGGATAAATAAATCCAACAGGACTGACACAAGGCAGAAATTACCTGCTGCTCTAGGAACAGAAACCAGAGTGCCAAAGCCCTCAAGTGTATAAAATCATACAGAGACCAGATGAAAATACAGCCTTGTTTTCACTAGTGTTAAGCACCCAGAGGTCCTAACAGTTGTAAGAAAATCTGTATTTCCTGTGACCTTACAAATCCACCCTCTCATTCCCACCTTCTGGCGCCTGGGCCAGCAGGAAGAATGGTACTTAGTTTATGGGTCATATTGGTACTCACATCCAAGTCTGCCTTCAATTACCCAGCTCTTAAATGTCTATATGGAGAGTGAGATGGACCAATGAGCAAATTTCAACAACCCTCAAATTTTCCTGTTACAACTGAAATTTTGCATTAGATTCTTCAAAACTGCTCCTTTGAAAAGATTTCCTTTTTTCTAGATGCTGCTACAGGAACTCATCTTTCAGGGCAAGAAGCATCTTATGGCAGAAGAGCGATTTTAGGTGAGGAGGCTATCTGCTGAATTTACCGTCTGGAGGAGGGTTTCATTTTAAGGATTGCTTAGATACCACAGCCAATTTTCTAAAGCTCACTTCCACACGCTTCAGCAGCCTCAAGCAATCACACTTCTTACCCCAACCCCACGACAAGAGCAGACCGAGCGCTGCCAGGGCTGCGGATGAGGCTGGCGCAAACCTTCACTTGAATCTCTGTTACCTTAAAAATATGTGCTTTGAGAATGTGATGTCCCAGTTCAATGGTCTGCTGTCTATTTAATTTTCCTTCTTGTCGGGAAAACCAGAAGGCAAGTAGTGTGTGGCCACTCCTAAAATCAGAAGGAAAAGTATGTTAGTGTTTCTTATTACACCAACAAAAACAACTTTTGAGGACAAAAAATGCTAATCCTTCAACCACATCCAGCTTTGGGAAACAGAGCTGGCTGAATTCTCACTTGTAAACCAACAGCTAATTGCATCCTTTATTATTGGTCATCACTCAAAAGCCCCCAGACATCAGCAAACAGCAAAAAAAAAAAAACCTCCAATGTATTTTCTATGAGCAGATGCAAACTTAGAAACACCAGAGGTACAATGTAATGAAAGCTGAAGTGCTACTTTTATAGTAATTTTTCAGAGGAGAACCACATTTGCAAAGCATGTAACCAACCTGAAGTCACTAGAAAATCCCGTATTTAAAATATCCACACTTTGAATAAAATGTCCTTTAAATGACACCTGCACTCACTACCCTGTGGACAGCCCTATGGAGTGAAACAACTTTATTTCTTTGTAAAACTCCTTCTAAACACGTTCTCCAGCTTTTCCAGTAATAAAGATACTTCTGGCAATGCCCTACCAGATTGACAACCACAGCAAATTAACTGAACTACACACCAAGGCCTGTTTAAGGCAAAAAATAATAAAACAGACAATAACTTCTGTTGCTAAAGGAGATTTTTACTGACATTTTAAAACCTTTAAACATTTACAGATTTCCATCTTGTAACACTGCAAATTCAACATGGCTGAATCGTCTCAAAGATGCGAGAAGATGATTCTCCACAGACACACAAAACAAAGATGATGCTAAAAGTTTGAAGTTTTAATACCATTTCTGGGTGAGATCAGCAAATACCTGCTCCTGCAGGTGCCCCATGTGGATGCCACAGCAGGAGACGCAGCGAGCAGGGCAGAGCCAGAGAGGCTCCATGCTGGGACCTCAGTGGTCTGTGTGATGTTTTTTTTTGGTTTTACCAACAAAATTATATTCTTCCTTAAGCCCCTGGCTGCTCCCAAGGGAGTCCTTTTAAGCCACCTCATTTCTGGAAGTACATAAAAATGTGACTGCACTAAAAGCAATCAAACCCCTTCCAGCCAAGGAAAATAAAATATGATATCAACTGTGGCTTTAAAAGGGCTTTTAAGGACAGGAAATGTTATTAGCTCATCCCTGTCTGGCAAAGCAAAGAAATACTTTGGATGGCCAAACATCTAGTAAATATTACACAAGATAGAAGCTTTCACAGCAGTGGGGATTTACCAGCTCATCCCCATTCAGGGTGAATTACTGTCCATCTCAAAATAAACTCAGGAAAAAAGTGAATGACTTCTAATGCCCTGGCCAGGTTTTTGGCAAGGTGCCCCCTGAGCCCTGCCAATGAACCTCCTTTTGGATCGGCAACACATGAATTTGTGTCAGCAGAGCCCAGTGATGATCTGTCAGCCCTCGTGGTGCTGGGAGAACAGGAATGTGCCTGCTGGAGGAGTGGGATGAAAAACAAATCATATTTTTCTTACGAGGCAGGACTTGATCCTCAGGTTTGGACAGGTGAGAGAGCACCACATCCCATTTACAGGTAATAAAACTGTTGCACTGGTGGGGAATTCTGTTGTGCTTCATTCCAAAACACAGCTCTGTTTATACAGGCACCATCAACTCAAGTAACTGTTTTCTGAAATGTTTTTATTGACTGAGTACTTTCACTCTTAGGTCATAAAAAGAAATGGACGAAAACCCCCTTCTTTTGCCTGTCAAGCTGCTCTCCACACCTTGGCCTGGCACACGGCCCGTGCTGGGATCCCACTGCTCCATGCTTCCCCTGACTGGAGGAAAAGCCTCTCCAGATGGTGCCTGTGCCATCACAACACAGCTCTGATGCCTCAGCTGAGTGCTGAAAACCCATCACCATGCCCTAGTGCACAGGGCAGCGCCTCCCCTCCCGTGCATCTGTGCTGTGAGAATTCTCCATACAGCACCAACAGAAGGGACAAAACATAAAAAGCTGGAACAGAAGGGCCCTGGAAGTGGTTACAGCACCTTAAGTTAACCCCAGCTTGTTGCCTTGCCTTCCTTTGGCTCTCTCCCTCTTTGGAACGGGAGGAGAACGTCAGGTCTCCCATCAGAGGACACAGACAAATGCATTTGCTCATTACACTGGTTAACCTCTGGGATGCCCTTGGGAAGGAAGGAGGTACAGATCAGAAGGAAACAAGTGACTAGGAAACACAGCTTGAGTGTTGCCAGACACTGCTGGAAGTCAAGTGGAACAGCAACTGCTCGCTTGAACGCGGCCCCGTTCAGCCAGATTATGAAAACTGTAACTGCTGTGATACTCTCAGTCATCAGATTCACAATGCTGCGACGGGTTTGGAGCAGGGCCAAGGTGTTCACTGCCACCCAAAGGCTGGTAGTGCAAGTAGAAGAGCCTGCAGGTCACTGACAAGGGAGCTGGACAGAGACTTTCGACAAGGGTCTGGAGTGACAGATCAAACTGACAGAGAGCAGGTGCAGATTAGACATCAGGAAAACATGCTTCCCTGGGAGGGTGGGGAGGCCCTGGCACAGGTTTCCCAGGGCAGCTGTGGCTGCCCCATCCTGGAAATGTCCGAGGCCAGGCTGGACTGGGTTTGGAGCAACCTGGGATAGTGCAAGGTGTCCCTGTCCATGTCCATGGCAGGGGGTTGGACTGAATGGCCATTAAGGTCCTGTCCAACACAAACCATCCTAAGGTTTTATGATTCCGTGATTGAGAGCCATCAGCTCCTTCCCCTTCTGGGGAGATCCTCAGGCAGGGGATCAGGAGCTGCATCTTCCTGCTCCAGTCTGCGAGCGGCTGCGCACAAGGGCTCTTCAGCCACACCCCTCTGCCTCTGTTCCACATCACAGGAGAGCAAATAATACCAGGTTTTTGCTTGTTGGTGAAAAACTCTTTGAGAATGTTTAGGAAGGCTCTGAATGGATCTGTAACTGCATTAATTCTAAGCATGAACTGAAAATCCAGAAGCTTCTGAGGTGCCTGCTCTTCGCAGCAAGAGCTGAAGTGCAGCTCCTGCCTGACACACCGGTCCAGGTTCCACAGTCAGCTCCTAAACTGCTCTTCAGCTGCAGCTAGAAGGGTATTTACCTAAATTTAATTATAGACATGACTTTGGTGTTATGAATAAGGCATGTACGAACTACTCCAGAATGAAGTACAGTATTCATGAGTAATACGTTACCTCTGCAATGCTTCCCAGACCTTGGCTTTCAGCTGCTTGATAAATACTTGTTCTGTCAACATTAATTGGAAACTAAACCAGACTGCAACAGCACAGGCTTTTTTTTTTCTTTAATACAGCAGAGTGGCAGTAATGATTTCTACATCAAGGAGCTCACTGAAATGATATGCTTTGAATTTCACCACTGCAGAGTTTATCATCAGAGATTTTTCTATTTTTAATGCAAGATTTCTTATTTTTTTTTTTGTGAAAAATTAATAGCCTTGCCAGCTCAGCTCCTGCAGCTTTAATCTGCTCTCTGTGCCTGTATCAACTCCTGTAATGGTCAGGACTCTGCCTAGTTGGGCACATACGTGTGTCTGAGTGTGTGTGTGTGTGTACATATGTGCATATATACAGTGTGTATACAGATACATAATTACATATGTGTAAGCATATATATATATTTATATATGTAAAAAAGACACAAAAATGAGTCTAATCATTCCCTACACAGCACGAATCAGTGCACACCTACAGCAGCTCTACAGAAGGTAAGAGAAGGCTGCACATGAGGTTATCTGGAATTATGGAACACTTTGGGTTGGAAGGGACCCTAAAGTCCAACCAGTCCAACCCTCTGCTATGGGCAGAGGCAGCCACAGCTCTCTGGGCAACCTGTGCCAGGGCCTCATCACCCTCTCAGGAAATAATATTTTCCTAATAGCCAATTTAAACCTACTCTTTGTCAGTTTGAAGCCATTCCCCCTTGTCCTGTCACTCCATGCACTTATAAATAGATGCTAGATCTCTACACAACTGCTCCCTTATCCACCCAAACTTGAGTCACACACAGCTGGGTGCAGAGCAAGATGAGGCAGGATGTTGGTACCTCAAGCACAGTCCCCAGGTGACCCTATTCCTCATATCACAGATGGAAAATTACAAAGTATCACTGATAAAATACTGGTGCCACCAAAGAGCAGTGAAGGAGAATGATAAAATACAAAAGAAAGTATTAAAAGCTTCCAGATCTGTGCATCATCTAAACTCTTCCAGTTCTCAGGTAAAAAAGATTTTAAAGGGTATAAAATTACTCCAGTGTTAAGGCATTGCAGCATGAGAGTAAAAGGAAAAAATAAATGAGAATCAGTCCTGTTTGCTTCTGAACCTACCAAAGTCCAAATTCCCTGATTTACACCCACATCTCCCTTCTTCCAGCTAATCCCATGAAAACATTCCAAAATCAGCACTGAGGGTATCTTCTTCCCACCTTAGCTTCCTGAACAAGAGAAGAAAATCTGTGAATCTGCTTCAAAACCCTGTGTGTGGGGTAGAGGAGCAGCCTGGGGAGATTCACCTCATCCAGCCTCGCCAATACCGGAGACTTCTCCTGGGGACCCCATCATCCTGAGGCTCCTCACAACTCAGCTGGAGGAGATGCTTCCCAGGAGCTCCTCATTTGACCTACTGTAGCCTTTTAGCTCAGGATGAAATGAATCACTCTAATTTCTCTCCTCTGACTATAAAGCAAGTCTAGACAAGTAACTAAGATGTTTATACTTAAACCTGGATAAAGTAATTTCACTTCTGGGGTCCATATCTGACTACAGCTCTCTTACTGCCTTGCCAGGGCAAATCACTTCATTTCTGTCTTGCTCACAGCCCCTTCAGCAGCAGCACAAGGATAAAACATTTTATTGGTGTTGTAAAAGCATGGAAAATAACTGCATAGAAGTTTCTGATTAAGTCTGGGCAGAAAGAAGCACTGCATTAGAGCAGAATTTAGGTTTAGAAACACAAGTGTAGGAGGAATGTGCAGTAAGAACCATGTTCTCCAAGCACCAGTCACAAAGGATTGGGTCTTTCCCTAAAACGTTTTATGTTACTTGTCAAGGAAGCCCCTTGGTTGATGTGCTGGCCTGACAGGCTGGGGAGGTCGTTACTGCAATGCTGCTAAAGTGCTCTGACAAACACCCCACTGGAGCCCTGTGTTAGAAAACGGAGGGGCTGGGAGGGGTTCCTCCCTGGGGAGACCAGCAGGGAGAACGTCACCCTTCAGAGCCAATTAGCCTTTGCTTTGGACAGCAAACGCATGATGAGGGTTCAAAGAAGAGGGTCAGCATCTCAACGGGCTAACCACAACCCCAGAGGGTGGAGATCTGTTGCTTTTCTTAAAAGCATAAAAAAATGTGATAATTCCTGGGCACAGTGTGTTCCTCCTCTCCCCTCCTGTCTTTCCCATGCTTCTGAGAACACGAGAACTCGCCCTCACTAATGAAATCAGGAAGATTATGGGATATGAGTGGACACGAGGCCCATTATCCCAATTTCCTTCATAATGGTCTCACACCTGGACACTCTGTCAGGGTCAGTCAATTAAAAGCAGCTTCACAAACCCACATTTCACTTCAAAGCTCTTCTCGCAGGGAAAAATATCAGCCTCAGCAACCTGACTCGTCACATCGTGACACGGTATGGTCAAACTGCTCCACGTGTGACAACCCTGAGGAGTGCTCTGTACAGCTGTCATGTCTTCTCAATTCCCGAGTGAGCAGACAGAAATCCATCCATCCAGCAGTACTGGCTGCTGTCCCCTCACCCAGCTGATAGCAAGCTCTCTTGCAGCCAGGCCACACAAAACCAGCAGCACCAGGTCAGAGTGACTGGGATGAAGAGATTACAGATGCATTTACAGTCCAAAATCACTACAGAACAATTCTGCTCTTCACTGTGTTTTCAAAAAAACATTTAGTAGAACTACAAGGAGCACAACTTGAAAAAGAAGCAACTACAAAAGATGTATCCACACTACTCATCTTTCCACTTCTTATCTTCCACTTCCTGTGCTTTTTGATACCTTTGGAGAAAGGGATGATGATTCCCCTTTTCCAGGACTGAGCTGGCAGGAGTAACCTGCCCCTGGTGGTAACTGAACTAGGCAGCCTGGGGCCTTCTGTGGAACAGCTCATCTCATTCTAAAGATGACTGTTAGGTTTGCCAAGTCAGGTGTGTGCCCAGGGGTGCTTGTTTCTTTCCATGAACAACATGAAGACCCCAGGTCATCAGTACAGAATGTGGAGACCTACAGCCTACAGAGGGCAAAGCTGTGTAACTGCAGCCATGTGCAACCTCGTGAAATAAAATGGTTCAGGTAACAGGGTAGAGTAACACATTGGTAAGCTCTGATTTCTCAGAGCATTTGCTTACCTTGGATCACAAAGAAACTTGGTTTTTTCACCTTCTTCTCTCCAAATAAGCCATTCTCGGAAAGAGGGATGAACAAACATTCGCGTCATGTCTCTACGTTTGATAAGAAACATAGAAAGGTTCTCCATCCTCTGCTGAAAGTCCTCCCACTCCAAAGTGCCCTCAATGTTACCTGCATTAATGGCCTGAAAAATATGTTCGTCTGTTAATGGGTGCAGAGAAGCCACTGCTACGTTCAAGAGAGGCATGACCCGATCAAAGGAAGACTGTGTTGGGAACTTCATATTGCACTGCAACAAGTACACTTCGGACAGGGACACTGGGACCACTTTGTAGCTGGAGCTTTTTAGAACTAGGTATCCTTTCTCTATGAGATCAAAAGTAAGTTTCAGGTATAGGTAGGACCCTTGGCTCAAGGTCTTGAGGTGAGAACTGAGCTTGCCAAACGTAGTGTTGTCCATTTTGCCGTTGAGCGAGATGTTGTTCTGGATCTCCGAGCTGCTGTGTATCCGATGAAGGATGTATGCCTGCAGGTCCTGGTCGATGGCTTCATTCTCTTCCAGTCTATCCAAAAATATTCTGTGGAAGGGCAACAGCTTAATTATTTCCTACAAAGAAAGAAAGAAAAAAAGATACTCATGCTGGCAGTGTTTACTGTTCATTAAGTAAGCTTAGTTTCTACTACAATAGCACCTTTGAGACTCCTTTAAGACCTTCCATCAGGGCAAGAACACAAACAGCAGTTTGTGCCCACAGGGCCTCACACTCTCATCTATAATCAAGCACGCTGTGTGTGACACATGACTGAAATAAAAACAAGGGACACTTTCTAACAGTACATCCATGGAAAGGGCTGGTACATTCACACAGAGCAGTACCCTTGTTATTCCTATCCCTCCCAGCCATGGATTGACCTCCCATCCCTTCTGCTGTCCTCTCAGAGGGAATGGACATCCAGATGACAGATCTGAGGCCACAAGAAACTTGCTGAAGCTGAGACCAAGAAGCTCCCTGGGAGCATCCTTCTGCATTCCACATCCACAGATGCACGGAAACATCAGGACAGGTAATAGTGAGTATTTTCCAGTGCAAAGCAACTATGTCTGCCTGCTGCAGGATGCTGCGCTCAGGGAATGCTCATCTACTGAACTCCCTGGTTCAGCATAAACCAAAGATCATCAAAGGCCTCTCCAAAGAAATTCTTGCCTCATGTCTCTTAGCCGCTGTGAGGAGAGGAGAAGTGATGCAACAAATCTGTACAAGGCCAACTCCAGGAAAGCCAAAGCCATAAGCTCTCCACCCAAATAGAGAGGGAGAGCACAGTGTGAACTCAAGCAGCAGTGACGACTCTACAGATGCAAAAGCCCTAATTAAATGAGGAATTCAAGCCATCGGGATCCAATTTACTTACAATTACAAAAAAGATTTCTTCCAAATGATATTCAATTTACTCCAATACTGAGCAAAAAATGGACCCCAGCGCTGAACAGCAAATAGTCGGCGCTCTCCTGGACCTTGGGAAGCAGCTGCCATTCCCAGTGACAAGGACTACGTGGGGGCTGGCTGCCCTGACGGGCTGGAGCCAGACTCAGCTCCCTGCTGAGCTTCCACGCCTGCTCTCGACAGGCTCGAGCTGAGTAAATGTCTTGGCCTAACCAGACTGAAGCCATCACGCTCTGGGTCACGCTGGAAGGAACGAAGATCCGAACTCCTCTGCCCCTGCACGTGGAGCTGAGGATGTTCTTTGCTGCACAGGCTGACAGACACCAGGCCCTGCCTTCCTAACAGCTCCGTGAGTTGGGGCCAACTGGCACGTGAGCTGCCTCACAAAATGACCTGAGCTATTTGCTGATGAACATTTGTTCACATGAATAAGCAATGATGGATTAGATCCTTCCAAAGGTGTAGAGTGAGCCTGGGGACATGGATGTAAATCCAAGAATAAAAAAGCCAAAAGGATAACCTGAAATAAAGGGTCTTGAGCAAATCCAGAACATCCAGTAAGATCTTCTTTATCACAGTCCATCATGAAAATGACACAATTTATTCCTGTTTTGGGTCTCAACATACCTGTAGACTTGTCCTGACTGTCACTACCAGCTTCAGCCAGGAAGGGAATTTTCCAATCATTTTGCTCAGGAATGATACTATGGTGTCTCCATAATCCGGCTTGTGAAATTCAGCCTCGTTTAAACCATCAATTAATATAATGAAATCTTCATCAGGGATCTTCCTCTCTGAGAGAAAGAGAAAAAGCATTTATTGGAAAGGCTACAGACACGCAACCATAACGTACTGCAACGTCACTACGGAGTTTTAAACCACGACCAGACACTGCCAAAGAAGGAAACACCCACAGCACCAGCACCTTTTTAATGATACATTAATTGCATATTGACCTTTACAGGTCATCTCGTTCCACCCTCCAGCGGGGGACAGGGACATCTTCCACTAGACCAGGTTGTTCCAGCCTGGCCTTGAAAATTCTACAGGAAGTAAATAATGGGCTGTTTAAACAGGATTTTTTTCTGCTGGAGAATACAGTAACCCAGGTGATGCTGACAATGCAGTCATTTTTTCTGTGTCAGAGACTGAGAGCTGAGTCTGGCTTTACAACTAATGACAGAGATACTTCTGGACTTGTATCTTAAGCTCAAGGGGTATCTTCTCAAAGGTAATTTTGCCTAATAAGACTCAAAACCAGGTGTAAAAAGTGAAATATGAGTCTTTTGATGGCATATGCTATTCACATGTACTGCAAGTCCTGAACTGTAAAGTACTACAGATAAACTCCTGCTATCAAAAAGGTCAACACTCCTGGCAGCGGGTGAGTTTTTCTCTTTGACTTCAAATTGCACCAGAAACTTTTCTGTAAAAGCCCAGCACAAAATGTTCATTGACGATGAGATCCTGTGGTCCCTGTGGTATTCCAGGGGGAACAGACATGTGCAAACACCGTGTGTTTGGGACTGCTGAGCACCTTGTCCTTGCCTTACGTCAACTGCACTGTAAACATACACACGAAAAACATGTATTTTGCATTAAAATTACCCTAGCTCCTTTTTCAGTTAACTTCTCAGTAAGATTTTTGGGTACACTAGAAAATATACTTTATTCCTCTCTGAAATCTGGCAGTGAACGTAGTGCCTGAGTTTCATACCCACATCTCATGTTCCTCATAGAGCCTAAGGGAGAGAGCAGAAAGCGGGAGTAGGGGAAGAATCAGAACTTTGTTCTCCTATATATTATTTAGATTCCTTGACATTAAATATATATTAATATATATATGTATTTGAGAAACATGAATCTAACTTTCTCAGTGATGTTCACCATTAACACTTGTGCAATAGTTTTGTCCCAATAGCACTAAAGCTTCAACAGCACCTTGGAAAAGACCAGCTGATATTTTTATGGAGTCTTAAATATTATATATTTTAGAACCAATTTCCAGATACTGTTCCTCTTGTTAGAGAACACTTGGTGCAAATTAGCTTGCCAGCACTCTCAACCAGCAGGTTTGAAAAGTGGGAGTTCTGGTCAGTGGCTCCGTTGGAGCTGTGTTGAGTGCAGAGCCCAAGAGGAAAGAAAAGAAACGGTTTCACATAAAATTTTTCCACCTCTCAGAATTTAGGGCCAGATGGGGGTCAACCTCCTTGACAAGAAAAATAAGAATCATCCGAAACACTCTGAAATCAAGAGCTGAAACATCTCCCAAGGAGCTACTGTAATAACCAGGAATTATTTTCCTTTAGAGCAGCGGTTCCTAAATGTATCCTTTTTCTTTTTCTTTTTGCCAAGAGTGACGATAGGAAAGAGCAACCACGCTCCTTGCACAGTGACATTTCTCCATGCCAGGAAAACCAACTGCTGTCATGCTGTGCTGGCTCTACATATGCTTTGTGCCTGGTAGAACTGGGCAGGTTGGACCCAGATGCTGCTGCTCAGAGCTTGGACACAGTTTTGAAGAGCTGATTTGAACACCAGGGCTTTGAATCTGGCAGAAGCTACATCTATTTCATGTTGGATCTTACAGTGTAGCGTGTAGGGTGGTAACAAAATTAACTGAACTATTTTTGCAGCCAAGATGCAGCACAGGCACAGTAATAAACATGATTCTGCAGGACAACAGTCTTGAACTCTGCAATGCTCTGACAGTTTTCATGGCAACGAGCAAAGATCTTAAATTTAGCGACTGTCACAATGAATTAGTTATAACTTGCAGAGGGGAGAAAGGAAAGAAGACAAAATCAATGCTGTATTAGAAAAAGCTCTCTTATCAGGATAAGGCTTGTCACCAGCTCCCCCAGAAGCTTTGCACAGGGTGTCTATGGACTTTTATGATACCAGTCCTTTGGTGAAAGCTTCAGATTCTCCAAAACCCACTAAACAGTGGCAGGGAAAGGGGAAAAAAGTCACCACCACACAAAGAAATCAGAACATGTTGCTGTAAGCAGTGCTGTGAATGGAACTGGTTGCTTGTTTTCACCTTGAGAACTGCAAGGAGAGGGCTGGGGTATGAAAGAAGCAAGAAATGGGAAGGCCAAGTGGGATACTGGGAAAAAATTCCTCCCTGTGAGGGTGGGGAGGCCCTGGCATAGGTTGCCCAGAGAAGCTGTGGCTGTCCCTGGGTCCCTGGAGGTGTCCAAGGCCAGGCTGGACAGGGCTTGGAGCAGCCTGGGAGAGTGGAAGGTGTCCCTGCCACGGCAGGGGGTGGAATGGGATGAGCTTTAAGGTCCCTTCCAACACAAACCATTCCAGGATTCTCAGTCTTCCCAGCTTCTCCAGGTCCCACCTCTTCAGCTAGTGAAGTGATGCAGACAGACTAATTAATCACTTCGTTTAAACGCCCAGATCCAACTAAGCGTCATTTAAGAATCCTGATAAAGAAAGGTGCATGGGGGGCCGGGGCAAGCGCGGGACACCGGTACCTTTGTGCAGGCTCTCCAGGGGCTCCAGGACGCCCCTGCGGAAGGAGGCCACGGGGTCCTGCACGCAGGAGCGGAGGCTGAGCAGGCTCTGCAGGTGGGGCTCGCGCAGCAGCTGCTCCCGGTACGCGACGAACTGCGGCGAGCGGCAGAGCAGGGCCGCCACGTTGTGCACGAACTCGGGCACCAGGCACGTGTAGGCGTTGTCAGCCTGGCAGTAGTGATACGCTACGACCTAGCAAAGAGAAAAGAGTGAGAAACTCTGTGCCTTCACCAGAGCCGCAGCGGTACAGCTGGAAAAGCAGCGGTGTCTCCTTCGGTGAGTTTGAGCTGTTCTGGCAGGTGAAGTCTTTAACAGCAATGAGTGCTAACTACCTGTGACAAGAATCCAGACAAATCAGTTGGTAAAAACAGGCACTGATCCTGAAAAATGACTGGACCTCCCACTCGAGGAATAAATGAGATTAAGCTGTAGCTGTTTGCAGAGACAGACAGTGACAGTAGCTGACATCTCTGAAGTGCTGTGCTGAGCTTGGATTGTGCTCTGAGCTCTGTTGAAGGACTTGGTGCCAGTAGTAACTTGTGATTGTTTCCCTGAACTTATTCTTTATTTGCTTTGTTTTCACCTGTCAAGCTCTGTGGAAGTGGACTGACAGCACTGCCCGAGTCCATCACAGCGAGGCAGCACCTCAGAAGTGCAGATTCTCCTGAGCTGGGGGCGATGTCAGGCTCACTGTACTTTACTCACACACTGTGATCTTTCGCTTCATTCAAAAAATCAATTCAATTAAAAAAAAAAAAAAAAAGTTCCCCTTTTCCCAGCTTTCCCCTGACTTTTCCAGCTCAACAAACTTTGCTAGAACCCTGCTACAGCCAACCCCCCTTGGACCAACCTCCCAGACCCGTGAGCTCACAGCAACACCCCATTCCCTCCAGTGCTCTTAAAGGGCTTCAGCATTGTATTTTAACCTTTAACAAGATTTTTTTTGACCCATACAAAATAGCTTCAAATAAATGCAGTGTAGCACTTTGACCTGCCACTATGCCACATGCCAGGCACAATGCTGGCTGTGATAATGGAAATGGCCATCAGCACTGCACATGACTGTGACCCAGTATGTTGCATGTGGTGACCCAGTTTATTAGGAATGTTCATTACCTCTACATAGCTGAGCATGCTGGTAAATGCCCTCCGAAACTCATTAGTGGCCCAGGGCATCAAGGCACAGCAGCAATGAATCCCTCCACCTCTGTGTAGGGGAGGAGCACTCTCTTTTTATATGCCTGCAGCAATCTTAGTGATGCTTTGGATATGGCTTGGAGGATGGGGAGAAGAGCCTCGGGAGCCACCAGCCGTGTTCAGCATCAGCAAAGTGCACTACTGCAATGGATGTGCAGCTCCTCCACCAGCTGCTCTGCACGGGGTAGAGCCCATGAGTGCAGCTGAGCTGGGTTTCAGGTCCATTTGTTTAAGTGCTGCTACCACAAGCCACCACACAGCATCCAGAAACCCGAAGAATAAAGCTGTTCAATGGGTTAGTTAAAACTGGGTAGCCAGTCCATTAAAAATCCTCTGTGAGTAAAGGATAAACCTTCAGGGAAAAGGGAGGGTCAGTGTGGCAGGACCGAGACAAGCTCCTGCTTGCCAGTCAGCAGTTACTTAGTTCTAAAATTAATGATTTGTTCATCTCTGCCATTAAGAGCTAAATGCAAACTCTGCCCCCAAGAATTTACTGTACAAAAACCAGGCATAAAAGTATAACCCTGAGTAATCCAGAGGAGGAAAAGCAACTGTTTGTTCACCTTTCATTTCTGTCATCACAGATACACAACTTCTGAATACTGGGATAAGTGACATTTTCAGAGGGAAGGGGAGTGGGTGAGAGGACAAGGAGCTTCCCACCAGCATTCTGGAGCCTGCACCAGCCATTATCTAAGACTGTTTGTATATTATTAATCTGCTTTTGTAACAATCTGCATTTCTCCAGCACAGGGACCTCAGCCCAGTCTGAGAACATCCTGCTCTGCTCAGTGCAGGCAGAGGTGGAACATCTGCACACAGCTTTATCCAGCTCCTCACATATGGTTCATCTAGCTACTAAAATAACCCTGACAACTGTGGCTGTCCATCACTGTCAACACTTTCTTCTGTACTTCAATTCTGACTTTAGTGTAAACACGACTATAAAACACACATATCCAAGAAATACTTTTCCATCCAGACTGACCAAAGGGTTCTTCCCTTCCTTTGGCTCTTTTTCCTTCAGCCAGTTAGACAAAACCTGTTTAAGGAGGCCATCAGCAACTTTTTTATTCCATAGCTACTGACACAGGAATATGCTGTTCCTCTCCCTCTCCTCCAGCATTAAAGGACATTCCAGTCTTTTTTTCTCCTTCCTTTCTTTTCTGTGTTAGATTTTAGAAAGCCTTTAGCTTATCTATATGAAGGTTTTCCCAAACCGTACCCACGAACGCCTGTTGGAGAATGTGGCATCAGACATTTGGATTTAGAAGCTGAATTATTTTAACCAACTATTTTTACTATTGTCTACTAGCCATTCGGTGGTTTTGCTCTGCTAAGAGTTCAGCATCTTCAAGGTCTCAAAACTCTGATGATGCCTCACAGGCAGGTCAGACACGTGTGACTGAGTTTCTGAAGGAGGTGGCTGCACGCACAACAAAGAGCTCCACGCTGGTACTTGAACGGATTTCCAATTCTGTTGCCAGGTCAGTAATGCTCTTCCCCCAGTGTCACCCAGAGACACCGAACCCCACAGCTGCAGTAGGACAGGAGTGTTTGTTTTATGGAGGAGGACATCACATGGCACAGCTCTTGCCAAGCAAATCAATTAATCTGCTGTTGACAGCAAGGATTCCTCAGTAGCTGCGTTGTGCTGCCCAGGAGGCGACTACGAGAGCACTACGCACAGGACTCCCAGCTATCAGTGTGACAAACATCCTTAACCATTTCATTTGTCTTTATTTTTCTTCCCGAGGCTTAATAATCCATCAAACTCACTGTTTGCAGTGTGCTGCACAGCCCTTCTGGAAAAGGTTTTGATGCAATAACCCAAACTGCTGTTTCTGACAAAGAATAAACAGGAACATGGAGCTCACAAAAATTAATTACAATTGAACAAAACAAAAAATCTCCTGTTTTTTAAAAACAATTTCCCTTCAGGGCAGGAAATGAAGCTTTGGGTGAGGATTTAAGCATGTGCTTTGTTTCAATGCATGTCTTCACCCAACACACCTGGAAGTCACCCACGCCTCCTAGATAGCAATCACTATCACCTGGTTACGTGTCCCTTCCAGCATCAGTTATCCAAGGACCATTACCTGCAGGGATCACTCTTCCTTTACTAGCCAGGGAATGGCAGTGAGGCAGATGAGATGTTGGGTCTCCAAGGATCCCAAAAAGGGTACCAGCAATGCTGGGCACAGACCCAGGGCCTCTGAATGCTGAATCAAGCTGTGCCGTTGCTCTGAGTCATCCCAGGAACTGTTTGCTGAACACGATGGAGCCTTCTGCAAGCTCCATGTGCTGTGTCAGCAATTTGGGCATAAGAAGAGATTCCAAGTGCTCTAAGGTCAACTCATCAGCCTTGGCATTGATCCGTTCATCAAGGCCTGATGTCTGGAAGCTGGGGACTGTTATTTCTGGAATCTGCCTCCGTTTACAGTAGCGAAGATTCACTGGGAGATTAACGACCTTGCTCCCAGTGGGTAATCCTGCTGCAGGCACGATGGGCAGCACATCTCCCAACCTCAGCTGCTGCGTTCTGACAGCAACACACTGGATCTATTCTACAAAAAAAAGTTTGGCTAAAGGATGAGCAGGATCTTAAAATCCTTCCTAAAGAGTCTGCAGCCAAGGTATAACAACCTATTTTTACTTTAATTTTGGCTGTAAGGATTGTTTTTAGCTCTTTCTCCAGTGATCAGAGATGCCAAAAAAGCTTCAGTGAGTGATCTATGTCGTGGATGTGACATAGTGTTTGAAACAGCCATACTCCTTACCCTTTCCAGGAGGAAACTGAAGCTAAAACAGCATCCATTTATCAATTACATACCCAGCAGGATGACTTAAGCACTCAGGGGAAGTGATAGATGAGGTGTTTTAAGCAGAGATAGCACACTTTACTGCCCTTTCTGGTAGTCTGCAGAGCTTCAGATTTGCAAGGAATACAATGACTAATGCATCCTGAACAAAACCAGACCTGGGCATTGCATTCCTTTCAAGAACTCCAAGTGGAAGAGGAGAGTATCAAATCTTAGTATTTGTTTACACAGCACATGCTCCCTGCCTGGCCATCTGGGTGCAGCAGGAAAGCAGCCAGGACAAGATGGTATCTGGCACAAAAAGCCAAGCAAAACACGTCCAGGTAGTAACTTAGAACAGAGACTTTTCTTGTTATTTTCCTCTCTGAAGTGGGAGCAGGTGACAGGAAAGCATTAACTGCTCCCATCCTCCCAAAAGGTGGAGGAAGAGCAAGAGCAAAAGCAAACTCCTTGGATTTCAAAGCAAAAGAATGGCACCTTCCCACCACCACAGAATTAGGGTTAAATCTCAGCAATACAATAAAATTCAAGTTGTAAATCTCATGTACATAAGTGACAGTGTTCCACATGTTCCATACAAACCACTCCTGCCAAAGCAGCAAGTAATTTGTGTATTGTTCCAAAGGCTATGGTCTACTTTGGAGAATTTTCCAAAAAATTCCCAAGTGCACACACAGCATTAACACTCAGCTTGTGCCTTCTCCAAGTACAGTACCTGCCCTTTTCAAACAAAACACCGCTCAAACACCGGGCAATTTTGTTCTCAGTGCTGAAGAAAAAACAAAATTATTTCAGTAACTGTGTCATATCCTAACATTCGTAATGAGAAAGTAGGGTGGCTGTGAAAGACAAACCCTCAGAGTAACAGGGGAGCGTATTTGATGTAGGGGGGGTTCCACTGTAGAGAAATAACTTTCCTGGGTACTCCAACTCCTTCCAGGAACCTCTCCCTCGGCTCCCCAGGTGAGCATTGGAACGCACGGACTTTCCAAGGGACGAGCAGCAGAGGTCCCCGGGAGTGCCTGAGAACTGCCGCTCGCCCGGGGGCAGCGCGCGGGCGGGCGCCGCCGTACCTGCGAGGCCAACCTCCGCATGGCCTCCTCCTGCCGCCGGCGCAGCTCGGGCGTCCCCGGGCAGCTCCCGCTCGCCACGGACGCGTGGGCAGCAGGCTGGGCCAAGGGCAGCTCTCGGCCGGCGTCCACATCTGTCCAAGGAAAGCACCAGCATTATTATTACAAACCAGGTAGCTGCTGCTCCCTACGCACGGCAGTTAAAATACTTCCCACAAGTACTCTGGTTGGGATTTCAGGGATTTCCAGGCCAGAGGATTCCCAAGAAACTTATTTTGGAAGCAGGAAAGGACCACTAAGAAAAAGCCTTGAGCTTGTCTTATTCATTTTCCCCACTGCAATTTCATTGACTTTAAAATAATGACAATAATGGAGTGAACTGGGCCCTCTGGCAGGCTCTGCCTTCAGGTTTGGTGGATTTGAGTGCAGAGCTCTCCTGCTCTGCGCTTCTGCCAACAGACCTTCCCTTCTTATGAACAACTGCTGGTTAATTTGGTTCCAAGTCCTCCTTCAGCACAGCCAGGCAATTCTTCTGAATTACAGGCCTATTTTCTAACATAAATAAAAGAAGAGCCCCAGCTAATACAGCCATCTGAAGCCCATTAATTTAATCAGGGGGAGAGGAGCAGGAGCAGCACAAGGATCTGGAAAAGGCTTGCAAGCAAATAATAAATTATCCTGGAATCATCTCTGGCAAGTTTAACTGTGTCCTAGTGCATTTTAGCTGCTTCTTTTGCCTGGTAAAGCAGAAACTGGCTTCACAGCAGATTGCTACAGAAGCTCATCCACCTGGCCTTTGTGGATAACATTCTCAAACTGTTTTTATTTTCACTCCTAAGTACTCATATGGAGGATTTTTGAATAACATCACAACATGCAGCACTTGGTGATGTCTAATTCTTGATTATTTGGAGAACACCACCACTCTGAAGTGCTGGCAGAGGATTCTCCTGACTGGATTGCTGCAGTGCATCCCTGAGCCTGACTGGAAATAATCATGCAAACAATGACCCATTTAATGGCAACAACAGAGGAGGACGACTGCTGCCTCCACAATTAAACCCTGAATGTGTTAGATTGAGGCATGTTCTTGATTCTGAGTGTAACACCACTGTCACCTGTATTAATTTTCTGAGAGAGGAATTAGAAGTATGAGGCTGTATTGAAGCCAGTTTAATTAGCTGACTGCACAACTGCTGTAGCAGAGTCAGACCACCTGATTAGCATGTATTAATTAGCACAGATTTAATAAGCATAATAGATTTTTTTTTAATCTGGAAAAAGAAATGACAAAGAAACTTATCACAAAATCAGAGATGAATCATAGAATATCCTGAATTGGAAGGGACTTGCAAGGATCTTGCAGAGTAATTATTATCTTCTATAGCTAGACTAGTACTTGTGATCCCTTTAGGAAATAAAGTCTAATTAATTACTGATTCTGAAGGTTTCCATCCTAATAACTAACACTGAGGAATCATTCAGCTTTCAACTCCATGGACACACCAGAGTAAACTAAACAATGTGTAAGGTGGGACCAAGGATCTTCATCATCTGTGGATGAAGGGTGCAGGGAAGCCCGTGTGAGAAATCCACATGGGGGATCCACAGAAGGAGTCTCCTACAGTCACCTGTTAAATGTCCACCATCACCCTGAGCACACTGGGGACACACACACTGGCAGCTGGTGCACTGCAGAGCTGCAGTTAAAATACAGAAACAAGCCCTGCCTTTCACTACACATTGTCCATGTAGCTCTGACAAGTGGCACTGTTCAACATGCCAACCCCGGTGACATTTCAGCTCTTCCGACAGGGCAAGAGCACAGCATTCCAGTAAACAGATTTAACTACAGCTTCCCTGAGATACAGTGACCTACATCCTTCAAGATACCTTCAGGTACCTAACTCAGTATTTTTAGTCCTGTCTTACTCACTTACTGAGAGCTGAGTGATTTTAAAATGTTGTCATCTCCACCTGCAAACCTGCCAGTGCGTAGTGATGGGAATTGGATGGGACCAGAGGAGACAGAGCAATCTTGGGTCCTGAGCCCACAGGGACTCGTGACCTGCATGGAATATTTATACCATGATTCAAAGAAATAAACAATCCATATGGGAAGAATGCATTGGCATGGATTCATAATCACAGAATACTGGCTGCCTGATCTGGCTGGAGATGTCATGAGCAGGGGGACTGGACTACATGACCTTTAAAGGTCCCTTCAAACCCAAACCATTCTGTGATTCTATGATTCTAAAATTGGAGTCTTCCCAGTCAGCAGAAGTCTGTGATGTTTCTAAGCCAGACAAGTCAGAGACAGACCCCTCTGACTCTTCAAAAAGCAGCTTTGGAACAGGAGCAGTATAAAAGCTGCCTGTAGCAGTACCTAGAGGGACTCCAACAGAGCTGAAGAGGGACTTTACACAAGGGCATGGAAGGACAGGACAGGAGGGAATGGCCTCAAGCTGAAGGAAGGTAGATTTAGATTAGGTATTAGGAAGGAATTGTTCCCTTTGAGGGTGGGGAAGCCCTGGCATAGGTTGCCCAGGGAAGCTGTGCCTGCCCCATCCCTGGAGGTGTCCAAGGCCAGGCTGGATGAGGCTTGGAGCAACCTGGGATAGTGGAAGGTATCTCTGCCCATGGCAGGGGGGTGGAATGAGATAATCTTTAAAGTCCTTTCCAACCCAAACCAATCAGGGCTTCTATGATATATTTCTCAAAGGTCCTTCCTTTGCTTGACAACAAAGACTAAGCTGATTCCTTGGGCCTGAAGAGAAATGGGGTTGTTTCAGCCAAGACCACTCAAAAAGCTGCCGTAAAAGCTCTCTGAGTTTTGGAGACCCACGTGCTGGTGTCCTTACGTTTTGGAGAGGCGTGGGGGCTATCTGAAGCAATCTGCCTCATCCTCGTGCCGTGGCAGCTGAGCGCCACCAGCCTGGAGATGATGGCGGTTTTGCCGAAGCCGATGTTCCCGACGATCACCACGCCGCGGTTGACGCTGGCGTTGGAGCTCTGCAGCTGCGCATCGATCTCGTGGAACACCCAGTCCCGGCCCACGAACACCGACTCCGTGGTGATGCTGGGCACCTCGAAGAGCAGCGGCTTCAGGGAGATGTCGGGGGGTCTGTAGGGCGCGAAGCGCACTGGAAGGGGAGACGTCAACATCCCCATCAGAGGGGAAAGCAGAGTTTGGAAATGGATGTTTATCCCACACAGAAATCTTTCCGTGGGAACTGTCCTCTCCTCTGTCCCAAACCTCACCCATAAATCTTGGTTCTCCCCATCCCGCTGCCATCTGCGTTCTGCAGAAGAAGCCCCACGGCACATCACAGCCATCAGCCTGTGCCTCGGGTTACAGCAACCTGCACAGCCTCATATCCCCAGCGATGAAAACGGGGAAGGCAGAAATTGCCTTCCCCACCCTGTTAAAAACCTGTCACTGGGATGAATCCTTGTCACACTCTTAGTGCTGGGATTCCTCTATTGCTCCCCTGCTTAAAATAATTGATTTAAAAAAAACCAGCAGAGACAATCTCCCATTTAGTCTCTCTCACTGGGACTTTGGAACACTGGGAACAGACAGTGGGCTGTAATGTGTCCCCCAGCACAGGGCCAGGAATGTCTTCACTATTTTAGCCCAGTGCCAAGACTAGGGATATTAAAATTAAACACAAGTTTAGGATTTCCAGCTGGAACAAAGAGCTGCTGTTTGTAACAGCCCAGATTGATGCAACTTCACAGCAATAGCTACAAAATGCAGCATTTCAGGGAAGAACCCCCCCTTGCATATGCAATGACATGAAAGTATTTCCTAATAGTGATGGTTTGCTTTTTCCCATCTTCTTCTCCCTCTCTTTTTAAAAACAGCACAGCACCTCAGGTAGGATCATAAACAAATTTTTAAAAATTGAAACACTGCTGCTATTCTCATGCAACTGTCACAAAAAGGGGGAAAAAAACCCAAAACGCAGAAGGAAAATATGTAGTGCTACAAGGGTTTTAAGTGTGTCTGGAAAACAATTTGATTCTGTTCCTACAATAAAGTTGAATGTTTTGGATGCAATCACTGCGAATTACACAGCCTTGGCAAGCTGCTGCCTCCGAACATATGGAAATTTGGTCTGTCAAACTTTGCTTTCTTCACTTACTGCCTGCTAATGCACTTCTAGAACTGCCTCAGCAGCCAGCAGGATTTCATTACAGACTGCCATCCAAAGCTCACAAACCCACTCTTTGGGGGGCTCATGTGTTTGGTACAAAGCCCAGCCAGGCTGTACCAGGTCGAGCATGTTGGGTGAAAACCCAGGCTGTGCCTTCCAGCTCCCCAGTTCCTCACTGGTGGGCTCATAAAAACCCCCTAGAGAACAGGAAAGTTTAATGTATGGCCACAAGAAACCCCTCTTCTATGCACAGGGGAGAATGAACCAGTCTCATGGCACAGAAACAACCTGAAAATATCCCAAATGAGCTTTCTCGGCCATTTACTCATCTGTGCAACAAAAAATGATGGGGCTGCAGCATTAGCCTGGTGACCTGCTGCAGACTCAGGACTGTCAAAGTCACAGCTTAAGCACGTGGTGCAAGACTGAGCTCAGATTAAAAGAGGGATCTAAGTTGAAGGGTGGGCTGAAATCCCAAGGACATGGAGCAAGTCCATGGAGCTGCCTGGGAATGAGCAAAACACTAAAATGTCAGCCCTGGCTCCCCTTCTCATTGCTAACGTCTTGTTTGTGGAATTTGCCACAAAGAACCACAAAAATTTCTCCTCTCAAAAGGCTTTTTAGAAGTCCAAGAGCTGCCTGAATACGGGCATTGTGAGCGTCCCCACAAGCGCTGGCTGAGCTGGTGGCCCCGTCACTGCACTGGGCTCCTTCCTCACTGGCACGCTGCAGAATGCAAGGGGGAACTGCAATCCCTGGCCTTGATCAAAAAATAAGACAAAACAGTAGTAGTCCTGGGGAAGAGACAAGAGAAGGCTCTGGGATGACCTTATTGCAGCCTTTCAGTGCCTAAAGAGGCTCCAAGAGAGCAGGAGAGGGACTCTGGACAAGGGCCTGAGGGACAGGACAAGGGGGAATGGCCAGAGGGCAGGATTAGATGAGATATTAGGAAGGAATTGTTCCCTGTGAGGGTGGGGAGGCCCTGGCACAGGGTGCCCAGAGCAGCTGTGGTTGCCCTGGATCCCTGGAAGTGTCCAAGGCCAGGCTGGACAGGGCTTGGAGCATCCTGGGACGGTGGAAGGTGTCCCTGCCATGGCAGGGGGTTGGACTGGATGAGCTTTAAGGCTCTTTCCAACCCAAACCGTTCTGGGCTTCTGGCATTCACACGGACATGGATGAAGTGGCTGCTGCCTGAGCTCCCCACCCCGACGCCCCCGTGGCGCTCTCACCTCGCAGGTCCTGCTGCGCCCGGGCGCTGGCCACGCTCTGCCGCGGCATCCGCAGCGACGTGCGCAGGGGAGTGTGTCTCTGCTCATCCAGGTAAGCCAGATCTTCCAGGTGCGCTGAGCTGGTGGCTGCCACGAGAATGCAAAGAAGCACCTCACACCTGGCTGTTGGATCTCATGCTCTGGTTACCGTTTTTTTCAGTTTTTAATGAAAATACGTGCAGGTGTAACTACCTTGAGACAACAGAGCTGACATGGACCAAGTACCATTTCCCCTAGGAAGAACTAAAGTGTTTTGGTGGCTTTTTCTCATGCTTCATTGATATTTGCTCTGGTCTGGTCTCCTGTTGGTGTTCCCAAATAAAAGAAGATATATGGAAAATGGAGACATGGAGTCTCTCGTATCTGGTCTCAGTTCTGCCAATCACAAACTCAGTCATGTCTGTGCAAAGCTAATGGAGAGACTCAGCATTTCCTACAGGAGAAAGACAACTCACTAGTGCAGTTTATGCTGAAGCCCACAACCTCTTCTTCACTGATTTTAGAGGTATTTAATTTGGATATTAACATTTATGTGTCCCTAAAGCCAGAATTAGTGGCAGAAAAGTTAAGCTTTCTATAGCTCAGTAAAAACACATGAATAAATGAGGAAAATATTATCTGAACTAATGAAGATAACTTTACTATTCCAATGTGACTTGCTCATGGAAGAATTTAGTTTTCTTTCAAATGCTGGATTAAATAGGAATAATTTACTGGTCTCTGCTGAAGGTGCCATCACTACACCAATAAGAACAGTTGGGCAAGACAAGAACTAACACTGGCCACAAAGTTGTTCTGAAGAGATGGCAAATTCAGAGGGAGTACTCTGTGTAGCAACTCAGCACTGCTCACCATGAGGAGCTGGTGTGCAAGCTGTGCTCCCACAACTGGGCTTCTAAAACGTGCCACCTAAGTGGAAATGCTTGAATCTCAAGAGATTTAGCACGACCAAATCCACCACCCCATTTTGGCATTTACGTTATGCAACAAAGCTATGGAAGCAGAGTTTTTGAGGTTTTTTCTATCCCCTCTCTCCAGTCTGAAATCTCAGGTTTTTGGTCTGTGCTGCACCTCCATGCTCTGGGCTTGTACTTCACCATCTATAAATCTCCTTTCTACATTGCTTTCAGGTCTGTGGCCGGCCAAAGTGGGATTAAAAAGGAAAACTAATCCAGTTATGCAATGCAGCCTGGTTCACCAAGGGATGCTGATTTAACAGACGACATCCCAGGCTCTTTGGGGTATTTCTCAGAATTGTCTCTGGGTTTTCTGGAGCAGCATCTGCCAGGACTCAGAATTCAAAGTGTGGATTTCTCCACATGTCTACACAGACACATAGACAACATGTTTTAGCCCAGAGAAGTTACCCAGCAAGAAAAAAATATGGAGCAATAAAAGAACGGGGAGTAATTCCAGGCAAGCAGCTTTGCAGCAAAGCTTTAATATTTCTAATCCCATCTCTTTTTTCTGCCCTGCTGTTACCAGCTTCAGGGGAACACTCAGCAGGCTGGTAAAAGACATCAATAAGGTATGGCACAGAATCATTTAGAAATGTTTCAAAGAGCAAACATGAATTTAAATGAAAATAATGTTGATTTTATGCCAAGACAAAAAATGCCAGTCACTAGCAAATGCCAGGTGCTGTGAGGTGTGAGATGTTTGGGACACAGTCCACCAGGAGAGATGAGACCCAGAGCAAATCTTCAGTAGACAAAAGTACCACCATTCTCTTAACTCCAGAGCTCTTAAGCTCTTCAGAGAACACGAGACACGTTATTTTATTTGCAGTGAATCCTATGAAATAGTAGAAATGGCTATGATGTCTCAGCACCTTAAACCCAAGACATCTGCATTGTAATGATAGTACAGAATCTGGTTTTTTCTTTTTAAACATATTCTCCCGTAAACTTGTTGTACAATTTTGTAAGAAAGGGACCATAAACTACTGAAATAACCATTAAACACCATCAGAAACAGTTTCCCACACAGGAATTTTCCATTTAGAACCAGTAAGTCAACCAAAAAACCAATTTTTGTCATTCTTAAGGATGATGACTCCAGGAAGGAGACTTCTTCTTGGATAAGGAAACACAAGAAGGGCTGTGGCATCTGTGGGCTGTGCATGGCTCTGACCTAAAGGCACAAACATGAATTTCTTACCTGCTACTGAATTTGGCCGTGGCATAAGGTAAAGAGGAATTGACTGCACTGACTGGGACAGGACGGTCTCCAGGTTCCTCTCGGGGATTTTGTTGAGGCTGTAGGTGGAGGCTGACATGTTCTCGTCCACGCGGTACAGGCAGGAGTCCATGCTGGATTTCTGGGATTGCCACTGTTTCAGGTTTCCCCCAGATCCAAGTTCCTTACTGCTTTCCCCTCCATATTTAGTACGTTCCACATTTTCAGAGTAACTTGTCAACGTAGCTTGAAGGAAGAAATTATAAACAAAATGAGTAACAAAGCAAGAATGGCTGGAACTCATGCTGCTCAATGCTGAGCTGAGCTGTGCAAGAGCCAAAAATGATCTTCATCATATTTTCCACATCCACATAAATCAGAGATTATGGATTTTAGTTTAATGATACTGTTTCTGCTTACGACTTCTAAAAGAACATTTAAGCTCTAATGTTTTGGCTCATACTTTTAAAAGCCATTTGTAATTACAAAGAGTATTAAAAATTCTGTTCTGCATTGTATTCAAATACACCATTCCAGAAAGAACAGAAATTACTGAGGAGGAAACATTACCATGGCTCCTCATGTCTTTTAACTGGCATCACAGTTTCTACCTTTCCATTTCTAGGAAATGTTTGCAGAACTTTGCAAGGTCTTGCACGGTCTGACACTGAGAAGCCTCCACTGACCTGTCTGAACAAGCAGTGTGGTTACCCCCTGGCTGTAAATCCCTTTGGGCTATTGACTTTTCTCTCATCTTTAGTCCCCAGTATATTCACTCAAGGCCATAACCTTAGTCACTGAGACAAGGTCCCAACACTCATACCAGCTCACCTGAGCGTGTTAGAGAACCATGGAATGGTTTGTGTTGGAAGGGACCTTGCAGCCCATCCAGTCCCAGCCCCTGCCACGGGCAGGGACACCTTCCACCACCCCAGGGTGCTCCAAGCCCCGTCCAGCCGGGCCTGGGACAGGGCAGGAGCGACCCGGGATAGAGGAAGCCACAGCTGCTCTGGGAAACCTGCTCTTTATCCACCCTAACAGACCCCACAACAGCTTCAATCTGCACCCCTGTTTCTAGGGCTTGGTCAGCACTGGGTTTCTTTCTAAGGAGTGGGCTCAGTATCTTTGCATCCCATCAAATGTTCCAAAATTTAGTTGCTTGCAATGTATTTTGAAATTTAAAACCAACACATGAATCTGCTAAGAACTGGTATTTATTTGTTGGCATTTATACACAGACTTGCTGTCAGGTAAACATATTTATGATTTAGGATAAGAAAATTAGATAAAATCAGGAATCAGCTGTTCACACACTTCTCTTGCTCCCTCAAATTGTCTGAGAAATTTGTTTGAAATGGTTCTCTATAAAAAACTGCCTTTCAAAGACTGGGTTTGCAGGGCAAGGCATGCCATGTTTTCTATTCACAGAAAATACCCCATTGATCCATTAGAATCCATTAATTTTAAAAGCCTATCTCAGCATGTGTCTAATTAGTCTTTGTAGAAACAAATCAGCAGCTGACATCAGTCATCTTCCAACACATCAAACTGAGGAAAAACAAAATAACCATGTGTCAAAATAAGTTTTCTCTAAGTGAAACAACAAAAAAGAAAGAAGAGCTATTAAGTCCTGCTGCCCCTTTTTCTAATCAACAATTTGTGTTCATTTTAAACATAATTTTCTCTGGTTTACACTAAAGCTGTTATATGTGCAAACTCATCATTGAATCAGATATTTAGGACTGTTCCCTGTGGATTAATTTACCTGCTGAACAGCCCTGGATGATCTAAGTGCTGCTACACATACTGAAGTGATGGCTCTATGGATTTAATCTCTTCTAGGAGCTATTTTAAACCAAAATAATTTTAACTTCAGTTAAAAAGCAAAAGCATCAGGTTAGCTGTGAGTCAGCAACATGTACTAACACGCTGAGCACATCTCCCATAGTGTGACCCCCAGAGCTGCTCAGACACTACACCTTCCCAGGGACAACTGGAGAAAGCAGATTTCAGAAAGATCATTTCAGAAAGTTCACATTACCTGCAACTACTAAGATGCAGAGTGATATTCAGGGGAGAAAAGTGAACGCCAAATTGGCAGATAAATAGAATGAAAGTGCAAAGATTTGGGCAGCCCTGAAATGGTCAGGGGGCTCGATCAGGTGGTCACTGTAGGTCCCTTCACACTGAAATTATCCTATCCTATATCCTATCCTCTATCCTATCCTATATCCTATCCTATCCTATATCCTATCCTATCCTATATCCTATCCTATCCTATCCCATCCCACAAAAAAACCCAAACCCAAAACCCCCGAGGTCTGTCCTGCTCCAGGCTTGAGGCCAAAATCAACACTACTTGCTGATGTTTAACTTCTCTTTCAACAGTGGTCTCAAATAGGAGAAAAAAAAAATTAAGATCACTGGCTTAATTCATGTAAACAATCCTGCAAATAGACAGAGATTAAACAGGTAAAGCCATTTCTGTGTCAGGCCTGGGGGTGTTATAAATCATGGTGAGCACACAAAAGGTCTTAAAACAAAATGAGAAATACCTCAACAGTAGCATCACCTGACCCTAAATCCGTTCTGTGCCAGATCTGAATTCCCTGCTGCACCAGCTGACAAGCAGGATGAGGAATGGGATAAAGAATGGGACAACAAATGGGCTGGCTGCCTTGCAGGGCTCTATCCTGGCTGCTACTGAGGCTAGAAATGCAAGGTCTGGGTAAAACAGAACTGCAACAGAGACCCTCCCACCTCCTGAGCCCAACTCCCTGCAAACACTGCGAGACAGAGCAGCTCAGCAAAGCTTGCATTTAGAAACTGCAGTTTGCAGTATGCTACTTTCCATCAAATAAATCCACAAAATCTAAGGGAAGACATCTGGTCCATACAGTACCAGACTTCACCGCAGCAGCGGGGCCAGAGGATTTCCACTGCTCACTGCTTTCCTTTTTAAGCTGCTTTTCCCTCATACCTGTGTTCCTGCACAGGATGATCCCCTGACAATTCAGCAGGGAACAGAGTGCAGATCATCACAGGGAAAAAGTGTGGCCCCATTGCAACTTGGGGTGTATGAACACACTTCTTCAGGAAGATGCCACATGGAAAACAGCCATTCCTTAGGAGATTGCTGCTAGTGACATAAAGTGCTGCTTGAACATCACTTGGATAAGCTTTGTATACTGGCAAGAAAAGTTTGCTGGTTATTTCAAAGGATTGCTCAGACTGGTGGAGGTTTTCCTGTGTTCTGCTGCATTACAGCAGCAAAGCTTCCAAGCTCACGCTGGAGGGGCTGTGAGGTGCAAAGCTCCCCCAGAGCAGCACATGATTCTTTGACCAGTTTTCTTTTCAGTAGCAGATTTTTGAACATTAACAGTTGGCTGCTTTTACATAGTGAAAGCCAAAAAATCCTGGAAGCTATTCAGAGGTTACAGTCAGGTCAGGATTTTCACCAACCATTCTGTTTTACATGGAAAAAATGTGGCATCCAGGAGAAAGGGCTGACTTGCTCCTACCTCTCCTCTTGTCTCACCTTCTCCCCCACTCCCCATTGCTTTTCTTTTACAAATAAAGAGTATCTAAGTTTGAAGATCTGGACCTTGTAACATTTTTTTATCCTTTCAACCTTTGCTCAGCTCTTAGAACCGACTGACAGCTTGGGCAGAGGCAGGACCCAGCTGGGACCAAACATCCACTTGTGCTCACTGTGACCCTCCAGCCCAGCCCAGCTTTGGGGCTGGATGTGGGAGAACGTGCAGCTCTGATGGTGGGACATGGTGAGCAGGGAAGTGAGGGGGTGGGATCCTGCCGTGACTTTTCCCAGGATTCATTAACCTACTTTGGCACACAGCTCAGAATAGCTCACCATTTGCATTTTAAGATCACGCAGGCAGAAGTGCTGCAAGGGTTGCTGTGGCATCCGGGAGCTGAACTAAGTCCAGATTCCCTGATCAGCCAAGCAAAATGTTAACCACTAGTGCAACTAACCGCCCTGAAGTATCAACCTGCCTTGTTTTTTTTTGTAAAACACTACATAAATTGCTGGCAAAATAAAATCTTCTTAAGCTAGGGAAATACTCAACCTAGAACATGTAGCAAAGACACCCAACTGACAACCATCCTGTTTGATGTCATACAAACATTAATGTTTTCCCATTGTGCCTGTACAGTTACTGAACAGAATTAATCTGTGTATATTTTCTCCAGATTCTTTACACCTGCAACCCACCAATCACTCAAATGAAAAACCTGCTACAGCACCTACAGAAATTCACTGAAATTTGTGGTAATTTAGTTCAGCTCCTGCCCAAGGCTTCCTCTTGCACCATTTAAACAACTTCCAAAAGTAAATTAATTGATGCAAAATTATCAACCTCATACATCCCCATTTTCACCAACTATGATGAAGTTTTATCTATGAGGAATGGAAGATTGAGGGGTACAGATCACCTTGGTCACTGCAGTATTAATCTGAATAATGCAAAACCATCCCCCTAATTAGCAAACACAGATAAATAATATTATCTAAATGGAGCACTGCATCCAGCTCTGGGGTCCCCAAGGGACATGGAACAGCTGGGGTGAGTCCAGAGGAGGTCACTGAGTTGATGACATGCCTGGAATCCGTCTGCTCTGGAGCAAGGCTGGGAGAGCAGGGGTTGTTCAGCCTGGAGAACAGAAGGCTCCAAGGAGAGCTCAGAGCCCCCTCCAGGGCCTAAAGGGGCTCCAGGAGAGCTGGAGGGGGACTGGGGACAAGGCATGGAGGGACAGGACACAGGGAATGGCTTTAGCTGCCAGAGGGCAGGGCTGGGTGGGATATTGGGCAGGGATTGCTCCCTGTGAGGGAGGTGAGGCCCCGGCACAGGGTGCCCAGAGCAGCTGTGGCTGCCCCTGGATCCCTGGCAGTGCCCAAGGCAAGGCTGGACAGGACTTGGAGTGACCTGGGACAGTGGGAGGTGTCCCTGCCATGGCAGGGGGTGCAACGGGATGGTGTTTAAGGTCCCTTCCAACTCAAACCATTCTGGGATTCTCTGACTACAAACCATGCCTTGTTAGACCAGGCCAGCGCAGCGGGGCTCAGCCAGCAGCAGTGAGGAGCAGGAGCAGGAGCAGGAGCAGGAGCAGGAGCAGGAGCAGGGCCTGGCACTCACCGATGATGCCGCTGTCTCTGCTCTCCAGCGTGGACGTGGGGCTGGTGACGGCCCCGTAGGTGCAGTCCTTGGCCGTGCCGCTGGCGCTGGCGGGCGGCAGGGTGGAGCAGGGGCTGCTGGCCGGCGGCGAGGCCGTGCTGCTCGTCAGCGTGGAGCAGGGGCTGATGCGCTGCGTCACCGCCGAGCTCTGGAAAACGGGGAACAGGAACACATCGCTCACCACAGGCACTGCGAGGGGGAAAGTCTTTCTACTGCTCACACTTGAGGATTTGCTTTGTCTGGTGAGGTTAAAAAGTGCTTTACAGTTCGAAATGGAAACATCCGCTAGGCCACCCCCCACCCGGGGAGGACGCTGGGCTCGTTTTCTCCTTCACGCTTCAGAGATCCCAGCTTCCATGTTCAATAGGAGCCACAGGAAACATAAATACTGGTATTTATCAAAAGCCTGATTTCATACTTGATCAGGAGTTTCGATTGTTTTGTTAGCATTGAACTGAAAGCTTAAAAGAAAGAAGTACAAATAAACAAAAACCATGACAGAAAGTTAAATTCCGTGCCTCTGCTGAAGTGGAGAGCTCTGGGGCGGGAAGCACACCGTGTGATCTCACCTCTGCTTACAGTTACAATCACCATATCCAGGAAATCCTACAAAGACCTCCGGGCCATTTCCATCTGCTCAGAATCCTTGTGGGGCTGCAGTTTTTATTTTGCTCTATAAATGTTTCCTCCATTCCAGGAAAACAACAGAGATCCTTTATCTAGATACCAGATGGCCCTTCCCTGCCCAGGCATGCTTTCTCCACCAGATAAAGTTTAAACAAACCCTCAATAATATGGAAAATAAAACAGCACAAAGAAGATGCTGTTTTAAAAGTGATTTTTGGTAAGACCCTATAGTATACTGTGTGCAATGAACCTGGAGTTTATCCATCTGATCCTGTGCAGGGAGATGGATTTATTAAAAATCCAAAATCATTCTTGAATTCAGTTTGAGATATGACAGAGCCCTTGTTTTAACCACAGGCTACTGGATACAGAAGCTCCCCTGGCAAAAGGTTCCCCCTGCTGAAGACACGTCCTGGAGCACCTCAGGGGACAGAACTGCTATGCAAGGTCAAGGGAGCAGGCAGGCGCAGGTGGCTTCTTGTGTACCCAACACACCAACTTCACCACCCTTACACTGGATTTCAGAGCATTTTTTTTAAAAATTAACAGGCAATTTCAACACTTTCCTTGCACAGGACTGACTGACAGAACAGGCACCCACTCACAGGGTGGGCACTGGAGGAGCCACACCCTCAGCAGGGTCAGATCAGAAGTGGAAAGGGAAAGGACAAGGAGCTACAGTCACAGGTTCCATGGAGGAAATTTTCTACTAGGTAGAAGAAAAATGTTTTTCACAGTTTTCTCCATCAGTGGAGATCTCCAAACCCTGCCTGGCTGAGCCCTGAGCAGCACAGCCCCTCCTGAAGCCAGCTCTGCCCCCAGGGGCTCCGTGGATGGGTTGACCTCCCGAGGTCACTTCCAACCTTGAGCATTCCAGGATTCAAGGCAAGTGCTGACATCAGGAGACACTTACAAAAGAAGGAAAAAATTAACTTGGTAACTGAGGAACCAGCCTCTCTTTATCTTCTCCTGAACATGAATGTCATTCAAAGGCCCTGGAAAACTTTTTCATTCAAAAATTAGCCCAAGATACCAATCTAGTTTAGAGGACAAGTCTGCTATTTCTCTTTAGATTTTTTCTTTTATTTATTCTCCAAAGACATCTTTGGCTTTAGAGAAAAGATGGGATTTTAATTTCTGTCAAAAGGTAACAACAAAAGGAACCATTTATAGTAGAAAGCTCTGCTTGGCTTTGAAGTATTCAGCTGAAACAGGCGCCTGTTAAAAAGGACATTTTCTAGCCCAGTGTCTAGTACAGTCCATTTTAAATCCACAACTTGCTTTTAAAAATTGAATGGGAAGTGTTACAAGTGTAACATGTGTTAAAGGCAAAAACTTTACAAAATCACATTTCTTGGCTCTCAATCAAACTAGCTCATGCAGGAGATCAAAAACATCTTGTGTCAGTCACTCAACCCAACCTGGCCTGGGACACTTCCAGGGATCCAGGGGCAGCCACAGCTTCTCTGGGCACCCTGTGCCAGGGCCTGCCCAGCCCTACACGGAGGAATTGCTTGACAATTAAAAGAACAGAGAACTGGAAGTGGCTCCTGAGTTTTGTGCTCTTCTGCTGCATACTGGACTATCCATCTGTCAATTTAAATACAAAAAGGGCTGGGGGGGAAAGGCCTCCTATTTTCACTCTCAGCAAAACTGCAAATTGTCCATACCTGAGGAAAAGGAGGGAGAAACTCAGGCTCAGACAGTTTCTACAAAATCTGTATTACAGCCCAAAGCTTTCCAGCCAGCCAGGGGTGTAACAAGCTCCATCACAATAAAGATTTTATGATTTGCCTTCTTTATCTGTTTTCAAGCATGAAATCACCTTGTTGGGCAAATATGAGCAAGAACCGTGACCATGTGTAAAATCAGGCTATTACTATTTCCCTCTCCCTTCTGCAGAGACTGTGAGTCTTTATGTAACACTACTGAAGTACTTCTGAAATATCACAGAGAAGATGCCAGGCGAGTACAGATTATTTTGGTCACTATAATCTGATTAGAAACACTGCCCACTCCTACATTTGCAGAAACAGAAAAACAACAGAAGCTGTCTCACATGGCTGATCCCTGAACCACGGCCTGCTGTTCTGTAAGGATGAGTCACCGAGTGACGAGGAGATACAACCTCTACCTCAGCACCATTATTTCATTGTTAGGAGACACCTGGCTGCCATGGAATCAGACAATAAGCACCCTCTCCCAGCCCATGCCACTGGGGATCGGGGGGTCATACCTGGTTCTCGTCCTGCACCTCCATGCTGTACTGGGGCCCTGGCTGAACCTCCGTGACTTTCTCTCCGAGGAGGAAGCCCAGGCGAGTCATGAGTGTGTTCGCTGCCTCATCTACGGAGGGAGGGGGTCCCAGCTCTTGCTCAGTATCACCTAAACAGAAAAAAACCAGATTCAGACAGGAATTGTTTACTTTGGCTGCTGCTCAGTGGTTTTACCAACACAACACCTCTACCTGTTGTGTACCCTCAGTATCCAGGTGCTCAGGTTATTCACGTTATTCAAGTCTGCTTTACCATTCCATGCTGGTCATTAATTTTAGGTCATGTACCACAGATGTAAGTTTTCTCCAGCGTTAACTGTTGCTTCTCCTCTCACTGCTCACTGTTGTCTCAGCATCTCCCATGGAAGCACACCTAGTCATCTTGCCCCTGTAGCAGAAGTACCAGAGCTACCAGAGAACAAGATTTCCTGGACAAGCACTGGAGAAGAGAGTGTTTGCTCTCCTCCCTCTGTTTCTCACAGAGAAGTTACTCACAGAAGACAAGGCTACGAGAGCTATTTGGAAGGTGCTCCACGAGCTGCAGAGCAACCAACCTGTGCTTCTGAGTAGTTAACAGGAAAGACCAGGACAGAAAATACATGTGCAACTTCCACTGTCACCTGCTGGCCCCAACACACTCACAGTCATATGGAAATCAAGTCTCTTCAGATACAACTCACTTTCTGCACTCACCCTATGGGCCATGCCACAAAGTAGCCTGCCTGCCAATTCCCCATCAAGTCTACAAAACAGGCCAAAACCAACATTCCTAATAATTTTTTCTATTTTTTTTCCACCACCTGTAGGGAAAGCAGCACAGACGAGCTTCCAGCTAGCAATGCACTCTGGGAAAAGGCCAGGCATGTACACCAGCATTTCTGTATCCTTTTAATTTTATAACAAAAGTCTGTGGAGGTTTTTGACTTGTAGTATCACACATGTAATTTGGGTTCTGAAAGTCAAGTTCCTCCTGCTCACACCAGCAGCATGGTTAAAGCCTGAAGGTCAAGTTTTTACCACTTTACACTGAAGTAATACTGCGTTTAGTGCAGTTATAGGAGACTAATTAGGATTTGCAATTAGTCTACAGTTAATTATTCATCTGATAATGCACAATCTGGAAAAGAGCCCATCTCCATTTCCCAGCTCTGTCCTGGTTTGGGCTCCTCCAGCGCTCAGCCTGCAGCAACAGTAAAAGGATGCTACTTTAAATAAAATGTTGCTTTTTGGTAACTGTAACTGAAACCCACAAATCATGGAATCTGGGATATGTACAAAACCTCAGGAAATTTAGGCCAGTTGCTTCCAGAAATTCGCATTTAACCTCATAGAGTACAGCTCACGGAAGCTTACAGCAATTTCTGGATGTCTCATCTGCACTACTGCAAATTGAAAACCCGGGAGCATCTCCCAAGCACCACCAGCTCTGGGAGTTGAGCATCCGGAGCTGTCCTTCCACCACGGCTTCACTGTTATGAAAATGGATGATACAGTAGGTCCACATAAGCTAAGTCACTGAATCCCCATTGTACTGCTTGAACCAACGCTGACGTGAATCCGATAGATTTAAGAGAGACAAATTTAGATGGATGGCCCAATTTGCAGAACTGCTGACCACCCACAGTCAATCTGTGGGCATTTACTGGCTCTAGGAGCCCAAGCCAAAACAGAGACATTTATGTAAAATGAAAACTAGAGAGACTTTTATTTCCAAGGTTATTTCTTTCTTTAAAAAGGGAGACTACCTTTCTAAAGGTAGACTGTTTTGGTAAAAGCCATTCCCTGGATATGGCTCCACAGCTTATTGTGCATTCCCATTCTGTCTTCACAACGATGATATTAAAAATATTCAAATTGTGCTGACTTACACATCTGGGCAGAAAGAAACAGCTGGATCTACCTCTGTACTGCCGACCTGGGAGGATTTAGGAGTGCCCAGGTAAGGCAGCTGCAGGGCACTGGGCACAGCCAGTTTCCTTTGGCTTAGTGCTGGGAACAACTCCCAACCAAAATTCACTCACTGGAGGTTGAGTTTAACCTTGTCCTTTACCCCCTGCTTCTTTTAAACTACCCTGAAACATCTCCAAGGGGCACAAACCTGGCTTTTGCCTCTAAAATACAGAAAGCTACAAGCTTACCCCAAGTCATTGTGTAGGTACATTGGAGATACAGAGGATAATAATGATGTGCTTTGTAACAGTCCTAATGGCAGGGCGTTGGAACCACAAGGAGGTGCAAGGTCCCTCAACCCAAACCAGGTTGTGATTGTAATTCACAGAATCATGGAAAGGTTTGGCATGGCAAGGACCTTAAAGCCCATCCAGTGCCACCCCCTGCCATGGGCAGGGACACCTTCCACCATCCCAGGGTGCTCCAAGCCCTCTCCAGCCGGGCCTTGGACACTTCCACGGATCCAGGGCAACCACAGCTGCTCTGGGCACCCTGTGCCAGGGCCTCACCAGCCTCACAGGGAACAATTTCTTCTTCATATCTGATCTAACTCTGACCTCCTTCAGCTTAAGGTTCTTCTGCCTTGTCTTGTCACTTCATGCTCATTCCCTGTGAGATGCTGGTCATGGTATAAGGTATCACCAGCTGAACCACAGCAGTGGAGCTGTGAGACCTCCATATTTCATACAGAACTATCAATTATTTTATTATAACCTGGCTTTCAAAGTACAGATACTTTGAATTTAAGCAAAGCTCCATTGTACTGGATTATCCCCTCCTTAAGTCTTAAAAAATAAGTGGAATCATTTAACTGAATGTCAAAGAACAGACCTAACAGCTCTGAGGTGCCTGTGAATGGGTATTATGGAAAAAAAGCTGTAAGGTGCCTTTCAGGGCTGACAGTAAGACCTAATACTCTCTTCCCTAAGTTCAGTGAAAGGGCATAACTGGTTTTGTCCCCCTTCCCACGTGTGTTATCCAGTTGGTGCTGCAACCACATTTTACACTCACTTCAGCACACTCCTGTCTCACCATGAAATTTGAGCGCAGAATTGATAACAGAACTCGCCTGAGATATTTTTAACTGTTTTGACACCACTGCTATAACCAGCTACAACAGCTCTAACACACCCTTCAGTCAACTCCAATAATAGTGGGATATCAATAAGCAGTAACACACTGCCCAACTGTGTACATGCAAACATCCAGAACATGAAATGCATTGAACCAGGTCTTAACGACAGCAGTGAAGTTACATTCATTAGCTGCTCTGGCTCAGAAGGGCTTGGGATTAAAAATAACTTTCTGACCATCCACTTGAAGGACTATTAAAGAACATCATCAGGAAAAGCAGTGGGGAAGGAGCAGTATTTATGTGCTGTGCTGAGAAGAATTTCTTTTGTTCGCATTTCTTAGAGGAAATGTCTTTGGAAGGGGTGCAAGAGGCTGATGTAGTGGGATTAATGGTGGGAATTTGTGCAGTTTCTTACAGAAATTACTGGATGGAATGGGAGGCACTGAGGGGAGCTGTAGGAGCACAGGTCGAATTGGAGGTGCAGATTAACACCTCCACAGTTCAGTGCTGGGTTTTGGCTGACGAGAGGGCTCTGATGTCAGTATCCAGGGAGAATATATTTACTTTGCCACTTCTCTGTGGTGGGATTGACTTCAGTCAGACCATTTTCCATTGCTGCCACAGAACTACTAATACTTGATTCACAGAAATGTTCAGGTTGGAAAAGACCCTTAAGATTATTAAGTTTGACCGTTCCCCCAGCGCCACCACCGTGTTCACCACTGACCACGTCCCCAGGTGCCACATCCACATATTTTCTGAACACTTCTGGGGATGGGGACTGCACCACTGCCGTGGGCAGCTGCTGGACAACGCTGTCCCTGAAGAAATTCTCCCTAATATCCAATCTAAACCTGCCCTGGCCCAGCCCGAGGCCGTTCCCTCTGCTCCTGTCCCTGTCCCTGGAGCAGAGCCCGACCCCCCCGGCTGTCCCCTCCTGGCAGGGAGTTGTGCAGAGCCACAAGGGCCCCCTGAGCCTCCTTTGCTCCAGGCTGAGCCCCTTCCCAGCTGCTCCTGGTGCTCCAGACCCTTCCCCAGCTCCGTTCCCTTCCCTGGACACTCTCCAGCCCCTCAATGTCTTTCCCAAAACTTACCCCAGGATTGGAGGTGCAGCAGTACAAAAATTGACATTTTTAGAGATGCGGATAGGGCAGCCTTCATCCCTTAGTGGTTAAATTTTTAAAAATCTCTTCTTGATGTAAACAAGACTAATGAAAAAAATCTTCCATTAATTCTGAGATTAGGGGGATATGCAGAAATGGTCAAGGACATTTTCCAAATACAGCTCAAGTGTATCCAGAATAATTTAAAGCAGATGTACATAATAATGGGACAGATTCAGGTCACATGGAGGTAGGGAAGTTCTTAGATAAAACTCTGCAGTTATGTAATTGAAGATCAGGGTCCTAAATGGTATAATTCATTTCTGGCCTTCCATAGGTGCTCGCTCTTTGCACATAACTATTCTCTTTTTTTCATTGCTAATTCAAGAATTTTTGATTTCCTAAAGATGAATCAGTCACAGACTCAGGCAAATTCAGGGACGGGTGCCACTAAGGGAACTGTTACCCAGTTCTTGTTAGACACTCACTGAAATAGATTTCAGCTGTTTTGAAAGTAAAAGTACAGCCATTAAACTGAAAATATTCTGTGGACTACAGATGCATTGTTAATGTCTCCCAGGGGCACTACCCTCCATCATTTATCTAGAATTAGATGATGGTGGCTATCAAACCAGTCACAGAATTACCAAATAAATCATAAAGAAATTTCATTTGCTTGTAAGCAATTGCAGCTGAAATGTGTGGCAGCTTTCATATAGGAATTGAAAGGAGATAACAGAAACAGTATTTGGAAATGACAACGTACAAAAACACTGTACATTTTGAATGGTTTCTTGAAAAGAGCAAACCTAATAACTCTGCCATAGAATGATATATTTGGTTTTCACGGAATACTCTGAACATTTATGAGCACTTATGAACTCCATCCTGCTGCATGTGATGCCTACAGAGGTGTTAAAGTTGACCCCTTCAGAAATCCGAAGGGTATTTGTAGATAAGACATCTGAGAGAGCTACCAGGCTCTGTAAAATTGCTCCTAAATGGCCTAAATCAGGTAAATTCCAGGGTGAATTGCAGAGATCTGCTGACGTATTTAAAGTGGGTTGAATTTTTTGAAGGGAGGATCAGAGGTATTAAATTGCTTGACGAGCTCAGGTTATATTTCTAATTTGCATTTTTGCAGTTTAGTCAAAGAAAAAGTCATTAACTTAAAAAGAGGCAGAAGCAGATGAAAAGTATGGGGGTGTTCACTGCTGGGATCGGCTAAAATTGTTTAAAATAAAGAGAAAGTAACTTCACTACTATTGTAAGAGCTGGTTCAATGCATTTCATGTTCTGGGGTTAAAACCCCCCATGCACACTGGGGATGAATTTTCCTGGAACTGAGCTCCCTATTAAGGACCAAAGAAAAAAGAATGGGGGAAATGAGAGGGCACTCATTACTGAACATATATATATCTATCTAAAAGGCCAGTTATCATAAATACGAGCCTGGCTATGCGGAATATCTCCTGGAAGCAGGATTACACTTTCATCCCCGAAAACGTTCCTGAGCTCTTTAACAAATCAAGGACACCAGGACAGAAGCAGTAGGTTTCCCACTGATAGAAAGCAGAGATGAAATTATTTCTTCCTTTACAGTTTTTGGCACTTTAGCTCAAAAAAAAGGATATGGGGCTGTGCTCCAGCTCTGGACATCCAGCACTGGATGTCAAAGGCCATCCATCAAAGGCCTTGGCTGGTAAATAAAGTTGTCTGTACTTGTTTTTAGGTCCTAAACTGACCTTTCATTCCAGAAGGGTTTGAGGGAAGCGGGCTGGGCAGCGGCAGCCGGGGAGACGCGTCCTTCGGGCAGGGAGGCGCCCGGGGTCCCGGGTTTTCCTCTGAGGCACCCGAATAGAGGGTGAGGGTCCTCTCCAGTCAGCTCGGGTGTTGGTAAGGTCCCAGCTCACCAGCTGCTCTTACCAGCAAAGGCTCCCCCACGGCAGGAGAAGCAGCGGGAGGACAGAGGCGGTCCAGAGAGAGGAGCCCAGCCCAGCCCCTCACCCCCAGCCAAATCCTCGCACTGTCTGTCTGTCCTTCCAAAGAGAAAACCCCTCCGGTAAGAGCAGCCAGCTGCACCCTGCGCCCTCCTTTCCTTCTCCCAGCCACATCTTTTGCTCTCTTAAGTATCAGTAGCTATTGTCTCTTAGCAACAAATGGGACAAAATTCCATGAGAGAAAGAAAGAAAAAAAAAAGAAATAATCCTAACCTCCAANCACCCCCAGCCAAATCCTCGCACTGTCTGTCTGTCCTTCCAAAGAGAAAACCCCTCCGGTAAGAGCAGCCAGCTGCACCCTGCGCCCTCCTTTCCTTCTCCCAGCCACATCTTTTGCTCTCTTAAGTATCAGTAGCTATTGTCTCTTAGCAACAAATGGGACAAAATTCCATGAGAGAAAGAAAGAAAAAAAAAAGAAATAATCCTAACCTCCAACAGCATGTTGCATCACAACCACCTAAATAATCTCTTTAATTCCAGAAACTCTCTTTCAAAACCGCTCACATTCCTTCCTTTTATTTTTCACATCATTTATTTCTATCAGGTGATAGAAATTTGACAAGAATTTTGAAAAATCTGCTCCCTTTGTGGTAAGGCCAACCCTGGCCAACTAAGAGGGGCACAAAGAAAGCTGCAAGAGACTTTCAGAAATACATACATACATATATAACATAGTATTTCCATAATTTTCTTGGGGAGAAGAGTCTGCAGAAGAGGATTTTGACAAACATCTTTCCTTCTTCCAAGGCAGCTTTGCCAGGTCAAAACACAACAAGCATTAAAATGAGCCAAACGTTTGGCAAGGCAAATGACACTTTACTGTCACCTTTGACCACTGATAAGTGGGAGGTCATGGCTTTGTAGCCGAGCAAGAGACAAGACAGCACAAAGACCCTGTCCTTACCTTATCTCATCTATTAGCACATCCCCAGGATAAATTTATTAAAAGCAAATCTGACTAAATTATGGTCTTTGCATTTACAACACTGACAACAATCTTGAAAACCTACTACCATTACATACCTGAATAAGGTTTCAAAAGTTCTGTTTGGATGTTTTAACTGCTACAGAGATAAAATAATTTACTGTTGCCAGCTTTTAGAATAACAAGTCAGGCTGGACAGGGCTTAGAGCAACCTGGTCTAGTGGAAGGTTCCCTGCCCTTGGCAGCAGGTGGAATGGTCCCTTCCAGCCCAACCCAGTCTGCTACTCTGGTTCTTTTGGGAGCTAATTTCTAACAGAACCAATGTCTAGGGCTGCTGCTAATTGTGTATCTTCAATGATTGGAGATGTGGATGAGATCAATTAAAAATTCGTTCTTTCTCTAAAGCATAAACTATATTAATGAAAATCTTACCCCACCCAAATAAAATCACCTACACTGTCCTCACAGTGCCCTGAAGTTACACAGAGTAGGAGCTGTAATTTCATGCATGTAACATGTAGGTGGATGAGCACCACTGAAGTTACTGAAGGGGGCAGACGCAGGGGACAGAGTGCAGGTAATGGCACACATCACCACGGCTCCCCTTGCCAGGCAGGACGGATGCCAAGAACAGAAGGGAGCAGAGCAGGCAGGGAATGCTACCCCAGGCAGACTCTGCCAGCAGCCAGGAGGGGAGAGCAGCAGCAGGGACCTGCTCTAAGTGCTGACCGTGTGTGGTGGGACAAGGCTTCCCCACAGGGATGGGCTTCCTCATGGGAACATACGGAAGAGCCAGTGGGGACTTCTCTCTGAGAAAACAAAAACAGCAGGCAGAGGAGTCGGGGAGGAAGGCTGCTACAGTCTCAGTCCAAACACAAGGATTTTGGAGCCTGCAGTAAGTTCCAGGGCACTGGAGGAATTTGGAGCCAGGCTGATACAACCAGAGCTTCCAAGCAAGGCTGCACCTTCAAACTGGCAGCTGGCCAAAATGGTCATGTTTAGACTCAGGGTAATTATTTTCAAGCGATTTGGAGTCAAATAATTAGTGACATAAACCGTCAAAAATTCTGCTTAATGAAGCAGAAAATCTACCGTGGTACAGGAGGTTATGCACAAGTTGATCTCCTTTCTTCAGGGTCCAAGGGCAGCTGTGCTGCCCTGGAGAACAGAGCAGATGGGGCAGAGGGAATGCTGACGACTGAAGCCAATTTCACCAGGGGAACAACAGTCACGCTGGATAAGAATAAAGAAGTTCTTGTTCTGCAGTCCTGGGGAGGGTGAGGAAGTCACAGCAACTGGCAAGAGAGCACAAGTCATGGTGTGGCTTTCAGAGCACTGCATGTTTTCGCTTATGGGCAGCTCTCCATAGCATCACTGAAATTCAACTGAATCTCATCACTGAATTTCATCTGTAGGCAGTGGGACATGGCAACCAGGTTTATAAAAGAATGGAGCAGTTTCCTACAAATGCAACCACCCTTCCTCTATTGTTACAGCTAACAATAATGGTAAAATGAATACTGAGGGGGTTGCCTCCATAAAGAGGCGGAACAAAGTAACAGCATCCCAAAACACTGTAGGAAAAAAAGAAGTAGAATTACTGTCCACTTCCTCTAGACTCTAAAGTATTTGGGAATAAATATCTGAGCCAGAAGGAAAAAGGGAGGACTGATTAGTCACTCTAGTCACTAATCAGCACAACCATGACAAAGACCTCCAGCAGCCCTCATCTCCTTCCTTTCTGCCTCGTTTAGCATCCCTGTATTTACACTTAGGGCAGGCATAAACACAAGGTGAAGGCTAACTTCAAATTAAACCCCACCTAAAGAACTCCTACAGAACTCAACAGGGAACTAAGAAGGAAAATGGAGTTTGTGTAAAGACATGAAGGGCATCACAAGCAGGAGCCCAAACAACTGGGACAGTCAGGTTGTCATTGTGCTGGGGCCCACCGAGTGCCAACACACAGCTAATCCAGCCTGACAGACGCTGAGTAGGAACAGAACTATCACAAGCTGAACAATTATGGATTTGTATGGTTTACTGAGGGAGGTGCAACACAGATCCAGGGAAGCATCACCTATTGACTACACTGCTAAAATGCCTCAGCACTTTGAAAAGTTGGCTTTCTTTCTTTCCCCTCTCCTCCAGCTACATTTTTATGACAAAAAGTTCAGCTCCTTTAGAGCAGAGCATGGACACTTGCTGGGACTGTGCCTGACAGCACACACACTTCCTAACAGGTCGCCCAGAGAAGCTGTGACTGCCTCCAGCCCTGCAAGTGTTCAAGGCCAGGCTGAATGGAGCTTGGAGCAACCTGTTCTAGAAGGTGTCCCTACCCATGTCAGGGGGTGGGACCGGATGATCTTTAAGGTGCCTTCCAACCCAAACCCTGGGATTTGAGAGCATCAGTGTGGGCTGCTCTTGTCAAAAAATAATACGCTAGGAGAGGAAACTCCTCTGCCAGAGTCACTCAATCAATGAGAAATCTGCCCCACCTGCTCAGATATGGAAGAAAAGGTTTTACACTGATCCTTGCAGGCCCATCACTGACAGTTTCAAAACCGTCAGGGTTGGTTTGCTTATGTACATATTTATTCACTAGAAGAAAGCTATAAATATTCAAAAAGCCAAAGTATTAGCACAAAAATGTTACTGTTTCCCAACAGACCAGTTGAAAGCAAGCACTGCTGCTTGCTGAGGCAAAACAACTCCTTAGATTCCCTGGGATCCATCCAGATGGGCAGCCAGAGGTGCTAGGCTGCTGCTGCTGAACTATCTGAAGCGAAACACACCTCAGGAGCCATCTAGGTTACAGACTGCATCAGGAAGCTTCAAGAAAAGCATGTTGTCTCCAGTTATTTAACAGTTAAAACATATGAGAATAATTCATGGGATTCGTATTATTTTCACTTCTTATCTTGAACAACTCCACTTTGGTAAGAAGATTCAATAAGCCCTAAACTCCGGACCCAGCCACTATTCTCCAAGCTGCAACTTTTAGTTGAAGCAAACTCGATGACACCTAATGGCAACTGGTCTGTGGTCAATCCCAAATGGATTCACACCTGGAACTCTAGCAGTGCCTTCCATATTCCTCCCTCCGATCCAGAATTTCAGACCACACTGGGGTTTGTTTTGTAATACAGGAGTTTATTCTGAAACTGCTTCCATCTCTTGATATGGCAGAAGGAGCCAACAGCATCCTCTCAGGAACAGCACGAGAAAAGTCAATCGCTTCCATAGCAACCGATGTGCCAAATTATGGCTCTTCTGCAATTAGGGCTGATCACAATGATTTCCCATTCCCTTCAGGTCAATGGGCTTGACAGTGCTGGGACAACCACAAGATCCAACAGTAAAACCATTTGTCAGATCACGGTTGGTTTGATTATTTCCTCTCCTTCCCCCCAGTTCATCACTGTTCAATATGACAGAGGTTGGACTAGAATCCTGCTGGATAAATTTGTTTGGGGTTTTGAAGGATTTTTTGGCTCAGTGCCTTTATTTTCACAATGAAAAAATCAGAGAGCAGTGCTGGTTCCTGCATTCCCTCTTAAAGGGCTTTTCCCAAGACCTGAGAAGCATTTTCTTGTGTTTAGGAGAAACACGTGGATAGCGTAAAATGAAAAAGACACATTTTACATAAGAAGAAGAGAGAAGCAGCAGCAAGCAGATGTCAAGCTCAACGATTCTTTAACCAAAGGAAGAGAAAAAGGAGCGATGAGATGAACACAAGTGCTGCTGCCATAGTAAATCACTCCCTTCCCTGTCTGTGGTGGGAGCACCACAGTGATTCCTAACTCAATCAGGGGTAAAAACAGACACCTGCCAGCCTAATGTGCACCAAGCAAACCAGACACTCAAGATTTGTGTCCCAAAATTTCTGAAGAAGGAGTTAATCAAATTAAAAGATAATGTCATAACAGACTTAGCCTTTGAAACACAATGACAAGGTAATAAATTACATAAAATGCAACTTCAAACATTAATCTGAGGCAAAAGCCCATTACCTGGGAGCATCATCCATCTCTGATAGTTTCCAATAGATATTCTGAGCACTCAGAAGTCAAAACGTGCCCCCGTGACCGCAGCTAAGAACCAAGAAGCCAGGACAGTGTTTACCATACAAGCAGTGCCTCTTGGCAGGAGTGAGGTGTGATAAAGTGGGGGAAAACCCCTACATATTAAACTGAGTCACCAGAATCACTGCAGAAAAGGTTTGACAATTGAACAACAGAGGTTTGAAGGTCACTTCCTGCTGTTCTACGTTATCCTCCTTGAAGAGCAATGATGGAGGCGAGGGCGTCATCCCCAGCCTCCCTGCCTTCAGAAGGCTGACAAGAGGGAGAACACAAATGCCTCTGCTGAACAGTGCCTGCAGGACTGGAGCACAGACAAGGAGGGAAGATGGATCAGAAACCTTCCAAGACCCTCCTTATAAAGTCTCTGCTAAGTCACAGAGTCACAGAATGGTCTGGGTTGGAGGAGACCTTTTAGCTCATCCAGTTCCACCATCCACTAGACCAGGTTGCTCCAAGCCCCATCCAACCTGGCCTTGAACATTTCCAGGGATGGGAAACCTGTGCCAGGGCCTCACTACCCACACAGGCAAGAGACAAGGAAGAACTCCTTCTCCACCAGGGACACTTCAAGTCAAGAAGTGCTGGACTGAAATCTGAACAACAACTACAACTGCAAAAACATCTACAGAAACATAATTTGACTCAATGATCCTTGTGGGTCCCTTTCAACTCAGATTATTCTGTGATAATTCTGGTAGAAAGGGGTTTTTCAAAGTCATGAACAGTTTTTTTTGCCATCATCTTAGTTGCAACAACCATAAAATATGGGTCAATTTTTAAATTCATGTAAGAAGATTTAATTAATTTTTAAGTATCTACATTCTTTTCTCTATACAATAAATGTAATAAAAAAAAGAAATTATACCAAGCTTAAAACTTTACTATTTGTGCTTGGTATTAGAACTTCCCTCAAAAGACACTCGGTATCGTGATCTTCTTTCTCCTTCCTCAGAGCTGGAATGTTGGGAGCACGTCACTCCCCCACACTGACTCACACTGAAGATGTCACAAGCAAATCTCCCCCCCAGCAGCTTGAGGGGCCGAGCAGTGGCACTGCGGTTGCTCAGGAAACCACCTCCCTGGAATGTGCTGAAATTTGCCTGAAGCCTTAAAATAAACATTTTGATACTGAGCAAAATTTCACCTCTCAGCAGCTCAAATTGAAATCATTATTCCTATAGATGCAGAGTAGCTAATGTTCTCTTTTCTTTGCTATTTAGTGTTTTAAACTGCTTTCAAGTGTATAATTAATTACATTTTTTGTCAGAGATCACATTAAAAACCAGTGCACCTCCCCTCCATCGCCAGGCAGATCATCAGCCTAATTTTTTTCCTTCTTTCAACTCACACCATTATTCTTGGAAACGCTCGGGCTTTAGCACTGTGTGCTATATCCTTCACAGGATGCACATGTTTTACAAGAGGGTTAACGTAAGCCTAGAAGAACAGTTGTATGTCCTTGGAAAACTGATTCCAGGCAGTGCCTGAAGCTTTGCCACGATCCAGACTGGGACTCTTCCCCCACCTTCCCATCAGGAGCTGGATGCTATGTCCCCTTTGGTTCCTGTGAGCTGACCACAACTTTGTTCTTTCTTTCCTTCCCTCTTTACACAAGGATCCTCCCCCCAGCCTCCTACTTCTTCCAAGGTGTCGTCCCTCGAGCTCCTTCCATCCAGCCTTCCAGACCAGCAAAACCTCCAGCCCCCACATTACTGCTCCTTTCACAGAGGGATCCATAAATTTGGGCAGTTTCTTCCATGGACAGCATCAGAAGTCCTTCCCCAGTGGATTCTATCCTCCCTTCTTCCCCTGCCTGCCCCTACTGCCAACATAAACCTGGCCCCGGTCCCTGGACCTGGGCGCCCATGAAGAGAGCAGCTCCCTAACAGGTCCCTGGGATCACATTTAAGGAAACTGAAAGAACCTGAATCCCCAGCCTGCAGTTTGTACCTTGACTCCAAGTCCCTGCTCTTCCCTGGCACGTACTGCTCTGTTCTTACCCCGTTTCCCAAGTACACCAGGATGGCACTTGGGGACGTAGTTCCACGGTGGCCTTGGGAGACCTGGGTTTACAGTTGGACTCAACAGCTCTAAAGGGCTTTTCCAACCTTATTGGTTCCACTGTGACAACTCTGCCATTGTCACCTTCTTCCTTCCTTAATGATGCTTCATGTTCCTTTAGTGACACTTCAAGGCAGTACAAAACTCCACTTTTCCTTTCAGATCACTAAACTATCAGCAAGAGAAGGAGATCAAATAGCACAAAAAGAAATTAAAGAAATTGCAGATCCCATTGTCAGAGCCCATCCCTGGGCTTGGCAGGTCCTGCCCTCCAAAGCTCTGGCAGAGGGGAGGCACATGTCTGGGTGTGGGAATGTGGAATATATATTTTTTAATCTTACAGTGCAATGGTAAGTCTCTGTGGACGCAATCATATTAAGTTTATAATTATTAACAATTATAAACATGACAGTTGAAGCCGTTCAGTTAGAAAAAAGGGCTGCAGCAGCACAATTTTAATTGTAATTCATGATGATTGAAAAAGGAGCAGCACTTTTCAAGGCAACTGTGGTCTCAAGTTAGGCATTGCCAAGCACAGGAACTGTCTTTTGATTTTCTGAGCGAACTTCTCTTTCAGACACAATACATTCAGGAAAGCCCACATTCAAAATCTGGACAATATTCAATTAATTCCTCCAATTTTGAGTACTCTACAAGTTCTTCTTCAAGTTCATCAGCCACAGGAATAAGCAAGACCCTGATTTCACAGTCATTTATTAATATGACCTTGGCTACTGTAGCTACAGATTTCAGAGGCAGATGCACATTTGCACACCATTTCAACATATTAAACATTCTTTTTCCATCCAAAGCCTACAGTGAGTGTGGATCCCTTTGGTTCCTAATCAAGGAAAGCCAGGGGAAGAACCTGCAGAATTCTGCACAAAATCCACCAAAATGCTGCTGTTTTCAGCCTTCTCCCAGCACCTCCACAGTCTCTAGCCCTCCCCAGGTTGCCACTTCCAAGTGAGGAAGAATCTGGGAAATGATACTGAGCTGCAGATTCCAGGCACTGACATGTGCTGGGTTTGCCAGGGCTTGGGGGATTTAGGTAAAGCCTGCCCGAGCTGACAGACATGAACAGGGTTGAGCCTGAAGGGACATGACCCACTTTATCTATTTTTCAACCAGAGGCCTCAAGCAACACGTATACGTTTCACAGCAACTGCTACAGGATACATAAATTAGAAGGTATTTCTTTAAAAGTGAAATATAAGTAAGCACCCCAATATTCTTGGATGCAGGTAACAAGGTCCCACAGTTTTGCTTTAGCTGATTTAATGATGTTTCTGAGACAGAAAGACCAGCATTAAAAATTAAATTCAAAGCAGTATGTATGTTTTTTGGCTCATTTTTATCTTCTCAAAAGCAACTCTTTAGACCTTCTAAACTATTCTGAGGGGAGAGCAGCCACATGCAAAATTGCAAGAAACAAACGTAAATGGGCAATTATCAGAAATTAATACTTATTCAAATTTCCAAGGCAGTGAAACTTGGCTAGGGAAGGTCCAACCAACCATCTAGCCAAAGGAGCCATATTATACATTTAAAAAATCTTTCTGCCTGTGGCCCCTGCTGGCACAGAGCCTTCGCATGCAGCTTACCAGGGCAGAATGCATCCACGTCCAGCTTCTGGGCAGAGAGGGTTGGGGAGCCAAGCTCGGACTCTGGGATTCGAGGGCTCTCAACAAACTTTGCTTTCCTCAGAGGGGCTAAAGGAGAAGGAGGGGGAGAGAAAAAGAGAGGTCATGAGTAAGGGAAATAGCAAGCAACAGATGGAAGCACTTAACTAAACGACACTGTCAGACTCATATCAGGTTACCTTTTTTTTTTTTTTTTTTTTGCCAGGAAAAAAATCATCTGCATTCTTTACAAAGGAGATGGCTCTTGGTTAAACTTTCAAACTGCACAGGATGAAAAACCACGTCATCAAAATGTTCAAACACCCCAAAGATCCTCCCAAATGACAGAAACAGGGTAGAGCTGGAGGGGAAAGAATTCTTCAACCCCTCATATCCCTTTCCCCAAAAGTTTTATTTCATTAAATGGTAAATTTAAAACAGATGAGAGGAGAATACTACAAAACACAAGTGCTGAATTGCATTATTCCCATTCAATCTCCTACTATCCTGGAGTTCTTTCTGTAGTTCAGTGACTCAGATATTTCACTGGCACTAAAAATGAGGAAAACTGTCCAAAAAAGACCTGGATGTACTGTAAAGGACATTTAGTCTATAGAGAGCAGCAAAGAGCTCTGTCACTTTAATCAAATTATAGGCAACCCTGGTAATTCACTGGTTAGAAAGAACCTTAGAAAGAACCTGTTACACCAATTTCTAACAATGCTCAGATTTCAAGCTGAACTTTGAAGCTGACAGAAATCAGAAACTAATTAAACATCTACTGAAGCAAACACATTTCCCTCTCTCTTGCATGAAGCTGACAAAGCTCAGGGAAAGCTGCCCAGTGCCACTGTGTCCCCAGTAAGGGGCTTGTGTCTCATGGGGCTTTTTTAAATGGTCTGTGCTGAACATGTCAGTCAAATCCTTTCTGGACATTGACAAAGCTTAATTTAGCTCAAGGCATTAGAAAAAGAGAAAATATATTTAACTGATGATTCTTTCCACAGAAGGAAAGAGCAAGTGAAATACAAACAGTTCTGAAATGCAGTTTATCTCCCTCGTGTTTGACTCTCTTGCACAGCTCTTCTAGAGCAGCTTTAAGGTCCCTTCTCACCCAAGCCATTCTGCAATTCTGTGATTCTCTCCATTTTTCTTTACACTGAGAAGTGTATGCAGGAAGGCATCCCTGCCCGTGGTAGGGGGTGGAACTGGATTGTTTTTAAGGTCCTTGCCAATCCAAACCGTTCTGTGACTGTGATGAACTCTGCCCTTCAGACCTCCTTCTGTTAACATGCTCCACACACCCACCAGGCCAATGGCTCTGCAGCTTCCCAGACCTCCCTCCAAGCCCTTTTTAGCACTGGGTGCCACAGCCACCACCTGTCAGCTGCCTGGTGCTGAGAGAGCTATAAACAAGCAGTTATCCAGCAGAGGAGCAATCCAGCACCCCTGATGACCTCCTGCTCCTCGCTCGGCCCAGTTTGCTTTCATCACCTGCTCTACCTTCACTGCCATCCCAGACACAGCTCTGCCATCCTGCCTTTGCAGTGCCTGTACCCACACACTGGGTACCCACTGCTCTGATTCTGGACTGATTCTCTGTAACTAGAGCAGTAAAAAATTAAAACCTGCACTAGAGGTTTGGAAAGGAACTGAAATAGAACAACAAAAAGGAATTATTCGCTCTAGACAGCACTGCAAGAGCACTGATGAAGAATTTTAAAAGCAGCCAAGAATAATCAAAGGTAGGTATCAAATTATACTGGCAAATTAAACTGGAACAGGAGTGGCAGGGCAAAGGCCAGCAGCAAGCCTAAGCTGCACGTAAACAAAATCTCATTCATTCTCCCACCGTATCCTTAAATTCAAACCAAGATATTGTAACCATAAAAGAGAAGAGTAAACTGTAAAATATCCAACCATTCACAGCCCAAGTAATCCCAAGTTAGAGCATGTGAGAGACTGGATCCTGTTCACTATATAAACCACTGTTTATGACCAGGACTGCACAGCTACAAGCCAATATAATGGAGTCCTTTAAAAATCAGGGTTCAGGCCACAACAGACAGTCCAGACCTGCGGGTTCTGTCAGATACATGACATTCAGTCAAGACATGGCATGTGTCAGGACCCTAAATGTTTGATTAAATGAATACTGAGATACTGAACCAAATAAATATTCAAAATGAGGATTATTTTTTCCCCCTTTGGTGAAAGCACCATTTCAAACCAGTTTGGGTTAATTTGTTTTCTCATTTCATTTAGTTGTAGGATGTTTTTATGTTGACACATAAAAATGCCCATCTCCACCTGCAGCATAAAAACCTCAGGCCATCAGCTGCAGCTCAACAAAGCAGGTGCTTAGAGGGGGATTGTTCTGCCAATTAAAAAAGCTGCTGCTGCTGGAATAAGAAAGCAGGTTGTTCAGAAATGTATACACACAATATGTGCTTGGAAATGAATGAAGCATCATATTTTGGTAACAAACAATATGCTATTTCTTAATGAAGTGCATGGAAGAGGGATGGATTATATTATTGCATATTTTGAGGTGCAAGAACCATTGGTGAAGGTTTCTGACAACAGCAGGTGCAGCAGTATATTGGAATACAGCCTGGAGACTGGGCCAAAGACATCTCTGACAGAGCTCCAAATAAGCTTAAAACAGCAATAGCTCATAGAATCACAGAACTGTTTTGGTTCGAAGGGATTTTAAAGATCATCCAGTGCAGGGACACCTTCCACCATCCCAGGCTGCTCCAAGCCCTGTCCAACCTGGCCCTGGACATTTCCAGGGACCCAGGGGCAGCCACAGCTGCTCTGGGCACCCTGTGCCAGGGCCTGACCACCCTCTCAGGGAAGAAAATGTCTTCCTAATATCCAATATAAACCTACCCTCTGCCAGTTTAAAGCCACTCCCCCTTATCCTGCCACCACAAGCCCTGGTAAAAACTCCCTCTCTGTCTTTTTTGTAGCTCCTTTATCTAGGAATCTAGGAAATTAATCTAGCTCCAAGCTATTTAGGAATTATTGAGCATCAACAGCTATCCAGGAAAATCACCACAGAACAAGGAAAGGGAAGTGCCAAAGCAATGGTCCAGAGCCACAGATCCAGCTCAAGCCCCAACCTCCTGTATGGTCTGAGCATCAGTCAGGGGATCTGTGGTGAACACTTGGCACGTGACTCTGCAATGACCCCCCCAGGACCCTGTTCATGTTGTGCTGGAACATCTCATGCGTGGCATCATCCCAAACTTGGTGATAAGACCATGAGTTTAACTGAACCTGATCAAGGCTTCCTGCATGGTTAGAGCCAGCCAGGTACAAATCACATCAGAAATTAACTTCTGCAAAAGTAACTCTCAATCTCTGGGCAAGTGACCCAACCCAACACCTCTGTGCGGTCACTCCTTCTTCACAGAGGAAGAAGTTTCCAAAACAGGTTGTCCTGCTGTGACAGGAGTAGGAGAGGACCAAAGAACATGCCCAGCTGGAGATGAGGCCTTTTCCTTAGAAAACAAGCAGCCCAGGAGAATGCAAGGGCTTAATCCACATGAGTGTATCCTGTGAAGGCTTTTCTCTCTCAAGTGCACAGGACACCTCTGAAGGCACGTTCCAGGAGTAGGAGGAAAGACGTAGCCAAGGGAAGAGTGATGGCCTGATTTAACTCCACAGGAGGCTTTCTACACCACCTCCTCTTGCTATAGAAACCTCTTAGCTATGTCTAAAAATTAAAAATTCTCACACACCAGAAGTGTAATCGTGACAGATGCTCCATTTTGTGCAGCCCCAGTGTGAAATAAGGACAATTCTCTCTCTGAGCCTCTGAAAACCCGTGGAGTTTCAAGGCAATTTTTTGCCTTTTAAATACTATCTACACTAGAGAAACTTTTGGGGTTCTCCCTCTGTTCAAGCATCTACACAATTATCTGAAATGCAGAGCTATTACCACCTTTTCCCAGCTCCAGTGCTGTGATGGCATGTTTACCACATCCTCTGCAAGGCTGAGCAGTCAAACAGCCTTGATGCAAATAAAAATATCCTTGGGAAGAGCAAATTCTAAAGGTTCTGCAACAACCTCACAGCAGCACCAACGGAAAAACATTTTCTGCATACCTCTATTGCAATTTCTGCTCTGTCAATACAAAAGACAGTTGGGTGTTAAAATAAGACAGATAGGGTTTGTCTTGAAAACTGCACTGAGGAAAATCCATGGTGGAACTGGTAAATGTCTTTCAAAAGCCAATAAATATGATACACCAGTTTTTTCCTTCCCTTCATTTAAGAAAATAAAAGTTACATCCAAACTATCCTGAAATTAATGCAGAAACATCATGAGTCTGACAGGTCTCCAACAAACAAAAACCCTTCAACACGGGATTTGGTTTAATTCCAATACAAATAGACACACTATTTATCTGCATAAATTTCAGGGACAGTTTTGGAGGTCCAAAAAATTTAAATCAGAAATTTTCCCATTTCACACAAAGTTACAGTGGTTTAATAGAGATAAAAGTCCATCTGTGAGTACGCAGGGACACATTCATCCACCTGTTTCATCTCTGCAAGCCCAAATGGTTTCCATTTGAGTGTGTGCCTGTCAAAACAAATCACAAGTCCCAAAATAATGGATGAAGAATCCCAAAAATGGATAGTAAGAACTGACACACCAGGAAAAATATACTCAGCATATGTTATTGTAACTTAACGAGGATCCTCCTTCTCCAGCAGGTTCCATTGCTGGAGACAGAATCCCAGAATCACTGAGCCTGGAAAAGACTTCCAAGATCATCGAGGCCAGCCTGTGCCTGATCCCCATCTTGTCACCAGTCCAGAGCACTGAGTGCCACATCCAATTATTCCCTGGACACCTCCAGGGATGGGGACTCCACCACCACCCTGAGCAGCCCCTCCCAGTGCCTGACCACCCTTTCCATGAAGAAATTCTTCCTGAGACATCGAGGTTTGCCACACTAAGAGCATAAAACAGGACTGAAAATCCAGATGCCCAAACCACAACGAAATGTTGTGTGTATTTTAGGTCATTTTTAAAAAAGGGACAACTCGGTAATCCTGACAAAACACAAGTTTTGCAAGGCATCAGGGAAATTTCAATGGAAAATTAATTATGCCCAGAAAAAATACATTATACACCTGGAACCCCCCAAATCTAATGGCACTTTCCAGGTAACTGGGTCCTTGGCACTGCTATGCATTCTGAGACACAGGGTGGGCCTCCCACCCAGCCTCCACTCCTACACAGGAACAGGAATTTCAGATCAGTGTCATGCTGACAGCATGACAGAGAATTCAATGAAAAGAAATGTAAGCCTACTGCAAACACTACGGTATAAAAATACTTAAAAAGGAGCAAAGTCTCTCCTGACACCAACAATTTTAAGCACAATATCCTTCAAAAATTAGCTTCAACATAAGCATCAGGCACTTCAACAGCTTTTCCTCAAATTCTACCTTGGTAATGGTTGTTTATTTACTTTTATTTCTGGAAGCTCACTCTTTCAGTGAAAAGCAAGTATTTCTTTCCCTCAGCACAAAGGGGTTTTATAATCCACTCAAATCGAATTTGTGGTCATTTCAGAACACAGAAGGAAAACATTATCTCAACCCCATTGTTCTAACATTTTGAAAACAAACAACTTGGTGTCTGTAGCATTTTCAACTCACTCCTCAGCAGTTCTATTTCAGCAATGCTCAGAAATCATATTTTTTCATTGCACATTCATTTTACGTTTTGTATGAGAAATTCTGCACATCTGAGCAAGGTGGTGACAAACTCAGATTATGCAGAACTATTGCAACAACTAAAAGACAAATAACCATCAGCAGCATCACTCTATCTGGCACTAACTCCCTCCTAGTAATGGCTTCCTTACCAACCAGGAGCCCCAGAATCCCTTACTGTACACTGATTTCCTGCAGTTAGAGGCGGCTGAGGAATGCCCAACACAATCCCCATCAAAGACCACGCACGACAAATTGTCCAGATACTCACGGGGCTTTGCGCGCTCTCGCCATGCCCCGCGCGTGCAGCGCAGCCAGCCAGGCTGGGGATTCAGGGGCACCTCTGCCTGGAGAGCCCTCTGGCACAGAGCCTCCTCCGGTCCCTCCCTCTGCCTAGCGCCGGCTCCATCCTGCTGCTCCCCACGTCAGGGAGATGTTACAGGTGACACCTCCCGCTGCTGCTGTCAAGCTCAGCTCCCAAAATCACAAGCACCGTCTCCCTGCGGCGCCCGCTGCCCCAGCAAGCATCACCTGCACATCCTCTGGGTGCCAGGAAGCGGGCTCCAGGAGGATTCCACGGAAGCTTATGGACACACAGTCTTCCCTCTTCGTCAAGCCTCCCAGTGTTACAGAGCTGCTTTAATTCCTACCAGAACGCTGCAGCAAATGTAGCCTCTACGCCTCCCTTGGGGGAAAAAGGAAGGGTTTTTACAGTTCCTTTCTGTGGTGCAGCTTAATTTGCTCTTTTCCTAGAGCAAACTGCTGAAAGGACAGGGACATAATGGATCAGGAGACCAGAGTGACTGACTCATGGATGCTCTCCCGAATATTTCGGAGTAAGCTGAGGGGTTGGTGATGCAGCCCAGGACCAGAGCTGATGAATGGCGCAGTGCTGCTGTTGTCATGGCAACTAAGAGGAAAAGAAAAAAAGGCAGCACCATATAAGGAGTCGTGACATGGATTCTGGGAACAATTTATACTAAAAGGCTGTAAGCCCTAGGATGCTTTAAAGCTGCAGCATCCCCTTGGCCGGGGACAGGTTTCATTGTTCACACTGAAGCAGTCGGCACAAATTTCCGACAGGATCGCATGCAGCCCAGACACATTTGCATTGGGAGAGCTGCACCAAAACAACATGATTCTGCAGTGTGTGCAAATAACTGGAATTGAAATAATTGGAATTGTTAATTAAGGGAAATGGCGGGACACTAATAAGGACCCAAACTAACATGTGTGAAAACAGAGTACCCCAGGTACGCGCAGCCCCTCACAGGTGAGGAGCTCTGTCCTTACAGAGCAAGGCTGAGATGAGCCAAACTGCAGCACCATCAGGTGGCTGAGTGCCTGAGCAGCACTGACACCAACACAGATCCTGCCGGGCCTCCCAGAGACAGGAGAACATTCCCAAATTAACCCATAACCCAGGCACTGCTGGGCAAGGGAGGCTGGCAGAGCCCCCAAGCACCTTCAGGTATGGCAGAGAGGGAAAGCCAGCTCACACACACCTGCCATCACAAGCTGTGAGCAAGGCCAAGGTTTGTATTCCCTGTGCAACACTGGGGAAAACCACATTATTTACCAGAAGCATCATCAGCTGCTTTTCACCTAATGCGTATGCTCAAACAGACAATACACAGCGAGGGAGAGAATGGCCACTGTCACACCCAGCACAACCACAACACTGCAGTGCTGGAGCCTGGGCTCAGCAACTGAAACTCTAACAGTCAGAAATCCTTCCCACTGATGATTTATTTTAAACTCAGAATCCCAGAATGGCCTGGGTTGGAAGGGACATGGGCAGGGACGGCTTCCACCGTCCCAGGCTGCTCCAAGCCTCATCTGGCCTGGCCTTGGGCACTGCCAGGGATCCAGGGCAGCCACAGCTGCTCTGGGCACCCTGTGCCAGGGCTTCAGCACGCTCACCAGCACGGAATTTTTGTTATGGTTGGAAAAGACCTTGAAGATGATCAAATCCAACCATCAACCTTGCAACACCATCACATTCCACACTAAACCGTGTAGTCAAGCGCCAGAGCCACACATTTTTTGAGCACTTCCAGTAGTGACTTCACCACTTCCCACACGTGCCAGCACTGACAGCTTCCCCCCAGCACTCCCACCCCTGAAGCTGTGCCTCATCATCTCTCTTGCTCCCACCCAGCTGAGTTGGTACAACCATTTGGGGAGAACAAGTGGACCTGGGGGCTGCAATCATTAATCTGGGCTTATCACCACTAAACAAGAAACAATAAAGTTTTCAAGTAGAGAGATCTGAGCTTTTTAGTCCCACAATTACAGTTAATATCAAAGAATATTGAACTGTTTGCTGAAGATACAGAGAAGGGAGATGTGACACTCCTCGTGGCTACTCCCAAGAGATGCAAGGGTATCCCATGAGGGATGGGGAGAAGGCAAGACCCCAGCACTACAAATGGCATGGGTGATGGTGGCACAGGGAATGCTGTGTGTGAGGTCCCCAGCCCAGATGGACCTGGAGGGTGTGGAGAACCACAGTGGTGGGTCCCTACTGGCATCACTGGGAAGAGCAAGTCTCCAGCCTGCTCAGCCCTACTCTCACCATCTCTGAAGGATCTAGTGAAAAAATATACATTTTCTTTAAGAAAGAGGCTGCTATTAACTGCCTGAACCCACTGATTCATAGGAATATTCCTGCTGTTTTATATGAATTTTATTCTTAGGGAAAGTTCCCACATTCCCCAAACACAAGGGAGGAACGCTCTCAAAAGAGAAGATCTGCAATGAAACTAGTTCCCCAGGCCCATGTCTTTGAAGACACTGAAGCAGCTAATTCACACTGGATACAGCAGGATTAGGCCTCTGAGAATCCGAACCGAAACATCTAGGCCAGGTTTTTGTTACAAAAACACAATTTCTCTCCTAAATTTCTCGCTAATATTCTCCCCTCCTCACTCTCTGCACAGGCACTCACACACGTGCTCTTTCTAAGAGAATCCCAATGCTTGCAATCTGTCATTCAAAAGAAAAAATAGCAATAGCCAAGTACAGTGATGAATAAAATTATCCCTGTGCATATAAAGGTACAATATGTAAATGAACACTCCTTCCTGAGAGGAGGAGGAGTGGGATGCAGCGCAGGGCTTTGTGCAGACCCTTTGCACACGGTGGGTTCCACAGGAGTGGAATAAAGCATCACGAGCTGAGTCCTTCAGCCCAGTATCTCCTTTATTCACCTAATGCACGTATTTTTGGCACCGATTCCCAACGCACTTACATACATTCATCCCTAAGCACCCTCCTGGAAAGCACTGCTGTCCTCAAGGCAGGTGCACAGAGCACCTGCATTGTTTTCATCACAGTTATGGCTTTCAGTCCACACTAACACACCCTCGATGTACAGTAGCATATTTAAGCCCGTCGTTTCAAGAGCAGTTGCTCTTTGTGCACAAGCACGGTAACTTTTAAGTGAGAATTTTATTGCAGACACAAACCAAAATGGTGTCCTCCACTACTTATCGTGGGCTGGGATGGTGGGGAGTTTTCTTTCTCTTTATTACACATTTTTCACATTATTTTTGTTAATAAAGCCACTATTACAAAAAAAATTAAGTAACACAAACTGAGGTTGAATGTGCTGATTTAAGTATGTTTTCAGCCAGTGCTAAACAAGAGGTGACACAGGCAGGAGGGGGAGAACTGATTACTTATGCTGACTATTACTTCACCCCTCAGAGCCACAATGATCTTAGTTTTTCTTAATCACCAGACTATTCAGCAGAGTGGAAATTGCACCCACATGGAATATTTATCACCCTCTGAATCCAGCCAAGTCTTCATACCCAGCAAACCCAGATACCAACATGTGAGTGAGGGACCTTAGTTCCTCTGGGTAGAAAACTCTCACTCTGTGGAATGCGCTCCTGAGGCTTTTTACCAAAAATGGACATTTTAACTTTTCTGTGGATGAAAACCTGCCTTGGTTAAAATCAGACAGATTAAGAACTTTAAAAGATTATACTATCATAGAATTAAAGAACGGTTTGGGTTGGAAAGGACATTAAAGCCCACTCCCTGCTATGGGCAGGGACACCTTCCACTATCCCAGGCTGCTCCAAGCCCTGCCCAACCTGGCCTTAGACACTTCCAGGGATCCAGGGGCAGCCCCAGCTTCTCTGGGAACTTGTGCCAGGGCCTCCACACGTCACAGCCAAGAATTTCTTCCACATATCCAATCTAAATCTCCCCTCTTGCAGTCTGAACCCATTCCCCCTTGTCCTGTCACTCCAGCTCCCAACGGAAAGTCCCTCTTTGGCTTCCCTGTAGGCTCCTTCAGATACTGGAAGACAGCTCTGAGTATCCAGTAAATGGTCCTAGGACATAAATTTCTAGGGAAAAAAAATGTAAAAGATAAAGATTTTTATGTTCCATAAGGGTGAGGATCCCATCTGCTCACCAGCCTCTCTGCAGATACGAATGATGAGGGACAGGGCAGTCTCACACAAACGTCTGTGCGAAGCAAACGGCATGAAAAGCCCCGACGCTGGGGCAACTTCTCAGCAATCTTCCATGCTCTGAAGGTCAGATTTAAAAATCCATGTGGCAACTGCCAGCTGGGCAAAAGCCTCTCTTTTAACTTCAGTTTTCCAACATCACCTTAATCCCTTTTCCAACAGAAATCACTGCTGTTTGTGTATGATTAACCACTGGGCAGTGGAATGAGACAGAGCACAGGAGGAAATCATCACAGAATTATAGAAACATGGAATATCCTGAACAGGAAGGGACCCACAAGGATGGGTCCTTTTACTTTAATGAAAGTAAACAAATTCCTACCATGATTTCAGGAGGATGTAAAAGAAACACCTTCGTTTTACAGTTTCAACAGTAAATTAAACTAGTAATTTAAAAAATCTTCTCCACCAATGCATGGAGACACATCCTGAATTCTAAGTGTATTGGGAGCTTTGCTGGAGTCATTGACAAGGACATGCAAAGCACGAGTAGGGGTTTGCCTGGCGTATGGGACCGGGTCCAGCTGGAACATGATTTTTAAAGCAGATAGAAAAGGCAAAGTATGCAAGTACAAGACAGATGTAGCCACCTCCCCACTCCACTTCCAAGAGTTTTGTGTGACCCCAGAACGAACCTCCGAACAAAAGTGAAGTCTACACTTTTCTTCTCTTGCTTCTGTGCAATAACAACTATCAACATTTTACTGACATCCTGGTTTGTACCCAACCTGTTCAGGTCCAGATTTCATGGCATATAATTTCCCAACCGCACTGACAGAGGAATATGCATTTTCACCAGGTGAACACCTGCAGTGTGGCTCTGAGCACAGGCTCCAGAGAGCTCCCAACCTCTGAGGCTTGTAGGAATTCCCATCCCTCTCTTTAAATTACTACCTGCAACAGCCACTGCTGGAATTCCAGGGCTTTTGAGGAACGAGTGATATGCTCCAAAGAGCAGCCCTGCCCAATCATGGAATCCTGACTCTGTCACAACTCAGAATCTCTCCCCCCCCATCCTTTCCAAGTTCTCCTTTCACCAGAGGGCAGAGGAAACAAAAGGCACCAAGTGCGTCAAAGCTCCCTTTTGTCCACACAGATCAGATTATATCCAATAAAAACTCTTTTTGGAGATTTCCCTCAGCGCAAGCACAAGACCCTGGCTGACCATAAAGTTGGGCACAGAGAGGGGTCAGATTTTAGGCAAAAAGCAAGTTTCTCAAAAACTGTTACCAGTAGAAATACTTTTTTTCAGGCTTTTATATGAATGTTGGACTCCAAGTGCTTTTGAAAATCACACTACTGCACCATCTCTAGGTACTCATACAACAGTCCTGACAGGTTAGATAAACAAAGCAGTATCTAAAAATATGCATGAACCAAAAAAAAAATCACTTTGCTACAGACGTTCATAATTTCTCTGATGTTCTCTCGACATTTAAAATTTAAGCATCAACTTCTTTAAAATCACTGTAATGCTTCCACTGGCATAAACAGCAACACAAAGTGGAACTAAAACGCACTCTGATAGAAATTTCTCAAAAGCTAGAGAATATTTGTAAACCAGAGAGACCTTGTCAGCAAAGAAAGATTTCTCTGTCAACACAAAAAATCCAATCCATCCCCGGGTTTGACTGAAGCAGATGCTGTAATAAACAAGGGAATGACTTCGATACAGAAACTGTTCAAAGCTTTTTCTTACAGATTTTTGCACCAATGGACCTTAAAAGCCCCAGTGAACTTTATTTAAGTCCTTACCAGTTAACTTCTTCACAGGTTGGAGCCGAACACTGATAGACTGATGTGTGAGTAAGGGGGAGGATGGAAGGGAGCGGGACATGCCCTCCATTATCCGAATGTGCTGCATACCTTCGGTCACTGGGAGTGGCGGAATAGCGTAGTCGGGTTCAAAAGCACAGTCGTTCTCTGTGGAGGTGCCTGACGGGGAGAGCAAAACAAAAATGAATTGGTCGCAATGCAAGGGAAAGAATCCTGCTTCCATCATTCCAAAAGGGCTGGCTGGAGGGAGCCCTGTGCAGAGCTGACTTGCCAACTGCTTGTTCCCTTTTCACATTCGTGACACATCCCTCGAAGAAATTTTAAAGAGCGTCTCAGTACCCCTCTCTATGTGATGAACAGCAGAACCATGAAGAATTTCTTTCAATGTTCTTAATCTGTCTTTCAGAGTCTTAAAGTCACCAGTTTTCAATACAATGATCACAGCTTTTAGATTGTTGGTTTCTAATAAAAATCCTCCCAGCTATATTAAGCTTCAATAAGAGGACCTTTAGCCTAAAAAAAACCACAAACCCCAAATAAAATGAAGAACAAACGCCTCTAAAAACAGCTACCAGCTCCAACTCTCCCAAGAGACACACAAAGCCCGTGTGGGGGTCGCATCACTACAGATCCACAATGGAATACATGGAATAGCATGAGAACAAGTGAAAATAGAACAATAAAAGGACTCGTTGCCAATTGCAATCAATATTAATGAACAGTGAAGGGAAGGTGCTTCAGATCAGCAAGAGTCAGGAGCCATAAAGTTCCTCCTATTAGCTGCAGATATGGAAACCTGGGGGTCAAGGACACCTGGATCTCCAATCTTGTCAGTAAGATAAAAAACCTAACCCAGACAACTAATAATTCATATGCAAAACCAACCCAAACTGTTAGCATTAATATTTCACTGTTTTTTCATTAATATTTCAATAATGTGAGAAGGCCAGCCTTGTGTCACACTGGTACAAGATGGATTTTAGCTCTTACTGCGTGCTGATGTTTTCCCTCCATAAAGACATTCCTCACTGGATTTCCACTGGATAGCTGTGCTGTTCTCAGTGGCTTGTGAGAGTATGTTTAAAACAGAAAGTGTTTGCTGGACAGAAAGGGAGATGGACAAGAGTGGGAATAAGACCGAAGGGTGAGAGCCTCAAATGTACTTCAGAGGAGACGATGGACGAGCTGTATTCCCAATATCCAAAGCACAACGAGAACAACCCAACATATTGCTTATGCTCAGCGGAAAAACCCATGTTGAAATAATGGTCAAAAACCTTGGACCAGCTCCCAAAGGGTTCTAGAAGGCTGCAGCACCGGTGGCTAAAATTCCTCCATTCCTGGTGCCAGCATGCAGGAACGTCTCTCGGCAGTTTTGCATCGCTCTTTACACGAAAGCCGAACAAGCACTGACACGCTTCACACCTGCGCTGGTTTTGACAGCTGGAAACTCAACTCACTCTCTCCTGCTCATCACTCAGCAGTTACCACGAGCTCCCCGCGGGCTCTGCCAGCCCGGCCAGCCTCACCAGGAGTGTCAGGGAAGACAAACCACCACTGCTGCCAAAACTAGCATCCAAAACGCCAAACCATGATAGGTTTTTAAAGTACATTTGGCACCAGGCATGAAAAAACAGATTTGCCACCAATGATTTTGATTCTTAAAAATAATTTCAATTGCCTCAGGTTAAATTTTAGGGAACAATAAACCCTGGGCATCTCCTGTAGCTTAAAGTCTTGGTAAGACAAGTCTATGTCCATTTCACTGCTTATTATGGTGTAAGTTCCCAGTGTCTTTGATCAATCTACTTAAAATCAAGGGCAGTATCTTATATAGAAATAAAAATAATTACAGGTTGGCAAAGTTTTCCCTCTTAAAATTCAAATGCTTTACAACAAAACAGTGAACTCACAAAACATACGCAAGGTACTACCTTCATTTCACACATATCAGAATTTCTCTCTCCTCCTTGGCAGAGTAAATAAACACACGAACAAAACCCCTAAACAGTCTGAAATTTGTTTCAATCAGAAAGAATATTTGGCTTATCAAACCCTGGAATTAGAGCTTATTGATGGCTGAACTGGAACTTTAACAGTTTGCTTATATAATATATTTAAATAAAACGTTACTGCGAAGTGCATATTTGAACTAATAAACTTGTTATGTCTTGGAGTTTTACAAGATTATCACAGAATCATTCAGGTTGGAAAATACCTTGAAGATCATCAAGCCCAACTGTCAACCCAGCATCACCACTATGTTCACCACTAAACCACGTCCTTAAGTGTCACATCCACATGTTTCTGGAACACTTCCAGGGATGGTGACTCCATCACTGCCCTGGCCAGTCTGTTCCAGGGCTTGACAATTCTTTCAATGAAAAACGTTTCCTTAAACCAACCTAACCAAAACCTCCAACGGAAACCTCCCCTGGCACAACCTGAGGCTGTTTCCTCTTGTCCTGCCAATGGAGCTCTGAAGACACCTGGGCATCACACACGGTAATGTGGAAGGTCAGACAGCAGGAAGACAACTGCCCCATTTCAGCTGGATGCTTTATCCAAGGATAATAAACTTTCTTAACCCACCATCACGAAAAATACCCATTAGCACGTGCAGGCAGATTTCAAGTGATGGACACAGAGCTGTGAAAAGTTAGAGATAATGCTTCTCTAGAGCAGAGAGACTTCTCCCATGCTGCAGAAAGCCTGCCTCTACAATTGCATCCACTGATCCAAATAGAAATATTTCACTCAGAAGCTTGTTGCTCCAAGAACTTGGAAGCTTTTTCACCTTTCCCCCTTCTATTCCCTCTCACGCTGAAACTTCTTGCTGGTTACTGCAGTTCCTTCAGTCAGTCACCATAGTGAAGAGGTACAAATTGGTGATTCTTGGGCAAGGATTTGCAAAAAAAAAAAAAAAAAATCCCCTCTTACTCTGCCAAAACCCATGCCTTTCCCACAGCAGCAGAGATCCAGAACAGATGGGCTGAAAGGGAACCTGAGAGAATAGAATGTGTTCAGATAGCTCCCAGCAGCGGCTGCCTCTGAGCTGCTCTGTCCCAGAACAAGAAACCACTGGACATAAGCCAAACACAGGGAAGGACATGCCAGGGACCCAGGACAGAGCAAAGTCCAGCCTCTAGCACACAGTCACAGTCACACAGCAACAACTTCATCTGAGCTCAGAGTGGGAAAGAACAGCCACTCTGAATGTCAAAGCACTCCTCCTTGTATGCAAGCTGCCATGGGATATGTACAGCTATAAATTCCCCGGTTCCTTCCTAATTTCACTTTAACTCTACTTCAAAACAATAGAATTTAAAATAATAAATTTAAATACAGTAATTGAAAGATCCTATGTGAACAGAGCAGTTGACACTTCTGAGCATCAGGGTTTTAACCACCAATTCTGATCCCCCTAATTCTGATCACAGTTTCAATGACTTAAAATCATCTCACCCAGGCAACACTGGAATACTGCCAAAAAAGGACAATTCTCTGGAGAAAATGTCCCCATAATAAGTCATTAGGACACCATGACAACAACAGGCTTGAGCCTAAATGAAAGGAAAATTATTGTTGCAATCCCAAAGAGAGAATAAGTCAATGCACAAAGAACCTACTAGAGCCCTTACTTCCAAAAAATGCTGCTCAGTCTTAAAGGTGCGTGAGAGTGCAGCGTTTTCACAACCCTCACAAATGAGAAAATGCTTACAACTTAGTAAAGCTGCTTCAAAGGACACATAACCCAGCACAGATCTAAGACCTGCTGCTGTCAGGGACAGAAATCCCCATTACAGGGCTCTGTGTGGTGTTAACCAACCACCAAACATACTCTGAGTGATGGATACTCAACAAAAGAGTCTGCTGGATTGTTACGTAAAGAATATAAATCCTGTTTTTAGTACTTCCTTCCTTGGACCTTTTGTCCTCTTCCTGTGGAATGAAACAAACCAAGGCAGAAGATGTAACGAGGGGCTGTTCAGCCCCCAGACAGGTACACACAGGTCCTTCTCCACTGCATCCCAGGGCCTGGGGAAGGATAACCTGGTTATGGTGAACCTGCCAGGTTCTCCCTTTGACATCGGGGGAAGGCAAGTAGAAACTTGGAAACCGAATATTGGTTTGGGCTGGTATGTGCTGAAGAATTCCAGCACCACCAGCTCCAACAGCAGAACACTGCCCCTCTGGCTGCAGTACAGAGATTCCGTGCTCTGCAGGTCCACCTGTGCTGCACCAGGAGTTAGCTTAAACTCCTTCAGCCACTCAAAGATAGCGTGGTTGGTGAATCTCAGTGCTGTGAGCAGTACCTTGGTACCAAGTCAGCAGCAGCTCAGTACGTTGGCAGCTGTGTGGGGAATAACGATGGGAACAAAGCCTGTCAGGTCACACAGTCTGATGAGAAACACAACACGTGGGAGGTGCCAAAGGCGAACAAATGAGACGAGTCCCCGAGGCAGAACAACACTCAGGTTTTACCTTGCCCAGCTCGGCTCTGACGGGAGTCTACACTTGCCTGTCTTCGGTCTGGTGGCTCCTCGTTCCCTCCATCTGCACGAGAACCAAAACAGCACAAGTAGAACATCATAGTGGACAGGTCAGGCAGATGCAACTTCTCCTTGAGTCCCATCACCTATCTTGGAGGAACAGCAGGACAAAAGGTGCAGACTGAAACTGGGGAAACTGCTGCTTGACTCTGCTGCTCCTTCCACCTTTGCCCCAGCTCAATGCCGTGAAATCCATGAGGTCCTCAGGGACAGAAGGGAGGTTTTACTTGCTCCTATTGATCCCACAGACATCTGAATGAGGTAAAAACCAAATTGGGCATCTGCAAAGAGTTCCTTCACTTTGGACTGTTGTATCAAAAAATAAAAATATTAAGCACTGGAATAAAGAGATCCAGAAAAAAATATTTGAAATAAGAAATTTGAAACTGTGTCCCTTTAAAATTATTTGTCTGCTAAAAACCAGGAAGCCTGGGGAGAATAAAACCTCTTATTACATCCTCTTGAAACTGTTTAGGAAAGCAGCTACAGTTAACAAATCCCAAATCCATCTGGGTAAATGCAGAGTGGGACACTGTGTACAATATTATACAATTAATTACAGGCTGCTCTTCATTGATCAACTGACCAGATTAGAAACAATAGATACACCCATCAATACAGATGCTTGAGTACATGGAGTCTCTGGCAGCTGAGAGCAAAAAGAAGCCCAGCTCTGCAGATTGGGAAAAAGCAAACCCAGGGATTGCAAATGCAGGCTGTATTTCAGCAGTTCTTTCCTTATGGCAGGGGAAGGGGAAGCTTTTAAAAGCTTTAAAAATAGTTTTGAAATAACTGAATTCTTAAATAGCTGTTTAAAAACTCAATAGTCGGTTTATGTGTTTTGAGGATACTAAAAGCAACTGCATTTTGATACATTTGTAGCTCTACAGAAGTTATTTGATGGAGGGGCCTGTTATGCCATAGTTTAACTTTATCAACTCCTGCTACAAGTGAGCTATGTCAGGCTTGATGAGAAGGTGTGAACTGCAGCACAAGAACAGAACTAAAATGGGGACTAAAAATTTCAGTCTACCCCACCCCCAAAAGAGAAGAACCACAGCCCAGGCCAGGAGAGGTTTTCTGTTCCCTGGTCTCTTGGTGAAATGCTCCCAGCCCTCAGTTTTCCTGAAGCGGCGCTCAGGCACCTTGAACAGATGCCAGCCAGGCCATTTCTGTCACCTTTGCATCTCTCCCTGCTGACACAGCAGCTGCATGTGAAGGTCGTCTGGCTACAGCAGCCCAGAATCCTGATTTTAAATGAGCTGCGCCCACCCCAGTAAGCCATCAGCTGCCAGGTGCCAGGGAGGCCACAGACCACGACACTTGACCAGCTTCCTTTTGCATTCTGGTTGCCAGAAGGATGTCACACTGCAAATACAACTGCAACTGGGATATCATTATCATCATCATCATCATCCCTAATGGCCCCTGGCTATGAGCCCCCACAGACAACCTCTAAGTCATGAAGAAAACAAAAACCCTTTTGAGCTGCAAACATAAATCCAAATGCAAAATAACTGTAAGGACTAAACATTTCAAAAGACAAGGAAGTCCCAGTATTAACATCAGGAGTAAACCCCTGTATTAATCCAAAGACACATGACCATCAGCAAAAGACGAGCTCCTTCCCTGAGAGTTTCATCATCCTTGCAAGCTACATGGGGCTTGGTGGCTGGAACTGGATGAGCTTTAAGGCCCCTTCCAACCCAACCCAACCCATCCCGAGATCTCTGAAGATTCTATTAATCAATCTCCTTGATCCTTGAGAACAAGCCATGGCCAAGGGAGGGGCTGGGGGCAGCAGATCTGGGGTCCTGCTCCCCAAAATGCTCCAACACTCACTGGTGGGACACAAAACGGTGACAAGAGACTGCCAAAGCCATTGGGTCGTAGAAGAGGAACAGGAGTCAAGAATCTGGGATGGATTTCCCTGCAAGTTATACAACATATTAAGGAGGAAAGAAAGCTCGCAGTAAATTAATTTCCAAAACGCATTTAGTGGGTGGGAAAGGAAAAAATAAATCAGATGACTCAGCAGATATTAAATCTTCAGTCAGCATACAACCGCTGCTGCATTTGACATGGCTGCAGCAAAGGTGGAGCTTGGGGGAAACCAAGGATGGAAAGGAACAGCCACAGTTAAGAGCTGAATAACTGAACTATTTAACCCTTTTAACTCTTTTTCTCTTTATTACAAATCAAAATGTTGAGCACAATCTGCTCCCAGCAGTGGAGGAACAGGGTTAGCAGGGAACAATACCACACGTAATCATGAAGTTATCTCACTGTACATGCAAAAAAGGGGAGATTACTGTTTCCAGGGGAATATTAATTCTCACATTTTTTTAACTTGCAAGTGCTTGTATTTACATCCACCTCTGTGTGCGCATCGGGACTCTGTCATCGCAGCAACACTCCCAGATATTTTATTTATGCATGATTTTAGGTAGTTGTTAGTATTTGCTTTAGCAATAGCTATTGTTTATAGACATAACCTACTACTCAGACAACATTTGTCAACAGTATCACTCCTGATGTTCAATCAACTCAGTTCCTGTAACGATTGCCAGTGTGGTGAAACACCAAAGTTATTGACAAATCCTTCAATGCAACAGCTAAAATAGGTCACCAGAAGTAAATCGGTTGTGAAATCATTGCTGGAGAACACAGCTATCCATGTTAATTTAAAATAAAGATCAGCACAGGCTGAGATGAACCTGTTTAAGGAGCTTTACAGAAGTTGTCATGCAAAAGAGAAAATAGTCAAATGCCACAAGGGAAGTGAATAATATTGTAAATATTGACTCAGTAATTCATATTCTCTTGCATCTCACTATGAAAGAGAGAAAAACTTTTGTGATCTTTAAAAAAATCTCAGTGTTAAGAAAATCCATTAACTCTTACACATTATTTTGGTTTTTGAAAGCTGCTGTCTCATCAGTGTCCAGCATCTGTCCATCTGGGATGCTGGACACAGGTCAGCAACCCGACAAAGTTTCTGAGTGCCTGATTCTGAGTCAAGAACAGAGTAAACAGCCACGGCTATTAACTCTTCCTCTCAGTTACAGAGAGATGAAGGGATCTCAAAGACCGTGACCATCACAGGATCAGCAGAGCAGCCTCTCCTGCTGTAGCCAGGTCTGAGAAACACTCCTGCTTCCTCTTCTCCCTCCATCCCCACCAGTTCTCCATTAAAACCTATGACACAACAAATCCTCCTCAATACACACAACTGGATTCTTTGAACTGACTGCTCTGACAGGGAAAGAAAATCTAAAGGTTTCAGCATTCCTGAACAAATCCCCTGCACAAAGCACCACAATTAGTATGAGGGGGCTGCAAACAGGAGCCAGATCTGCAACAGCATCTGCACCAGCACATCTGATGTCAGTAAATCCCACAGCACCTCTGGCATCACCTCTGTCAGCACCTCCTGCCAGGTATTCTTGTTAAAGGCAAAAATAACAAGTTTCATATAAAACCAAGTGCCAGCAGCCCAATATTTCTGGTTTCCTATTTAATTAAAAGGCCTTTAAAACCCACACCGTGACTAAACGTCTCTCAAGATCTCTGATCTGACAAGGCAATTTTTAAGGCAGAAGAATCCAAGGGTGGGTGAGGCTGCTCCACGCATGCTGGGGAATCTGCGGCAGGAACCGACTGCATCGGATGTGCTGCTGCTCTCACAGCAACCGGCAGAGCACACTCCACTGTAAGAGCTGATAAATCAATAGTTTAAATCCACATCGTATCAAAATTGTATCTGGAAAAGGTGGAAGACTCACACAAAGCCAGTCAAGCTGTTAGGGATGGATCCGATTCCAGCCCAGCCCAGCGTCCCTGCAGAAGCATCCCTGCATGCACGGCACAGCGTCTGGAGATGTGGCTCCCAACTGCCATTGTGCTCCCAAAACAAAGACACAGGGGAAAAAACCTCGAAATAAATAAATCAAACAGCTCCAGGGGCTAGAGCCCACCGGGAGGATCCTGGAGCTGCCGGCACTGCCGCTGCAGGAGCGGTGCCGAGCCTGACCCTGGAACCCGCCGCAGCGATGGAGGCGCAGGAGAGGGAGCTGCAAATCTTGTTCTCAGCATTCCCGACGGATTCCAGCCTGGTAAGAAATGACACGTGCCACACGATCTGCCTGCTGCTCTCCCAGGGTGAGATGTGCCTGGAAAGGGGCAAAGTGTTTCCCAGCCGGAGCAGGAGAGAAGGGGGGAGCCCAGTCTGGTACTGAAAACAATCATTTAAATCAGAAGTCCTTCCAGATAATTTAGTTTGTGAGTATTTTTCTGCCTCAGAAAACAATATGCGCCACCATCACAAATTATTATTATGCTATGATTAATTCTATTATATATTTTATTAGTTCTATTATATATTCTATTAATCCTATTATTATTATTGTTGTTGCTATAAAATAGCAATTTGGCTTAAGAGGCTTTGGCAATTCATAAACATATTTAAGTCCATCCATTTATCGTCCAAGACACTCCGTCTTTGAGGAAAGTCATTTGGGCAGAGCAGGAATTATGGATTTGTTTGGTTTATCGAGGGAGCTCTAACACAGATCCACGGAAGCATCACCCAGCGAATGCGATGCTAAAATGCCTCAGCACTTTTTCCCTCCACCTCTTCCTGCTACATTTTTATGGCAAAAACTTCCTCTTTTTAGGAGCAGAGCATAGACACTTGCTGGGACAGTGCATGGCAGCACACGCACGCCCTAAGAGAGCGCTGTGGCTGCCCCTGGACCCCTAAGTGTTCAACAGGGCTGGAGCAGCCCGGGACACTGGAAGGTGTCCCTGCCCACGGCAGGGGGTGGCACTGGATGGGCTTCAAGGTCCCTTCCCAACCCAAACCACTCTGCAATTCAATGATAAATGGACTTCAAAATGTAAACGTCCATTGTCTTCTTGAGGGATATCCTACATTAACTCCCCATATTGCTAATTAGTTATGAAAATCCACAGGAAAAAAACAAAAAAAAACCAACAAATGAACAAAAAAACCAACCCCGTGGTCAGAGGCCAAAAGATTTCTTAGAGGAACCGCAGATTAAAAAAAAAATTCTTTGCCTCTGCAAGTATGTTTGTGTTTATTTTTATTGCTGCAGTACTTGGAAGCCTGAACTGAAATTAAGGTCCTACTGTGTTGGCAGCTTGTACAAAAAACAGAGCAAGAAAACACCCTTGTCATAATAAATTTATTAACTTAAGTTCCATTCCTACAAGAGAAATTTTCAGCATTCCTGCCCAGGAATTTCAGACACAAGTACAGATGGGGTTTTTCCCTGGCATGTATAGGAAATCGGAAATCATATACGCCAACATCCGAGTTACTCTGGAGCAGAATGAATCCTAACTAAGTTCAGATATCAGTGACACAGATCTGTACCTTCACCATCTCAGAAGCTGTTATTTGTCATTGGAAAAAAGCAGGTACTTCTAATCTGGAGTACGATTCATCTCACCTATTTCATACAGAAAAAGTGGCATCCTTGTTTCTATTAACATCAAGTGACTCTTTTATCCAGAGACACCTATACTGAGTATGTAAATCAAACCCAACAACCCTTTCCTTTTTTTTGTTTTGATGTGGGAAGATGACTTCATGACAGAAATATCTGGAGTAAAAAACCGTGTTGCTAATAATATTTGGAAATTATACAGTGTATTTCATTCATTAATTTCAAAACCACCATAACTATGTAACTAAAATACAGACAGTGCTGATACAGCTGGACTGAGAGACACAAAGGAGTGTCCCATGTCACATTAGGGAAAAACAAACGCCACCAAAGAGCCCACAGGTTACTGCCAACAAGGATATCAATGTTGTCACTGGGTGTCTCCTGCTCAGAGATCCTCTCTGAACTCTGCACGGGGCACATGCATCTGCTCTGCTCAGCTAAGAAGTTCACAGCCAGAACACACAATTCAGCCTTTAGTTGTTAATTTTCTACTCAAAACACAGAGGACTAAGGCAGCTGTGATAATTCGACATCCAGAATTCTAATTTTTCTTACATCTTAGCACTGGGATCTCTTGAAGCTTTTCTAGGTGTCTGTATTTAGTAACATAGCATTGCTGTAAACTTTGAAACAAGTTTTGTTCATGGAACATAGTAATTAAAAGAACAGATGCAGTTCAAACCCTGAATTTCTAAATGAACAAGGCAGAAACACCACCAAGAATACTTTCCACTGCTTTTCATGCCTTTGAATAAAACAGTGTTGGCACCTCAATGATTACAGCATTTCACCAAGAACAACGTCAAGGAATACTTTAAAAAAGAAGAGTAAAAGGATGACTCAACCATACAAATCAGATAAGAACAATATGAGGAAAAAAATAATTTAAATGCACTATTAATTCTTGTGGTACCAGGGAAAGAAAGTGGTTTAATATAAGCTGAAAGCCAACTATATTTAGTATACAATTAAATTGTGTCACTTGAAATCATAACAAAAAAAACCCCCAAATATAAATTAAAAGCCTCTTTTTAAATCTGTATGTTGGAATCACGAGATAATCCATGATCTTTATTTCTTACTCTAAGAATGGTCCAAAGGTCCAGTTCAACAGATTAATTTTGCCTACCAGCAAATCAGTAACAATCTCAGAGAAGGGACAGCTGATAATCATTCTGAACTCACCTAAAGAAGATTTTCAAACCTATTTAGATGCCAAAAAGTATGTTCTGCCGAGGTCCGGACACTTTATCAAAGCTTCTAATAAAATCATGTCCATAACTTGCTTGGGTTTTGAGGGTTTTTTGTATGCTAAGAGAATATGGGTCGGCTTCTATACTGATCTCATCCTCAAAAAGAAAATTATATAAAAGGAAACATAAATCCTCCCACTTCAGAAAGATCTTGCAGCAAAAATTTCCACAATTCCTTCAAATAGGTCAGTTATAGATGGAAGCTCTAGCAAAAATTATCCATTGAGTTATCTAAAAATATATCTGATACTAAAAAAAATAGTCCTCACAGACATGCTGAGAGGAGAAGTTTGTGTGAGCAGTAGAAGACGCTGAAGAGGAGAAACTCCTGAAAAGGTGCAGCTTAAAAGTCAATCCTCTCCCAAAGAAAAGATGATTTTTCCATTAAAAGTATTGGTAAGTTATAGACATTTACTCTTCCTTAAGGAAAAGAAGGAAAAAGGAAGGGCAACTGCAACTGCAGAAAGAGAATTTAATGATGGAATTGCAGAGTCATCCCTCACACCTGGCACAGGTACTTCCTGCAGCCAAGAAATGCTTTATGTGAACCAAGTGGAACGTGCATCTTGGAAAAGCAGTCACTTCACATATACAGTGCTGATCGTAAATATCCCTCCAAAAGAAAAACATTAGTCATACCTGGAATGTAATCCCAGAATGGATCAATACAGAGTCAACATCTGTCAATATAATAAACAACCCAAGAATCTGCACTAACACTTCCCAGGGACAAGCAACACTGAATATAAACAATATTTATCTTTACGAACTGGGGAAAAATGCGATATGGTAAAATCTCACATCCTGGGTGGAGATTTAAGTAAAGGCACGTCAAGACTAATAGGGATGAATTATACTGAGGAGAGTGTGATGCAAATGGAGCTGGGTAACAGACACTAAGCCCAGTAGGGTTTGTTTCATTTTCTCTGGGAGTGCTCCTACCACGCTATATGAGTGAACACAGGAACACCTCCAGCCAGCACCCAGCTGTTTATACTGGAAAGTGTTCTGCTCAAGGAGCACAGAATCAGTATTCAGCCCCATATCCTGCTCCACGAGATCCCCTCCTTCTTGTGAGAACCTCGGAAACTGCAGGGTGGGCAGGCCCTGGCACAGGGTGCCCAGAGCAGCTGGGGCTGCCCCTGGACCCCTGGCAGTGCCCAGGCCAGGCTGGACACTGAGGCTGGAGCAGCCTGGGACAGTGGAAGGTGTCCCTGCCAGGGCTTTGAGGTCCTTCCCACCCAAACCACTCTGGGACTCTCTGATGCTCTATTTAGTGTAGACTTTTCTCCATTTTAGATCTCTTTCCTGCACATGAAGAAGGTGTTGCTTATTATTGTAACAGGTCAAGTTCTGATGACAAGATAACGTATTATATATTCAACACACTGAGGTAAAATGGGAAAATGGCAAAATCAACATGCATGTGTTGAGTATTTCTAAAACTATTTATTTGCTTAGAAACATTCAATACTTAGTTTCTAGAATTGTGAGAAGTATTACTTTTAGACTGCTTGCATAAAATAAAAAAAAAAAAATTAATAGATTAGATTACAGATTTTGTTTAAATCCTACTTTAAGGGAAGGAATCCAAGTTTGTTCCTGGGGCCAAGCCTCTTCCAGCAGAGAACCCCCGAGTTACAAGACATCGCAACAATTTCTTACTGATTTTCCAGATGAAAATGTTGAATTCACTGAAATAAACATTTGATTGGATTTTTAAACTATTACAGATAGATATACAAATCCTTAAGGTTTCCTCAGACATTCTGGAAAGGACATTCCACTTTCCCAACAGTTTGGCCGAACAAATCCCTCTGATATTATTTCCTGTTGAAGCTAGTATGTATATTCTCTTTGAATTGTATATGAGAATAACTTTTTTATGTTGAATAAGAGAATGCAAGGTCATTTCATGTGGGAAGATGTAACTTCATCTCCTTTGCATATCAGCACAGGAATTTCGGTGGGATTTGATGGAAAACTCCTGCTCCCTCTACTGGCTCCAATATTTCATCACAAATCTGTCAGTAAATGGGAGTAACACCACAAAATCCCACATGTATCCAAAATACGACTCCTGTGTCCTGAGGCCCTCACTACAAGAAAGACCATGGCCAGGGAAGGGAATGGAGCTGGGGCAGGGGCTCAGCCTGGAGAAAAGGAGGCTCAGGGGGGACCTTCTGGCTCTGCACATGGTCTTAGAGTTGGTGATGGTCACACATGTGAAACTCTTGCCTGATATTTGTGAATCAGAAGGAAATAAATACGTATTATTCTAATACAGGCTGCTAAAATTCCCTCTACAATAGAAGTGCAGGAGAGAAGCAGAAGCTTCAGTGTCCAGACATCTTGTATTTGTCTGGGAAGAGAATTTGGTACATGAACAAGACATATTTTGATCAAATAAATCAGAATACTAGGAACCAAACAGCATGTCTGTGTACATATACATCTTCCTGATACACTGCCTTCTTCAGAAGGAAAACACTGAATTACATAAATGTAAAACAAACTTTCAGGAAAGATCAGTTCACGCTTAAACAAACTCAAGGACAAACTTTACTGTGGTCAGAGGATTTGTCAACATACTCAAGCCTTGTTTAAAAATGGATTTATGAAAAACCAGCCATCTTTGTGGAAGAACAGGATCTGAATTAGTATTTGGATGGAATACCTTGAACATGTGGGTACAGTCAGTATTCAGGACTGTAATACATGATGGGTCTTTTAATACCTCACTTCTAACACTTTCTTAAATTAAGTTACCTGACATCTATAGGACCCACCAATTGATCTCATCACTCAGCAATTTCTTTCAGAAATGAAATTGAAAAAGCAGTTGTGACCCTCAAACTCTTCTGGGGTAAAAGTTATCCTCAGACTTCCACAAGAGATCAGATAGATGAAAAACTGCACAGAGATCTGGCCAAGCAGAAATGAGACCTTCACAGAAAAGCCTTTTATCTTCGAAAGGCAGGAATCGAAGGAGGAGAGCATTTGACGGGGGCCCTTTCAGTCCTGGAATTAAAATATAAAGTGGCAGGTTCCAAAAAGCCCTATAAATACATTGCAAGTGAGAAGTAATTGGGTCTTCTGTGAACCAGGAAAGAAGAGGTTTTTTAAAACCCTGCGCCAAAAATATTCTGAATGACAGGCAGGCTCCTGGCTGGGAAGCTCCAGATAAAAATTGTGCATTTTATAGTCAAGAACAAGCAAGATGCAATTCCCAGCTAACTCAGAAGAGAAAAGCAGACCCTGTGGGCTAAGGATTACATGCCTCAGATACTCAGATTTTAGAGTACTTGCCTTGCATTGTTTTGGTTTTTTCTGTGAGTGTGTGGGTTTTTTTGTTGTTGTTGGTGGTGGTGTTGTTATTGGGTTTTGTTTTGTTTTCCCCCTGTTTTTTTCTCTTTTGTTTTATGTTACATTTATCTTGGCCTCTGTCAGAGATAAACAGCACAAATTCTTGGGCTTACTCCTCACAAAGTGAAGGGAAATACAAAAGCAAACAAAATGTGTAGTTTTGCAGCTGGATTTTACCAGGTTCTAAAGGGAATCCAAACTCTTACAGCGGCATTAATTTAATGTGATAATGTAAGAGGGAAATAGTCCATCTGCTTGGAAAAGAACAAGGATAACTGTAATAGGTAGGATGACTGGATCCCTTACATCAATTCAATTCTGTCATACTATTTTTCAATATATGAATAAGAAAACCCATCTCCTCTTCTGCTTTGCCCAAAACCAGATTGTCGAATCTCGGTACTTCAGAACTGACACTTTTCATTCACAAAATAAGAAACACGTATTTGCAGAGCTTGGCATATACAAAATCCTTAATATTGCTTCTGGGAGATAAGACAAAAGGAATACTAGGGCCTGTTAGCAGCACGTCTGACAAAGAGAGGGCTTTGTACAGAAAGCTCAACTTAAAGTGATTTGTCTATGTACAGTTTTCTAAAGGTATCATCAAAGGACACGTATTTTCAAAAACTAAGTGTGACACAAATCACAGGAGGATGGAGTCATCTGCTCACATCTTCCCCAAACCTGTCTTTTCATGCAGGTACCTCCCTCACACTAACCACTCCTGCTACAAGAGATTGAGGAGCTCCTATGGGAAGGAAATCTTCTCCATAAAAGCAATGAACAGCCACCACCTCAGGCCTGAATTCACATGGTGCCTTTGCAAAACAGACTTTCACCTGCTTTGAGATCCACACCAACTACAACAGCACGATGCATGCTTGAACTTCCCAGGACAAGCGCCTTCAGGATGGACCAACACCCCGCGACTGTCACCAGACACTGGAGTAAGAGACCACTGATGTCTGAGGCCTAAGGCATCAGGGCTGCCCCACAGCAAAGCCCCACAACTCTCCTTCCCCAAATACAACATGGGCAGGAGGATATTAACAGGAGCCAAATGCTGGCAGCGTGAGAAACAGAACAACTTGCTTAAAACCAAGGGAAAACAGCCCGTTTGCCCGCTGCCTTTACCTCCACTGTGTCTCCTCATCCTCACCTCTGGTTCCTCAAGAACATCCGTATGAACATCCGTAACATAAATATCCACGTTAACGCGGATGCACGAGCACAAATAAACACTGCATCCCAAAATATTTAAAACGTGCTGCCAGATGGCTTTAAAATTCAAAATGAAAGATCTAATTAAAAGCTCTTATCCTGCCAACACTCCGCTTTTGGAAAAAAACTACAGAAGTTAAATAAAAATGTTTTTAAAGCCTGTCAATATTTTGTAATGTTTTGTTTTACAATTACAATCTCCCCCAATCTCTGTCATGGATGAAACAGGCCAAGCCACATGAACCAATACTAACTGTAAACTCCTTTCCTGAGACGGTGGAAAAACAAAAGTAACATAAATGATAAATGATGACTAAATTTGGGCAATTTCTCCTTTAATTTCAACTATTCCCATTCCTCTCTCTCCCTTCTGTTTAAAAATAAAAGCTTAAAAGAAATTGCTGCTGCTCTCACAACTTTTGGCTGTAATTAAGCAGGTTTCACTGCCTCAAGTTATCACAGACATTTCAGAAGAAAAAAATTTCTGACTTTCCCTAAATGAAATGTGAACCTGAATGCTTGTTTGCTACAAGATTATGTAGGACTCTTATTTGGTTTTCCCTGCATCTTATCTCCCCAATAAAACCAGATGATAGTTTGCATACGTTTTAAAATAAATATACATATAATTTCAAATTAAAAGTGCAGCACAATATTAAAATGAAGTATAATGATGTTTGGAGTCTACAAGAGTACACTGGAGTGTACTGGAGTCAACTGAGTACGTCTGTTCATTACCAAGAAGAAAGTCCTGCTAAGGCCAAAGCACACATGAAAGGAATGGTTGCAGAAGTGCCAGTATTCCACACGCAGAGGAGGTGACGATTACTTACCGCTGGACCTGTTTTTGCGGTTTGACTTCCCTCCTGTAAGAAGCATCTTGAGACTGTTTCGAAACATGGCGATCCTGTTCCACTTGGTTTATTGCAAACACTATGGAAAGAAGAACAACAGACATACAGAATCAACACTCCCATTTGGACAACTGGAAGCCATTATGGAGAGGAGGTAAAGAAGCGCTAAAACCAAGATAAAATGATGAAAAACTATTTTGCCAATACGACTCCTAACAACGACATCCTCATAAAGCCTACCGTTCAGTTTGCTTTCAGTTTTCTAGGCTTTATTTCCAGGACAACACAATTCCAGTGCTGCTGGAAGAGTCAACCTATTTTGCCAAATAATTTATCATCACACAGAAGTGGGAAAGACATAGCATTTAGCAAAGTGCCTTCATTTCCCATCACTATTAAAGCCAAACCCATCAGAAGGAGCTGCTGCCCTTCCTGTTGCTCAGAAAATCAATCCTGCTGACACCAACCAAGACTCCAGATGCTCTGCAGCTCCTGGACTGTCAAATTCTCCTGTGAGTTGAATAAATTGTCATGAGGAGACAAGTCACTCAAACCCAGAGTAACTGACGCAAAAAATCAAACAGAAACATTATCCCTATATTTTCCTTGCTGCATATGTCTCGGGAGAAAAAAAAAGGTTGTCTGAGTATTGCTGAAGATAAAAGAGTGTCTGGGATTACCAGGCACACTGACAGCCTGTGCTGGGGAACAGCCACTTATTAAAGTATGTAAAGCATGAAAACACCTACAACAAAAGCAGTTCAAACCAGACCAAAAGAATTGTAAAGAGTCTTTGATCAGTACATATAATAAACCACAATTTTCTTTCTATCGTACACATGATATTCCATAGTTATGAGGTAACACATTCATCTTGTAAAAATAAATAATGAATTTCTAAGAACCCCAGAGTGGAGAAAGAACTGATGTCTTGCATAAAGACCCTGGGTTACCAGCCAAGGGACATCCCAAGGACTACTTCCATACTCTCGGGGGACTGCTGGACTACAGGAAGATGACTCTGCCCATGGCAGAGGGTTGGAACTAGGTGGTCTTTAAGGTCCCTTCAACCCAAAGCACTCAGTGATTCTGTGACTCTGCTTCAGCTGCACTTCCCGACGTGGTTCCTCATTGTCGCTTACACACAATATTGATGTATTCTAAGTGCAAGCACTCATTAGACTTACAGCCTGATTAGTTAAGGTGTTCACAACACAGAGGAGCAGGTGACCAAAATCAGCTGCTGGTTTTCATTTTCATGCACAACTGCGTCCCTCTGTGGCTTTGAGCAAACATGGTCACAGCTCTTCCTCTGTTGAGCCAACACCACTAAGCCAGAAATAATACTGAAGAATAAGCACTCTAAATTAAAAATCCTGTTGGTAGTATTAGTTCACGGAATTAGAAGCATTAAACAGCAAACAGAATTACAGTATTAGGAAGAGCTGGATCATACAATTTTTCATCCTATCCCATGAACTCCTTAATGCACCTCACAGCCCAGGTTAATGCCTTTCTCCAGGAAAGGCAGCAGCTCTGTCAGCAGAAGCAAAAGCTGCAGGAATGTCATGGGGATCCTTCACACCCCCACTGACACAGGATGCCTATGGCAACAATCTGGGCATCCGAGACCTACTACACTTGATTTGTCCTTTATCTTGTCATTTGTAAGTTTCCCAAACAAAATGAAGACATTGTATGAGCACAAGTCTCCAAACAGTATCAGCAGATGAAAAAAAAAGGTATAATCTCTATGCAGCATTTTTAGAAAAAACAGCTCAAGAATCTCCTGGTTTATGTCCAGACACTCTGCCACGTGTTGTTTGATCTTCTAACAAATCTGAACTTCAGTGAAATACACAAACAATAGCAAGTTTCTGGAGCATGAGAAGAAAGTAGTACAAATATGATGAGGAAAAAACCGCAAAGTGGAGAGGTTAGAGGCAGATTGAGCTCTGCAAGCTGCAAACTTACACCAAATGCTAAGCTTGAACAAGTCAGCGACATCTCATTAAATCCTTTGGGATGACTAAGGCCTATTTCAATGTTTTCTTAATTTTAAGACAAGAGTTTGTAGACAGGCTGCAAAAAAACACCTCATGTTTTGGGTGGCTACACATTATTACAGCCCACAGAAGTCACTTTTGCTTCTTTTGATAGAGATATTGTCTGTCAGACACAGAATTACAAAATCAAAGCAAATTTTTTTGCCTATATACAACCAGTAGAACAACCAGATGCTTGTATTCTCCTCCCCTCTGATCGCTCCCCTAAAAAGAAAATTTTATTTTATATAAAGCTGATTAGCAAAGCGAAGTCTTGTTCAAAAGATGATGACGAGGACTGACAAAGGCTTAAGCCGTACTTTGATGATCACAGGAGGACTGGGATGGCCACAGTCATCACTGAGAACTGTCAGGAAGTGGCAGAAGCTCCATGAACTCCATGACGATCAAATCCATTAAACTCTGCCTCCCAGAACACTCTGACTCACCACAGAGGTGGGAATAACTGCTTACAACAACACTGAAGTCAAAGGAAATGTGTATTTATAAGCTTGGTCTGTGCACATTTAAACACACAGGAGCAGATTTTAGAGATTAAGTTTAGAGATTGAATATTTCCAGGAACTTTAGGAATGAAAACAGCACTGCTGTGACCTAGCAAGCTTGCCAAGAACTTCTAGGATTATTTGGAAATAGGAAAACAACAACGGTATTAAATGAACTAAACCTTACCAATTAGAGGTCTTTAAGCAATTAAGAGTTTATTAAACAGAGTTCTCTAATAGGCTTTAGAACAACCGAATTAATTGTTTGATGTTATGTTTCCTCAGAAAAGCCTGACCACTAATAACTGCCATGGGGGGCCTGACGTGAAGGCCAATCTGCCTTAAAGTATCTTAAACAAGATACTTGGAGATCTCTGGACTGCCTTTCCTACAGATCCTGTACGGACCCCCATAATCCTAGAGCCCCTGCACTTGTGCTCTCTCCTGTCCTCCTGATATGACCCCATTGTCTTTGCTTCTCCAACAGTCTTTGATAGAAATACATAAAAATACACCCATAAAACACCTAACAGTACTCCCACAGGAAAAACGTGTGCAGCAGGTCAACGTAATGTTTCACAAGGAAGCAGGAGGTTGGCCTCAATCCCTGCTTTTATTTTATCAAATGAAGCAGCTGTTAATGCTCCAGTTAAAAAGCAATTCTGGGAGCATAACGAAGTAATATTCCCATGTTTGTGACGTTCCCAACAACAGCCCTAAGGTGAATGTGGCCATACAAATTTCTTGATGAGTCTGTGGTGATTATGTTCACTCAAAGTCTGTGCCATTTATGTTCAGAGGTAATTTTTATACAGTTACAGCCTGGGAGGAAGGAGACAAGCACTGTATTATTATGGAAACCCACACAGTTTAGCAGAGAACAGCTCATTTTGGTGCTATGCTTGGAACACAGCTCTTCCAGAGGGTGAAGCTGTTTGTGCCTGGAGCTGTGAGGCAGGAGGACACCACCAGGAAGGTGCAGTGCCCAATCCCTCAACACACATGTGTGCTCTGTGCAGGCTCAAGCTTCCCCTTCTCTGCTAACAGGAGACTGTTTTTGTCTGGAACACAGTCATACTTCAATAAGGACAAAGGAGAATAAAAGCACCACTGCTCTCAGAGAAAGCCTGCGCTGACAGACAGCTTATGACTCACTCTGAAGCCAGAGAAACTCACTACTCTCAAACAATAACAATCCTCATCAGATAACCCTGCCAGCCACAGAATACCAGCTAATAGACTTTGTAACCATAACTTTTTGGTCAACATTTGCATTTACTTTTCTGGGAAAAAGATTTCTCCAGCAATACTTTTTATTTAAGTGTTGACATTTAACACCTATTTAAAACAAGATCAGAAACACTGCAGAAAGAATGCAATCACTCACAAGGAGAAAGCCAAAAGTCAGTTCTCTCCTCAACATGAAAATGGGATGACCTTGAAATTCAGGAAATTGAATTTTGAACCAGGCTTTGTCATTTTGCATAACCTGGTTTCTAATTCTAGATTAATGATACAGACTGAATTCCCAAGACACTTCCATTCTCCATATACAGCATCATAATTATCCAGCCTTGGAGAAAAATGATAACCAAACAAAAGTTCACCCACCCAGTCCTACTCCCTGCCATGGCAGGGACACCTTCCACCATCCCAGGTTGCTCCAAGCCCCGTCCAGCCTGGCCTTGGACACTTCCACAGGCAGCCACAGCTGCTCCGGGCACCCTGTGCCAGGGCCTCCTCACCCTCACAGGGAACAATTTCTTCCTCATATTTAATCAAACCTACTCTCTGTCACTGAAGCCATTCCTCCTTGTCCCGTCACTCCAGGCCCCTGTAAAAAGTCTCTCTCTCTTTCTTGCAGGCTCCTTCCAGGTATTGGAAGGCTGCTATAAGGTCACCCCAGAGTCCTCTGTTTTCTGAACAATCCCAGCTCTCCCAGCCCTTCCTCACAGCAGAGCTGCTCCATCCCTATGACCCTTTTGGTGCCTCCTCTGGACTCTCTCCCACAGCTCCACGTCCTTCCTGTGCTGAGCCCACAGACTTCGGCGGGCCAGGATCCACCATTCTGATTCTGCCCCAAACCACCACACTGAAATGCAGAGAGTTTCTTGCATTTCAACTTTTGGCTGTGACATGGAGCATCCAAAAACTTGTCACTCAAAATCACACCAGCCCCATACTGGATGTTCTGCTTGAGGCTCCCATCAATCTCAAGTTACTTTTGAAGATTAATTGGTACAACAGAAAATGAAAACAAAAAAATGGGCAATGTATAAGGTCAGAAAATGTTATAGCACTTGTCTATTCCAAGAGATTAAAAGAAACTGTAATTACTTCTTCATTTTTAAATAATCAAAAATACATCTTAAAATACAGACCTAATTAAGGAGCTGCTGTAAGCCTGTTCTGCAAACTTGCTCAAGTCTCAATGATCTTTGATACGAAACTAGAGTTCCATCCATTGGCAAGCACTGGAGATTTTCTTAGAACATGGAATATTTTGGATTTTATATTAAAAAACCCAAAGCCTTGAAAAATTAAAACACCAAAGTACATTTTTACAGAATGCAATGTCACTATTACACATTGCATTTACAAAAAAGAATCAGTATTTTAGTTAGTTAGAATGAACTCGATAAATAACATAAAGCCCACATATTGTTTTCTTACATCCATTCTCTCTCCTTACCTACCTCCAGTATGAAAAGAGAATGATCAATTACTAATATGTGAAAGCTCTTACATCTTTTTCTCTAATACAATCAGGTTAAGAATTGGTAAAACTGTGATAGAAAGACAGTGCCCTTGTTCCAATTTCAGGTGATCACACTTTAACAAAGAAACAACAGAAGACAATGGAAAGTCTATTTAAACAATTAAATCATGCCTGCAAAGAACACATGGGATTGTAGGAAGAAAAAATTCTCCTACCTTGATATCTTTAGACAAGTTAAATCTCCAGCAAGAAGTGTCCTCCATTCACTGCAAGTCCTGAAAGACAAAGAAACACAAGAGAATTCAGTAGCATCTTCTCAGCGCCTTCTGTGCCCCACTCTGTGCAGATGCACACACAGAGCCACAATAATCCTATCCCAGGAATAAACCCACAACTTTTCCAGAGGATTACTGTGTAAACACCCTTTTCATCCTTACACTTAAAAAGTGAATGCTCCTGCTTTTAAACCGCTGATAATCAATACTAACTTTGGTCACTCGTCTCTTCCTTGTCACCACTTTTCAAATGGGAAGAGACGAAAAGGAGATATACTGCCCTTTGACACACATCATATAGTGCATGATTTAACAAGTATATTTCTCTTCATCCTATCAAGTTCTCCTGCTAAAAGCCTACAACCTCCCCACTGTGTTGTTTTTGAAAACTCAATCCTTACATAAACAGAACTCCCAAGAGGGATCCAGCACTAAATCAAGGGTTCAGTACTTGACCTTCGCTCTGTCATCATGTACTTAGAACATGAAGTTCATCAACGAAAAGCCACAAGAAATATATCTTGCTACTTACTGAAAAAGATGAGAGAAGCTAGTTTATTCCCAGCCTGTGTTTTATTTGTGCTGACGATACTGTATTACAGCCTTCACCAATCTATTGGTTTAGAAACCTCATTTGAGAACCAGCAAGTAGAAGGAAATACAGACACATCTCATTTGTCATCCAACAAACAAACAAAAAGAATCAAAGTAAATTGAGGCTACCTTGTATTTGCAAGTTTAAAGCAAAGTAGAGTAAGTGTCCAACTGCATCAGTCAGGTTTTTTGTTCTCCTGCAAGAGGATACTGAGAAGTCCTTGACAGCTTTACTTGGGCTTCATGGTGCTCCCAGAATCGTAACAGCGACTTCTCCTATGGTCTTAGATTAATAGTTTGGTATGTAAAACTGTAAGACATTCCATAAATCATTCAAAAACCCTATTTTATTTCTCAGGGCTGCCAATTACCTCCCTGCTTTCAATTTTTCATTTCTCTGGCAAAACAAATAAAGAGCTAGTAACCAGCACAGCCCTTCCATGGGAGCGGGGAGGTTTCATTCAGTCAAGCAAGGAAACCTTTGGAGGCAGTCTCCAAAATTCTTTTAAACGGTCCAAATCTGGGTACTTGCACACACCTCAGGTGAGTAATTTTTTCTTTCAAAAGCAGCAATGTTACAATTTTGGAAAATGGAAAACATTCACCGAGTAACTAAAAATAACTCCTTATAAATGTTTCAGTTTGCTGCCATCTATCTTCTTAATACAGCTCTTAATGTGATACCCTGTAAAACAAAGAGCAGGAATGGCCTGTGCTGTGTGAGCTGCAGACAAGCACTTACAACCCATCATCTGCTCAGGAACTCCCCATCTGCAGTCCACGAGCAGATCCAATGGATCTGCTCTGCGCTGCGCCGTTAAACAGCAGAGCTTTTATCTGCTCACAGGATTACATTAGAAATCTTTATGTGAATGCAGCAGATACTAGTGGGTTGTCAATAAAACCTGAATGTCATTAAAGTGCTTTAATTCTTTAAATGCCTTTAACCTTCTAATTATATTTGTAAATTCTGCCATTGAACTGTATGAAAGTTATAAATTCTGACATGTTGTATCACAACAAATACATTTAGAGACTAATATACAAACAGCTTTGGTGACAGAGAATCACTTTTAGAATCATTCCCTCTTGATTAAACACACAAATCACCAACTGGCATGTTTCAATCAGAAGCAACATTCAGTCAGGGTTTCTGAAGACGATAAGTTTGGAGGGTTAAAACTTCTGGCCTGTGACATGGCTGCAAGTCATAATATTTTCAAAAAAATTATTATTATAAAACTACTTTTTTTCATTGTATTATATCAGCATTGTTTTTCCAAGTTCTGTTAGACTTGGCAGGGAGAAGGGAACAGTCCAACTTCTTAACTCTTCCCTCGCAAACCAGTAACTGACCAGTTACCACTTGGCTCTGCTGGTTTCCTTCCCAGGCCCAAGGCGGGTGCTGGGTAACACAGTCCCTGCCGGGCACCGTCCTGCCAAAACTGCTGCAGTCCCCAGACTCCCTCCTCCTCTGCCCGTGAAGCCAACTGCTGCCAAGTGGGACTTCTGCCCATAAAATCCAGCTAGGAATTGCCAGCTATCGACTCCAAACTGCCATCCACGTTTGCAAATGTAAAGCATGACCATGGAACAGGAATATTCCCGAGTTCCACCATAAAGACAACAATATAATGAATGCTTTTTGCCAACAGAGTTGGGTAATTTACGTCAGGAACATAAACGGAAAGAAAACCCACTGAGAGTGTCACAAGGCCCTCCTGTGACACCGAACAGCAGGAAAATACACTTCGCCCATGGATCCTTTCGCTGACTTTGCAACCAACTGCTGATTCCTTTTCTTCTGAACAATCCTCAGCCCAGAACAGAATCAATTCAACTACACATTTCTTACAGCATGTTTACTGCTCCAGTGCATCGTTCACATCCATCACTGTAACAGAAATGATCCAATTTAAACAGTTTTTGATAATTCTCTGTGTTTGGGACCTTTTCACTGCTTCATCCAATTTCTGAATGAAGCCATCATGGACAGAGATGCTCAGAGAGCTGAGAATGAACAGGTATTTTACGATTTCCAGAGTAAGAGAACAAAGAAATGCTATTAAAAAGTACAAGTTGGTAATAATGTCACAAAGCCAAGTAAGTAAACACTTAAAAACTACACACCCAGGAGAGGAGGTAGTTAAGTAACTCAGACACAAACTAGTCATCCTGCAGTCCCAAATAATTTCTTGCTTATATACCTCTGGTAGGTAATAACTGCTGAGGAGTTCTGCAGAAGAATGTGTTAAAAACAACTGAAGTGTAAAACAGCAAAAAGCTGCACACCCGCCACTCCTCTAACATCCTTCACATCCATGTTCAAGTATTTCTTAAAAAGAGCTTTTCTTATATTCTATTAAACACATAAGTATATGGCAAGCAAATTAACTCAATTTTTAAATATCCTAGTGCATGAATGCACCAAAAAAAGCATAGAATCAAAGCCAGCTGAGTGACTGCCCAAAAGAAGGGCTCCTACCTAATGTAGGAAGTACTGAAATAGGTAAGAATAGTTTATGAAAAAAAATCCCAATATTGTCGACACTTTCAGCCGTCAGAATTAAGCACCTTCCTGTCACTCTAATACAGAAAACTGCCTATATAAGGAAAGACTACTTTCAGGTACAGCAACACACATTGTAGCTGCAATACTTTCCTGTCAGGCTAAAATCCATGAAGAAAAAAAGATTTAAAGCTTTAAGATTTGAGTCAGAAACCAGAAAAGCTGCCATCCATGGCAACTTGACTACATAGCCTGAAATCATACCAGAATGTTTGATTTCACAGCAACAAGTTTGAGAAGCGTCTTGAGATATCTTGTGCTGAATACCACCCATCCTATATTTGAAAATATTGAACATTAGCACTGAGAAACATCCAAATAAAAGGCTGAAATAAGACTAGTTTTCTATTCATCCTAGAGTAAATAAAGGAACCTTTTTTCCCCTCAATCCAAGCCAAGCAGGTAAAAATTCACAGCAATGTTGCAAAGCTAATTGAATCTGAAGCCTCTGGACCAAACATAGCACAGGTCACATGTATCCTGATCTCAACAGTTTAATTCTGTTTTCCCAGAGAAATTAGCAACTTACTCATACTTTTATCAACGGAACATTAATACACAGACATTAAACACAATGACCATCTGTCTTTGAAAACTAAAACTACCCCAACGATCAGAACACGCTGCTCAACCAGTCCTGCTGGAAAGCAAAGGCTCTAAAATGGTCTCATGAATAGGGATTTCCATCTTTAAATGAGGTTATTTTTCTAGCTTTGGCTGTCAGATGCACCAGCTGGTATTCATCTGATAAATTGAGTACGCTTGGATGGTATTCTAAAATAAAATCAAATCACAGTTTAAATTCTTTGCACATATATACATGTTGGAAACAAAATACATACTGACTAAAAATAATCTTGATTCCAGTTCTAACTAGTGTAAATTAATTTTTAAGCAAAATGTGTGCTTTAATGATGTCTGTCACGTAACAAATCAAAGATCAGGAAAATGACAACATTCTTTAAATTACTGTCGTGTAGCTATGACTGACCTAATTTTACTGGAGACTAATCTGGAAAACAAGTCTTGTGTTTCCACCTTGACAAAGAGTTTGTCTTCTTAACCTCATACTCTAATCAAAAGTAAGATCTGAATCGTATGTTACCATACATAATGACTGCACTTACACAGTTCATTACACAGGAACGCAGACCATTGATAAATCAAGAATTCCACAAATAAAACCATACAACGTAACACTCCAGTCCAGAATTAGATACATCTTGGCTGATTTTCAACAGTATTAAATAAGCATCCACTCTACCATATTTTAAGTTGGCAACAGCTTCTTCATGATCATCACTCTAAATAACTATTTATAACTGAACTGAAAGCCCAGTGAGATTCTTTTTAACAGGAGAAAGCAGCTAACCATAAAGCAAGCTGTTAGGGGTCCACAAAGGGAATCACAAAGAATAAAGTCCACAAAGCCTTGAGGAGATAAACAGTAGCAGGCAGAAAACCTTCATAGTGAGAGACCCAGAGTAAGCTGAGAGCTTCCCAAATCCAAGACTGAGTTACTTTCAATGTGACTACATTACCACGGCTTAAGAAGGCAGCTTTGAGTACCAAGTGCCCTCTTAACCTATCCCAGTTGTAAACCAAAACACTGCACTGGCCTCAGGAGCCTTGCCTTTGGCCGAGCTGCCTGGTTCAGGAGCGCTGGGAAGCCGGACTCTGCCCTGCCCAGTGGGCCACGCACCCCTCCGGCCTCCTGCTCTGCACGCTCCTTCCTTGCTTTCACAGAGCCCAGGGAACGCGGCTGTGCTGATGCTGCCGCTCCAGTGCTCTTCTGCGTCCCTCCAGCACCAGAACGCTCGGGCACACTGTCCTCCGTCATGGTGGCAAAGAAGTGCTCCGTGCCTGACTCACGGATAGAGTCAAGGAGTATCAGAAAGCGTGTATCAAAGTCGGTGATAACACAGCAGAGCTGAATACCGCAGCGCTGGTTCGGGGCGAGGAGACCTCACTTCATACAAATGGTGTCACTTCAGAAGATCTGAGCACACGTGAGCAGAAGGGAAATCAATGGCGTTTGTGCAGCAGGTCCTGCCCAAGGCTCTGCTGCCCACCCACGACTCACTCTGCACCCGAGGGACCAGAGATCACTGCCTGGCCCTGCCACTCCAATTCAACAGTGCCCCAAAGAGAAAACAACAGCAGGATGAGAAGGGGGAGGGAGGAGGAAGAGGAAGAGCACAAATAAAGGAAGGAAAACCAAGCCGATGTTCCTCTAATGAGTAACATGCAAAAGCTCACCATCTGATATCTATACTGGGTAAAAACAACTTTTGGAGGAAAACAAACAAAACACAGTTGAAAAAATACCAGGTTCTTTCTGGAGCTTTCTTACAATATTTCCAGGCTATTCCATGTTTTTGCCTACAGTATTTCTACATATTATTTAGTAAAACTTTGCTGGCAAGCTGCACACAGATAAAATTCATCTCCTCAAGGAAAATCTAGAATTCCCAGAGGTACCCAAGTAACACAATACGAAATCTGGAGACATCTTTCCTTTATCTAAAAGGCAAACAGCTATAAACACTGCATCTTTCCATCACATTAAACATGTAAGTGAAGTGACTAATATTTTAAGTGGTTTCTTACTTGGAAGAAAATATTAAAATTCGATTTTATAAAGTATTTACACTTTCAATAATAATTTACTGTTTCTGTTTTATATTAAAAAAAAAATTAGATCAAATCCCACTAGCACAAGTACTTCAGATACAACAGCTTGACACCAGGAATGGAAACTCAGGTTTTTTCAAGAGAGAGAATGGACACATAGTGCTTTTTACTGGGCTCTCTCTAGTTATATTTGATGTGAATGATGTGTTACGGAGCATCTTAAAAATACAAACAGGCATCCTACACAACAATTTTGTAGTTCCTTTGAATTATCCAAAATAATTCCAGGCTGAGACTGAACTTCCCTTCCTACACAGGCCCTCCAGAACATTTGAAAACATGCTATTTGCCTTAACATACACAAGCATGGACTGTATCAAACAAAAAGCTATTTCTCCCCAAAACCCATAAATATTAATTTATAGATAAAATTCTGTATGTTACTATGAGCTTATTTTTTAACTTCTTCTGAGCTTGGTCTAGTCATGTCCATTATACACTGAAGTGACAGAGCCAGAGTATGTGCCCTTGCAGAGAGTTAGAAAAGGCTCCAGAATTAATTCCCTTTGTTGTTGTTGTTGTTTTTGAAATTCAGGATATTCTTTTGGATATTCTATTTGCTGGTGTATCATGAAAATTCTCAGAAAACCAAAACCATTTGAGAGTTCAGCCCAGGTCTGGAAAATCTCACAAACAAAACCAGCCTTGACAGTCAGGAAAGAAGTGCTTTGTTATAGCCATGGCTTTGTCAGCCTCCGTTTCAAGGAGATTTGGGTTTTTTTCCTTATAAAGAACTCAAAAGTCACTATATACAATTTATGTGGAACCAAAATTATTGTTTTCTCTGGAAGAGAGTCTGGGAGGTAAAAAAAAGTTTGAACCTTTTTTAAAAAGCATTACATATTGTACATAAAAAGTTCCAAAATAGAACAATATATAAAAAAATAGTTATTGATCCAAATTAATTGTAAAAATCAAGACCAGACGCTCTTTCTGATGATAAATGATAAACTACCAAGCACAGTCAGTGTCAAAAGGAAATACATAAATAGTTTTTCATGGCAGTGAAACCTGTTCCAATTAACAGCCATTATGTTTGCTCCTAACCCACAGTGAATGAGGCCCAAGTGGAGACTGTTCTTCCCCAAACCAGCCCCAATACACTGCTCAATCTCATGTTTAATCACGTCCTGCAGTTCACACCACAACCAGCCACGCGGCATCACTTCTTACACATAATACTAATACTTATTCAAACTTTCTTGAAAAACTTATCTAGAAATCAGTTAGTCAACAACTTGTTGTGCTTTATGGTTGGGTTTTCTTCGTCCTGACTATTCACAAAGAGCCTGAGCTCAGAATGTGGAATAGCAGGCCTGCTGCCAGCAGACTTCCTGCGCTCCAAGCCTGAAGCATATGGATAAGCTCTTAATACAATACAGAAAGACACTTCTTGAATGTAAGCAGGCAGGATTGGCTTTACACAGAAGTTCAGCACAAGTGTATAGACTATGAGCAAAGTGCCAGCAGATATAAATCTGGGGATTTATAGTATAGATGGTTGACAGGAGAGGTTTAAGCTGCCCAAATTCCAGAACTGCACATTGCAGCCAGCACTCGTGTCCATCAGACACAAGAGCACAGGTGGCAGAATGTGACATCTGAGAAGGTTAAATAAATCTCCACATCCACACACAGCTCTACAGCATCCGCAGCTAAACAGGTAATCATTACTACTACAAGATTATTCTGCATATGACATTACTCTTAAACTGAGGAAAACCAACCCAGAGCACATGGTACACAAAGACAGACTCATCATTTGGAAGGTTTGTATGGTTGCTGGGTTTCCAGATAATGATGAACAGCTAAATAAGCTTATGTTACATGATTTAATCTTCCTTTAAAGATTGTTTCATCCAAACTTGGAAAGGTCCTTCGTTTGCCTCCATTTATGAAGAATGTTTATCTGCATCTGATTTTTAGTGGTTATGCTGGAGTCAAAAACCTTGACTACACAAAAACACATGCACATGTCACCACTAAAGGTGACAGCCAGCTCCTTGTAGGGCCTGATCTGCTTTTTTCGCTGCCTGTCTGTGAGGACAAAAGGAAGGCAAAAGTTTGAGTTATTCATAATGGCTTTTCTTAGTGCAAAATTTTAATTGTAACCAAGCAACATTAGAGAACACAGTATACAGTTCCATCAGGTACCTACAAGCCATACCATGGATTTGGTTTACATGAGTGCTGAAACTTGCCACAAAAAATTAACTTATTAAGGTGACGATTCCAAAATGCTGCCTTAGTATCGCACTTAAAACTGTATTTCTTAATAGAAATAATTAGCTAAACAGATTAAACAAACACATGCACGCACTTACAAAATAACATTTGTTAACTCGCTTAAAAGATTTGCACATGTATCTACCAATTTCAACTCTGATTTCTACTCCCAAAGATCCAAACTACAGTAACACAACATGGAAGACTGACTCAGTGCAAGGACTAGGGGTATATTCAGTTGGCTTGGACAGAATCTTTATTGACCAGATTTGGTAAGCTTTTGGTCTGGGCTTCTGGACATTTACAAGAGGCAGAAGCAGTTAAAAAAAACCAAAACCAAAACAACAAAACCAAAACCACCACACAAAGAAATCAGCGAAATCAGAGTCCAAAGCAAAGCTTAGACACTGTGTGAGGACTCCTGCAGCTACAGCTATGCAGGGGCTGGGAAGATCCTGGCAAAGTCCCTGTTCTGAGACAATGTACACTGACAGGAAAGCAGCTACACCTACCCAGAAAATCTGATGAAGACCAAAGCCCTCTTTGAAAGCCTGTCTGTGTCTGTGCAGAAATTTTCTCCACACTGATCCTCAGTATTGACAGAGTCTGAGCAAGACTACAATGAGAACTCACGTCTGAAAAATGCACAAATTCACAATTGCCCCTAAATTTCCCTTGCTCTGTGTACATGCAAATGATATTTTTCAATTTTCATTTCAGATGTTTTACAGTGCTTTGTGCTGCTCCTGTTCTTCTGTATTTATAGTGCTGACCATTTTTATTCAGAATAAACGCTGAGAAATTAACTTGTTCATACTCGAAGCTTACAGTTTTTCAAGATCTGTTTAAATCTAATCCTTTTTTCCTATCCCTGCAACACCTTGAAAGCCAATGCCATCCACAGGTTTTACCAGTACACTCTCAATTCCTCCATCCACGTTCCTAAGCAACGTGTTAAGCAGCTCTGCAGCCATTGTACAGCACTTCTGATTATGCCACATCCGACTTTTCAGACAAAAATACCACAGGCCACCATACTGAAGTGCTTCTAAAAGCAAGATAGAGAGTTTTTCACCTCATTACAAAGTTTTTCTTATTATTTTAGACAGCAATTTGTTCAAGACTAGTTAATAGCGCCAAAGGTAAAGACTGAGATCTTCAGTCCCCACTGGGTAAAGTCTAAATCAAATCAACAGACCACTCCATTACATAGCCTTTTAAAAAAATTCCTCAGTTTCATGGATTAATCAAGTCGAGGCCTACATAATACAAAAAAAACCCCAATTTTTTTTAGTGCCTAGGAGCTGGTCTAGCAGGCATCACAGCCATATTCCTCTGACTTACTCCTCGCACACTTTCTCTCAAATGCCAGCAACTAAAACCCCAGCAGAGCCCCCCATGACTGAAAATACTTCTCAAGTTGGCAAAAATAAATACTTGCATCTCTTTCTCTTTGAAAACGTACACTGATTTAGAATGACACCATTTGGCCTGTGATCACAACTTGTAACTGGCAAGAACTCCTACTGTTATTACTTTTTGGGATAACTGCTACCCACATAGTGCCAGATGGTCCTTTCCACCTCTGCTGAGGAGGTGGAGCAGCACTGCCTGCTGTCAGCATTACAGCTTCTTCATTTTCTCTAAATCAAGACAGAGATGGTATTACCAGTCTGAAGAGAAAGCGGGTGGGCACATGTAGCTCCATTACAGTTTCAGCCTTCAAAGAACAATAGTCCTTTCTTTCATGGTGCCTGTTACACTAAATCCCCACTCCTGAAGACAAGAAAACAAGGGATGTCACGGCCCCCATGCAGGTATTAACCAAAGGCTGGTGCCAATGAAAAGCTGCTCAGAAAGATTTCAATCAATCACAGATGTTCTAACTGTGAAGCTGAGTATCTCATACTAACAACTGTGTGAAGCAGCAGGAAACTGAGTTGGGGTGCTCTAATCAAATCTTACACTGAAAATTAAATAGGAAAATCATTTGAGTAAGAGCAGAAAAACCCATTAAGTAAGAAAATGGGGGATTTGTCCCTCCATAAAATATAAATTATCTATTAAACTAAGATTATGGAGAACTGCAAAAGCTGCTGGAAAAGATAATCAGCATTAGACCCCAACTTATACAGAAAGTAACAGATCAAGCAGCACACAGCTACACACACAGAATACCTGCCATAACCCAGATCACTTTGCAAATATCCTTAAAAATAAAGTCACACGAAGAATACCAGAGCCTGCAAGCTGGGATAAACCAGCAAAATCTGCAGGCACAAGCATTTATTTTGATCATTCAAATCACACTATTCACTTGCATTTGCAAGCTCAGTTTAACAACTCTCATAAAAGTTACACACACACACACACACATACATACACACCTCCTTTTGTTTCTCATCTCCAAGCATCACTGATTTCTAAAAATCTATCCTCACTGCTTTACTTTGGTCTTCCCTCTCTCAGAAACCTTCCATATTCTATTCCATAAAATCTCTGAAGGACAGAAAGTTGTTTACCTGTTTGCCTGCTAAACTGCCCTTTGCAGAAGACTTTCCTCTAGAGCACTTGCAGGAACAGCCTGGCTAAGCCCCTTCCAATTATCTACTCAGTCACTGACCCCTTCAGCTCCCAAATCTTCTGCTCAGACACTGAGCAGAGCTGAGACAGGGAACCAGGAATGTGCCTGATCTGAAGGAGCCTGAAGAAACAGGAGTAGCACAGGGGTATTAGGCCCGAAAAGACAACACTTTTTGACAAATTTCAAATTCCAAGCACCCTAAATAAATAAATAAATAAAGGAACAGATGCTGCCATCCCCCAGTCCTGGTGAACTACAGGAACATAGAAGCTTTCCCACTGATACCTCTCAGCATTAAAAACATGGAACTCACTTCTACAAAAGCACTTTGTACCTTTATCTTCTTTTTACTAGGCCTCTTCACACCACTATCTGGAACATTAAGGGCACCCTACTATCAAAAATAACTTCTAAACAGAGAATAATACTACACAAGACAATGGAAGATAAGGCAAAAGGGAAAATCATTTGTTATTAAAGAGGCAAATAAGAGGACCAACCACAGATTTATGCACGCCTCACTGTGCAGCACATTCTGATTGCACATTGTTCCTTCACTTTCTTATATTTCTTCATTAAAAATGCCAACTTTAGGAGATCCAACCCAAAGAAATCAAAATAGCAGAATCTCACTTTTATTGATGGAAAAAGACTCACCAAGGTTCTCATCCAAACTATGAAAGAAACACAAATTTTTAAGAAAGACACCTGAAGTGAACACAAAAAAAAGAGGAAACCATTCACACCCATATACAAGCCTTACTCATTAAGGCATATAAAAAATATACATTGCAGCAGAGGTGTTTCCTATTGATTGCTTTGTAAAAGCATTTTGCTTAAATAATCTGAATATAGAAAAATAGCAGCAATCTGTCAAATATTATTGTACCTGCCATGGAACTCGTACAGGCATGAAGGGGAAAAATCAAATAAATACCCAAAATATTTAGAAAGAAAGTAAGTAAGCAAGAAGCTCCCCATCATAAAATACAAATTAAGCATCTGTTTTCTCACACTTCTGAATTAATAACAAATACTCCGTGTGACTTGCATTGCAAATAATGATTCACCTATCCAAAATACTTCTTTCATTAATGAGATCATTACAAATCTGAAATTTGAGATCACTACAATTCAATCATAATTAGCAATTACAGCTGATGTTAAGTAAAAATAAGACAATTGAATATTCACCAATAAAGTGAGGAACTCAGAGAGAAGTGATGCATTTACCCTATTCATTGTTATTTGGGAGTTTTTCCTCCAGTGTCAAGCTATTCTATATTTTAATCTTAAAAATATTCCTTGCAGATGAGGGTAAAAGATGTAGTTCAGCTAGTCAGCTGAATTTCATTAGTGGTGTGATATGAGCTTCAACTACTACACACTGGAAATCTGCAAAGGGACATCTGCAAATCTGATCTCTGAAAACCAAGTCAGCTAATTCCAATGGCAGAAAACCAGAACATATGAAAATCTGGATGTGAAGACAAATAATTTCAAATGACAAGCAGACCTCTGCTGTCTCACATGCAACCTACTCTAAAAGAAATGATCACAAATTTACAAATTAAAAACTCGAGGAAAGAGCAGCAAGAAGGCTTGTCTCCGTTCTTCCAGGCTCTGGGAAGGCCGGGATAATGGCACACACTTTTGGTATTTGCATACACTTGCAGCACAGCGAGGAACAAACGCAGCTTTGAGCCTGCTCCGCTTTGATCAGCACACCAAGGTCACAAATGCTCATCAGATGACTTTTCAGTAACTTCTGTGAAACGGGGCACCATGAATAGAACTGCCTGTGGTGCAAGAAAGGATCATTCATCTACCCCAGGACCGCCACTCCGGACATACCACTCGATTCTTTCTCATTAAGTGCAAGTGAACAACTAATGAGCAACAAGTTGCTCCAAGACACTGAAATTAGGTGTCTGAAAGATCTCTTACAGCAAATCCCTCCGCAGCCAAACAGCAAAATTAACAGCAAGCCTGCCCTCACCCTGCAGAGCTCCCAGTCTGCTCAGGAAGATGCTCCTCCGGTCACAAATATGTCTTTTCATAAAGGACAAATAAATAACAAATACCGGTAAGAGCTGAAATGTCAACATGCATGATTCATCACTCTGTTCATTAGTGATGCCAGTTGAAGAGACAACACCACTCTCCCAGATTACTTCCCTGCCATTAGCTCACCCAACACCGCTCCTCAGCAGCAGCACGGCTCTGGCGGCGTGCAGAGACCTGCCCCTTTAGGAATAGTAACATGAACTCACCGGGATCCTCTATGTTCCCCAAGTATCTACATGTGCCTCTGCCAAATTGGCTCTTAAGGATTCCTACCTCAGGTTACTTCTTCAGTAAAGCTAAATAATCCTCATCTTTGCAATGCAACAGGATGGATGGGAGAGGAAGGGGAAAAAAAAGCTACTCAAATTTTAAGTTCAAAAAAAGCAACGTTTTTAGTAAATAAGCCCTCCACTCAGAGCAGGAAAAAACTTCACCAAAATTTTGTAAGAACCACTGAGGAAGCAAAACTTAGAGCAAAGTTTGCTTCATGCAGAATACATAGAAACCCAACTATTACATACATTTCATAAAAGCCATGAATAAGTAATGATTCCTTCACAATCAAATAATGACGCAACATGGCACAAACCCAAAGTTGAGTCAAATAAGCACATGGTACTTTTTATGCTTATTTGCAGGTGCAGTGAGCTCCAAACACTAATTTATCTCTAGTGAGTGCAAGAGGCTTGTTCTCCACCTTCAAGTTAAAATGAAGGTGCCATTCTGGGTTGGCTGGACCCAATTTTCTTTGCAGTAGCTCACACAGGGCCATGTTTTGGTTGAAGACTTGAACTGCAAGAGTCAAAAACAACCAGTGGGCTCGGTTCTGTTACCACTGATGATCATGGTAACTTCCCAAAGCCCTTACTGGCAATGTCACCATGTCCTATGTCACCACAGAGCTTCAATGTCCTGTGGATGCTGAAAGAATTCCTAGAGGTGGGCACACATTTATCACATTGGAAACAAAGCAAAAGGCAAACTGAAATTACTGATCAGGCTGACTGCAAGGATTATAAGCAATGACGTAACAAAGGCTGCAAGACTATGAGTATTTATGGAGTACTAAACATAAGCCATTCACTTCTGTACACCAAAAGGTGCCATTTTAAGGCTTCGTGCAATACTCCAGACACAAGTCCCCAACTGGCATCAACCACTCAGAGCTCATGGCTGCCATAAAGGATAAACCCAGCCACTCTATATCCTCCCTTTGCTGTCCAACAGGTCCAGTTCAGTTTGTTGATCGAGCAAGAAATGAACTCCACAAAATAAACAGTTGTCATTCACACAACAGTTGCTCAAAAGTTCAATGCAGCACATGACAGAGGGTCCACAACGCTGGCGGTGGGAGAACAGGGATGAGAGGTTACTGATTCAGCACCACTTCTTAAAACCTGCCTAACCTCATCAAGAAACAACACTCAAAGCCATTTGCTTGTCAAAGAAAATTATCTTGTCAAAGGAAATAACCACTGTGCTCTAAAGAAAATTCATCCTCCAAAGTTGAAAGAATCAATGCTTATACCTCAAAGAGACAAGAAATAAGGATTTTGCTTTTGAAAAAATTTCAAAGCAGAAGATTTTTTTAATAGTGCAAAACATGGGATTACAGGTGTAACCAAGCTCTCAGCTGATCTCATGTTTAACCATCTCTAGAAAAGGCAAACCTTGATAAAACATAAGGAAGGACATAATTCTTCTCTTTTTCTATTGAGAAAAACCATGCACAAATTTGGGAGAGTCACAGGTCCATTTCTCTGTTTTTAATGTACCAAGGGGTTGTTTTAGTTTTCTGGCTTCCTTCTTATTGTTTTTCTTTTGTTGTCTAACAAAAAAGTAAGATATACTACTATGAATTTTAACACGCATCCTGAAATTAAACAAAATACAACATTATAAACTAATGAATACATCGCATAAATAACTTAAATGTGTCACAAGCAGGCCTGGCATCAAAGTGTTCTTCTGGAAATATATATAAACTCACACCTGCAAAACTCAGAGTACACAGTGCATAATGCTGTGCGTGATACATATTTGGGCCTTAAAACATTTGCATTTACGGTCACTAATATTAATAAGTGAGAATTTGCAAACAGGAAGTTAGGGATGCTTGTCCGTAATGTATTAAAAAATTCATCTTGTAAAAATTCCCTGCACATAACAGGTATGCTCATGGATTTCTCAACATCAGCATATATATCACTGGTATTTCTAAAGGTTTAACTGAAAGTAAATCTAGTATATGCAACCTGAAATTTAAAACAACCCAGAAGCTCACACAGGATCATGGGAAAACCAATGGAAAAGACAGAAAGATGAGAACAAGAGAGGAATTGCTACAAGGCAATCAGTACTGATAAGGAGTTTATTTTATAAAATTATATTAGTCATCCAGTTACCCTGAATATGTAACCAGTAATTCACACAGTAATTGCAAGTCTACATTGCAGGCCAGTATTCTCCAATATTCTATGGCCACAGAACAGATTTAAACAGGATACGACCCTGCCACTCCAATGAAATCGGGGTAAATTTGGAGTACACAGTCTTTCACTGTGTAGGACACCCTTAGGATGAATCACTACAAAAAAGAAGCACAACTCTAAATAGTTTATTTTCTTAGAAGCCCAAGAGTCATAAAAGCCACAGACCTCAAACTGGCTAAGAGTCTCTGCCTAAGCACCACCGTTCTCCTTCCACCAACAGTTTGTTTGTAAAGTCAAAAAATGAGATTTTGATTATGGCAAGTGGCAATATATTGTATTTTCTTCATTCAACCACGGGTTTATCATGCATTTCCTAGGTAAGCATTCCTCCACACCAGCTGCCCATAATCTAAGGTGTCTCTCACCACGCAGTAAAAAGTCCCATGTGACTGTAGCCAGCAAATCCTCTCCAAAACATTCTCGCCAAAAGGCACTTATTACACCAGCTCCTTTTTCCTTTTTAATTCACACCTTAGGAATGGATGTTTCCAGGTGCAGGTTTGGAAATTAAGTTCTGAGGATTAAATAAGGAAAATAGACAACACCCAACCTTTAGCATTTTGCTGGAATCATTCCACACTCCAGCCTAAGCAATGCTGCTGGCAGAGTCTCCTGGCCATTTGTTGCTCTCCACAGCACGTTTGCAGTATTTCTTCTTCTCCTCCCAATCCAACATTGATTTGCCCTCGCTCCTATACCGTAGCTATGCTGCACTCCCCAGCAGTGCTGGTTAGCCTCCGTAATTTATTCAAGTTATCCAGGTATTTCATTTTCCTTGCACTATTTTCACCTTTACAAAAGCCTAAAACCCACGCTGGTTCATCAGTCTAAACCAGCTCACTGACACTAGCTCCGGAACTCCTCAACACAAACGGGGATGAGAATCTGCCTTTTTCTTCCAAAACACCCATCTGAGCGCCGTCTGCCTCATCATCTCGCATCGCTTTTTTGCATTTTAGCCCCCACCAACCCACCCACGCCTGTAACTGAGAGATACGGTGTGTCATTAGACTCCACACGCCTTACTCACCCCTCCGAGGGCGCAGAGGGAGGGGGTCTAACCCTCCCGGTCCCCGCAGCAGCGGGGGCGAGGGCGGCGTGTGCTCGTATCACGTGTGCGGTACCTGCGGCAGCTCCCGCTGAGCACCGTGCGAGGAAAACGGCCTCGCTACAGCCTCCGCCGGGCCCGAGGGGATGGATCGGCGTTCCGCAGGGCGGAATTAACGCCGAGCACTCACCCCTGCACGCCGCTTTTTTTCTAAACGAAATAGTCAATTTCTCATTGAAGAGACAGAATTTTGGGAAACTCGCTGCTCGCGCCGACCCAGCCTTTCCCTGCGCTCGCCGCCGCATCCCAGTCGAATTAGCGAGGCACCGACAGCGCCGGCTTCCCCTGCCCGGGAATCCTGGGGAGGAACCCCTCAGCCCAGCCTTGTTGTTGCGGTCTCCTCGGCCCCGTCCCCCGCCCGCGGCAGGGGCGTGGCGGGGATCGCGATCTCTCTCCCCCCCTCCCCTCCCCACTGCCGGGCGTTGTCCCCTCACGGTGTGTCCCCGTCGTGTCCCACCCCCATCTGTGGCCGCGGGGGCTCACTCGCACCCCTCGCCCCGGCGCTCTGCTGGTCCTTACCTGGCGCGGGAGGCTCCCGGCGGCCCCTTACAGAGCGCGGCTGCGCCTCCGTCTCACCGCATCGCCGGGAGCCGCCGCCGCCGCGGCGAGCGCGCGCCCGAAGGGGAGGGGCCGGGGGGCGGCCGGGCTCGCCCCTCCTCGGCG
>VZSE01015530.1:0-78280 GCA_013398275.1 Promerops cafer
TAGAAACAATTACAAATTCACTTCAACAAAATGTGTCAATATAAAAGGAAAGCTACAATAACAAGATGATAAGCAAGGTAGAAACTGAAAGTGAAATTATCTGTCTTTGCATTCTTCTAAATAGGTATTCAAATTAGTAGTTGTTGTAGTACAAGAACTGAATGAGAGAAGCTATAGTAAAGGACTCTGACAAATTAAAAAAAATATGGGAAAGAGTTTACACAGAAAATATATTTGTTGCTTCTTAAAAGGAAATAGGTGGTTCTGTTCAAGGATGGTGCCAGGCAGAAGACTTTAAGTAAACAACCTGAAATATTTTTGAAAAATGTATACTTTCACTGTGAAACTTGTTCATAAAGCTGTGGTGTTTAAAAGAATAAATGGAAATCGTAAATGGATTAAGCAAATTAGTTAAGTAGAGCAGGCCAGACAGGGCCATAGTCTTATTTCTGTGACATGAAAGGACAGAGAAGTGAAAAAATATTTCTGTATTTTTCCTAATTTATATATTCGCAATTATTTGCTAGTGGCTTTCTTCAGAAAAAAGAGATGGGAATATCTGGGCCTTTCATTACAGTTGTTGGACTACCCAGGAGAAAAGAAACTAGATATGTCTGTCCAAACTTAAAGAGCTTTCATACAAAGAGAGATCACAGGACTAGGTTCCTTCAAATTCTGAGGGAGATGATGGGCATGAAAATGTACACGTGTAGTGCCAATGATGAGATAGGAAAAAACCCCCCATTTTTCATCTTACACTGTAAAAGATGGCTCAGTAAGGAAATCAGACCTTAGTTTTGAACCCCTTTGACAGCTGTTAGATAACAGCTAATCCTAAAAGAAATGAAGATGTTTAATCAGCCTTTCATAAATTTATGAAAATATTATTGAAATATCTTTTATGCATTTGTCTATCTATTTTGGGACAAGGATTGTTATTTTTCTTATGCAAGCCCACACTGGACATTATGAGAATACACTGGCATTAAATAGTAATTTTATTGAGAATATTCCAGTAATAAAATGAAGAAACTTTCTGAAAGAAATAATTTGAATCACATCAAAAAAGCCTGTATGAAAGAAATCCACAAAAATTAAAGTACTTGAAGGTTTTTTAAAGAAGCAAAGCTTATTCCAAAAAACCAATTATCTGCATGATAAAGTATATGAATTATATAATTTATTGAATGTAGTCTCTAGTCACATTAAGGATTTAGTTTTGCATAATGAGCATTTTCTTATGATGAGAACAGCCAAGCACTGAAATAGGACTGCATAGAAATGTCACGTAATTTCAGCAACAGATGAACTTTAAAATCACTCCTGACAAATGTTAAAAATGGTGCATTTAGACTTGATCCTGGTTTAAAGGAATAGGATGGACTGTATGATGTTTCCCGTTCCTTTTCAACTCTACTATTAAAAGTGTCTGTTATTTTATAATTTAATGAGAGTATCTAACATTTACTCAGCTTCAGTATTACATAGTGCTAGATGCTAAAAAAGGACTTTGCTAAAGGTTAGATAACAGAACTGAGATCCCTCAATCCCAAGTGAAGAGCCTGAACATCCTGATTAATAGCTGCCAAGTCCTGCAAACCTGTAAGCACCACAGTGCTCTTGAGGATCACACAGGCTTCTGAAGAGCCACGAGATCCTTATGCATGTGTGCTGCAAGGATACAAAGCTGTTCAGCCATCACAATGCAGGCAGACAAATGACTGCTGTGTGGTAGAGAGACACGTGAGCAAGCTGCAAGTTAAAGCTGATGTAAGTCACCATTGCAAAGTAGTCACAGAATATGGGATTTTTGTGCAGGCAGTTTACCTTGCTTCCCAGACACTGCACAGCTATGTCAGGAACACAAATGCTGTGACAACGTTGTCAGACTTGACATGACTGCATGCTGTTTACCTCCCCATAAGACAAATCTGAATCTGAAAACAGAGTAGTTCTGGATCTCTCTTGCTTGAAAAAAAAGCACACAAGCAAATGTGCTCTGAAAATATCTATTCTACAGTCTCTGATATGACTTCATGATACACCACATGCATTTGACATTCAGCCCAGTCACACCGAGCCTCTCGCCTATTTATACACTCTTCAGATATGCACAAAAGCTAAGAGAAGCAAGAAAACTCAGTAAATCTACACAGGCATTTCTGTTCTATTTAAAAATGTGAAGACTGTGGACTATTATCCTCTCTCTCCAAATAGCCCTTTAGTTTACAGGAGACCTGAGCAGAATACTGTTTGCCTCTGAATGCTTCAAGCCTACATCTCCACCTCTCTAGACAGAGGTGAAACTTAAGATCATACACTACTCTCAAGCCTCCCTTTTGAGATATTTCCACTCTTCAGCAGAATGAGGAAATGAAAAAAATCCTGGCCTTATTGAGTGGTTGGAGGAATTCTGTTCTGCTGTGTATGTTTCAAGGACAGGGTACATTGATTAGTGAAGAACTGAGGAGAGAAATAGGTTTTAAGTAGCAGTTCTCTGTAGAAATGCCTGCCTCTGTGTTACAAGTGGGCCCCAATACAATAAACTGATGTTTATTTTTATTCTGAAGCAATAAGTTAGAAACTTTTACAATAAAGCAGATATAGTAATTCTGCTCAGCTTGTTTTCGTGTTCTGTGAATTTTGGCAAGTTGCTGCTGGACATACTTGTTATGTTTCCTTCTCTGAGACACCTTGCTACATAAACAAAGTAGGGAGCCAATGCATTTAGCCTACAGATCTGGAGACAGCTGTGGAAATCAGGCATCTAGCAATGTAGTCAATACCCACTCAACAGTCATTGTCACTGGGGTTTATTTATGTAGCTCAGAGTCCAGAGCTGGTGGGCTTATTTTATATGCTTTACTTTCCATACAAGGTATTGCTTCTATGTGTAGAAGCAATCTCAGTGAGATTTCTCGGCTTCCTACTGGTGAACATGTGCCAAGACCATAGACTGCCTCTGCAATTTATTGGTCCTTGAAATGGACCTTATCTTATACCTTCCATATGTTCCTGAGAGCTCTCTAGTGATATTGCTCTCCTCTGGGGAAAAGAAATGTAGAGGATGTAAACATCAAATAAAGCTATGCTTATTTCACATGCATAATGTTAAAGCTTCACAAGCTTTCCTTTCTAATGTCTATACAAGTACTTTGAGAAATAAGTTAATGTTTCACTGTTTCCTCTTCCAATACCTTTACCTGAATATTTTAATTAATTCGACTTCTTAAATGGGAATAAACTGGGTGAATTTAACTTGGCACTAGAAAAATATTCCTTACAGTCAGATCCAGCAAGTTAGAATAGTCTTCTAGCAGAATAAACAAATCTGTCTCTTCAATAACTTAAAATGATACTAGGCAAAATACTCCATTGCTGCACTGACAGTTTATATAACAGTTTTCTTAATTTGTCTGTTCTTCCTGTTGACCCAATGGTTTTCTGAGGAGCCTATCTGTAATAGATTTCAGGGCATGGCTGATTTTCAGATTAAAAATAGAGAGCTTTGAAAGTCTCAATTATATTTCTAATAATAGAAGTGAATATTCAGTATGCAAAATTTCACAGGCACTTTTAATGAAATTAATTGGGTAGATCTGTCTAACCGATTCTTGCTTTCCTTTTTCTGATCCAGTGACTTTAAGAGAAAGTATTTGCACAAAAGTTTCTGTATACCAGTATAATACAGCTTGTAAACATTTGGGTGGAATTATTTCCACCTTATTCTCTCAAGAAGATTGAATCTGTCCTTTTGTTGGTAGGGAATGTAAGCTACACTCACAGGTGCTGGGAGATCCTCACTGATAGGGGCAAGTGGTAGGAGATTGGAGGCTTTTCTATGGGACAATAAGTGAATTCCTCTGTTCTTCATAGCCTTTAAAAAGCTTATACATATTGAATTCATAGAGCTGGTTTGTTTATTTGTTTATTCCCACTACAATTTGTTGTATTACATTCATGTTATGAATGAAAAAGCAAGTCTTCCCATTAAAGGACATAGGGCTGTAGAATAAGTTAGGCTGGAAGGGAAGTTTGGACATTTTTTCTAGTTATTGCTACAAGGCAGGACCAATGACAAAGTTAGATCAGGACCTAAGGTTGCACTGATTGTAATGTGACAAAAAGGTGAGACAGGCCTGCCTTAACAGAAGGCCTGAAAACTTATCTTTTTACTTACCACCTGTGTCTTTTCTAGGGCAGAAGCTTCTTGATCTGTTTCTTTAAAGTCAAATTTTAAAAGGCTTTCTTAGCTGCACAAACTCTGCATGGTCTTACTGGGATGCCTTGAAAGTCACCTTTTCTATCAGTTCTGAGGTCTGCTTTTGGAAGCGCGAGGTCAGGAGGTACCAACCCTTTAAACAGTCAGGGTTGCCCAAGCAGGCTCGGCAATGTGGAGCTGGGTCCACCTGTTTAAATTGTCTTAAACCAGGACACATGGTTTCTTCCAAGAAGAGAAACTCTTCTAGAGATTCTCAACCCGACCCAGTGCAAAACAAGCAAGATGAAGGACCTCACACACATTTGAAAACAAATCACAGTTTGTGATACACTGAAAACAGGCAAATGTGATGCAATGACCACACCATGGTGGCCATAAGGAGTATCTAAGGGATATTAGTCTTCTAGGGATCCCAATGACAGATGAGTTATACCCAAACAAAAAGATTAATCTGCTTTTTGAAAGAGGTGAAGCCAAATTTTCTTTTTTAAATGTCCCAGCTGTTGTCAACTCCAGAGCGACTTCTGGCAACAAATTGCATTTAGTTTCTCACTTAAAAAAAATAAGTGAATTGCCTGTTAGTTACATCATGTAATTGACTCTGATTGATCTATTAAGTATCTATTCTGGATCTCATTAATTACTTAGAACCTTAGCTTGTATTCTCCATGAACATAGCTGTGAATTACTAATTTCTTCAGGCCAAAAAGGTTTTTTTTTTGTGTTTTAATAAATGTTTGGTACCCTTTTAATAAGTTAAATCATAAGAAATACTAAACATCTCTCTGTTAAATGATCCAGTCTATTAAACAAAAATTTTTGTTGGCAGAGGCACAAATGCTTGTAAATTTTCACATGTAAAATTCATAACAATTTCTATTTAATAATACCTCAATATGGGGAAGGCCAGCCAGATAGATTAAAATGTAATTATATCTAAACCAGAATGCATTTAAAATATTTTAAGCATTTATTCGCTTAAATAAATTCTTTCTGTTTTTCTTTCCTAACAATTTAGCATTTCACAGTCTAAGATTTATACAGATTACTGTCTGAAATTAGGCATTCTGGGATCTATAAGGTAACTGACTCAGATTAAAAACAAAGCTATTTATTAATTTCAATTCTCTGTAAATTGAAGTTTGAAATATTTTCTCCTATTATCCAAAACTTTTCATGTGGAATTGCATTGCCTAGATGAGGGGTTACATTCCTTAGATCTAAAAGTTTAGCCAGCCATATGATGGAGAGGGATTAAATTTTCTTTTTTTTTTAAGGAAAGAACATGGTTGATTTGCATACACACATGTGCCCTTTGATTGCCATCGTTTTCAAATAGTGCATTTCTTAATGTCTGCCTAAAAGGATAAATTCTCAGAGATTAAGGGATTAGGGGATATTAATAAGCACACTTTGCCACAAAACAGGTAAAAAGCCTTGCAGTGACTTTTAATAGATGATTCCAGTCCAATATTTTCTGAGGCTCCAGGTGTTAGGAAAAGGGGGATAATCACTGTGGCCATGCTAGCTATTTTTGCAGTACAACTGCCCTATGCCATGCTCTTGGCTGGTCAGGCCCAAGGGCAGACTCACATCATGGATAGCAGGTGACTACAGACTGTCATTTTGACATCTCCAGAGCTGCCCAGAGCACCTTGTATGTGTGACATTTGCTTACAGTTCCCATCTCGAGTGACTTTCCCTGTAGATGGCAGAGTAAGAGTAGGAGCTTGCAATCCTCAGCAGCAGTGAGAGATGCTGTCAGTGGGATCCCTGACAGTGACCACAGCTGATTTGCTCACAATCCCTATGGAGCCTGTCCTCTGCCTCTGCACTTGTCTTGTTCCTCTCTGCTGGCAGTAGGTTGAAGCTATGATTTCCCTTGCTCTAGCTCCAGAGATTCCCTCTATATTCGCTCTGGCTGTCCAGTCCTTGTCTATGGACTGACAGGAGTTCCAGAGTGTGCTGTAAGGATGGCTGCAGTATGATCCTGGAGTGTAGAGAGAGGGAATCTGTGTGATGTCTAGAACCTGTGACACCAGGTAGGCATCAGGGAGGAAGGAGAATCAAAGTCCCTCAGTAAACCACACCTGTAATCAATTTGCTTTTGACAGAAAACCACAGAAAGCAGTAGTCCTGCCAGGAAGGTGATTTCCAAGATTTCAGTTTGTTTTCCTTGTGGAGCAAACCAAGCTCATTTTCAAAACAATGGCATGACACAGAACCTGTGGCTATTTACACGAGTCACCTATGGACGCTTAGACATGTCCATGCTCTTGTCAAATACATATATTGCATATTGTTCCTAGCATTGCTGGAGGGCTGGGCTCTGCTGGACCACTGAGGTTTGATTGCTAAAATAGTCTTCCGTCTGGGCTGAACAGCTAAATAGTCTAGCTAGGCTGTCTGTATTCCTCCTTCCTTTGGCAGCTCTGAATTACAAACTGCTAAGCTTAATGGAAACACTATCTATCTCCTTATCTGTGGAGAGATATGCTATCTGCTCTTAAAATATCTGTTCCATTTATTTTTCATGGCTTTTATGTTTTCATTACTTAGTGTAAAAGAGTTAAGCACAGATTTCTAAGATTTGCTTTCAAATATTCAGTCTTCACAGGAATGACTATCAGATGGGATTCACTTGTCTTTGTATAGTTCCACTGAGAATTAGTATTTCTGTAAGTTTATTCTATTCCTTTCTAAATTGTTGCTGATTACCTCTGTGATCTGATTCAATATTCAGTCCCTCAGACCTGAAGGCTACTGATGAGTAACTTAAGCTGAGCTCTGTGGATGACTTTTCCTGTGGATGGTCAGGGACAATGACTGACAATGAAAGACTATGCTCCTTTCCAGATGATTAATCAATCATGATACAAAGTGAATATATAATTATTTTTCAATTATATTCTAAATAGTTGATAATTGAACAATTTTGTCCTTGATGTGAGATAACTCCTAGAAGAGTAGAAAGTCTTTGAAAATTTAATTCTCTCTGGGATCTCTGGGTCTAACACACTGTGAACCTTACAAGCTTCTAGGCTTAATGGGCTTTCCTTCCTGCTTGCCAGCTCTAATTAAAGGCAAACTCTGCTTCAGTATGTTATTCTATTAGCTTGCATAAAATCACTCACATTTGCATCAGCCTGTCAAACCTCATATTTGATCCTGCCTAGTCTCCTGAATGAAGCAAGAGATTTCCTTTCTTTTTCTTCTGGCCATTGTGCTCTTCTGAATTAATTCTTCTAACTCTGTTTCTGCAACTGTGAACCTGACAGGTAGTACATTTCTCATTAACAAGGCATTTGCTAGTTCTGGTATCACACTGTTACTTTTCTTCATGCCACAGTAAGACTATTTCCTAGTCAAAGAAAAGGTAAGTTGAAGGGACTCAGAGGCTACCTGTATAAAATGACTACATAATGGCACAGATTCTACAGACAGAAACTTGACAAAGTCTCCAATTAACAAACAAATACTAATTGGATTTCCTTTACTCTCTTAATTCTTTTACTTCTTAATATACATTAGTAACTTTAGTTGTGATTATGACATATAATCCTTAAAAATACCATGGAAAATGCAGTGATAAGCCAGCAAAACTATTCCTGCAAACTCTTTATAAAAATATTGGCATTTACTTTGAAAAATTGGGTAGTCACAATCTTTTCTTGGTAGATATTTTTATTTAATTTTACAATTAAAACATTAATTTTAAAAAAGGAGCAGAATCTGTCATGACCCTAATTCTCTCCATCCAGAAAATTTGCAAACTACTTTGCAAATCATACACTTTTACTCTGACAATACATAGTTCCTTTATAGTGAAATAGAATGTTTGTCTACGTTGAACAACTCTGTAAGTATGTTTGAGGCAGATGCTGTAGTGTATGGTATTGCTCCTAGTACAAATCCCAATGTCATTTTTCAGATTGATAAAATTTAAGTTTTAGCTAGGACCATTCAACCATATGTTTAATTTGTTCCTACTACTTTGTTATATTTGAGTGCCCCACTGGGCACTAATGCCACTGAGAAATGATAGTATGATTAAGTTTATTAGACAAAAGCAGAACTGAGATGCTGAGAAAAAAAGGATCCAAGTTAAAATCAATTCAGAAATTAAAATATTTGGTCAGCTTCAGCTGATCTTGGATCACACCCAAGCTTATATTTGAGACCTAAAAAGACTGTCATTGGCAGAGAGTCTCAAGCAAAAACTTATTCTGTAATGCAAGGGGAATAGAATTTTTAATCAGTGGAAGGGATATGAACTGTAGTTTGAAATACCAGGAACACTGAAATGTCACTAGTTGTACTAAATAGTCACCAAGAAAAAAAATATCATCAGCAGTTATCTCTTGAAAGAAACACAATTAACCTGACACAGTTTTTCTTGAATAGTATTTGATTTGTGATTACAACAGAATTACTATTCCCGAGGTATTCAGGTATGTATGTATGTATGAAGACCATTTCCTTCCTGCAGGCACTTTCATAACAGAATATCAGCAAAGAACTCCTGCAGTGAATGCATCCATACATCTGTTAGTGCAATTGGCTTCTCTCAGGAAAACTGTCTCCTCACAGCAAGGGTTCGTACAGCATCTCTGAGAGAAGGGCTGCAGGACTGATCTAACATTGGTGCACAAAATACTGTACACACAGATTGCTGGAAATGTAAATATTAAGTTGGCAATGTATTATAAAATGTCTGGTAGACCTTAGCTGATATGATTTATTTCTTAGGGAATTTACTATGGACTTAAATATTGAGGGTGACACTAATAAATTCTAACATTTTAGTAATTTTTAAGGATCTTTTTATCCTCTTTGATATTTGTAACTGTAGTGAACTTTAGTATACCCAGCTCCAGCTTCTGTCAGGATTTAAAAGCTCCCCAAAGCTCATTATGATTATATGTATCAGAGCAACATCTGTGTTAGAAAACAAGTTATGATTTCCCTAATGAAAGAGGTCAAACAAACTCAAACCTTCAGCTCAAGGTCTCACGTGCTATTACTCAGACAAACTCATCTGTCGGGATGCTCACTAAATAAAAGCAATTTTACATTTTTTACTCTTAAAAAGAGGGAAAAGACAGAGAAACCTAGTGCTCCACCATATGGGATTTCATCATTCTAATGGATGGATTTGGAGCAATTACCCAGCTGCTCAGCATTTTCTTATGTCAGTTTTCCTAGAACAGTTCTTCCAGACCTGCTCTTTATGTGTTTGCCTCTGGCCATCACAGCATGCTCTAAGGTGCCATTTTTTTCCCATTTGGCCATGTTCTTCAGATGAAAGTTTCTTTAACTCTAAAGAGAAAGTTTCTTTAAGCAAAATATTCTACAAATTCCTCACTTTACAATAGTTTACTTAGTTCTTTCTCCTAAATTTTCTGTTCTGTACTGAGAGTCATTTGACATATCTTTTAGATCATAATTATAGAGAAGTTCAAATAGTAGTTTTGCTTGTATTTTTGTGTTTGTTAACCAGTCAAAATTATTCTAGTAGTATGACATAAAAAGTATCAGTGTGAGACACCTGAAGAAAGAACTGTTGATCAGTTCATATATAATATGAACAATAACAAACTTTTATGTTCTAATATAAAATAAATCCCCTTGAACTTTAATCTTAAGTGCTGGAAATTTATATCAGATTGCCCTACAGATTATTGGACAAAATTCTATGAATAACCCTTCTTGAAAGAAGACTTTTCAGTTCTGTCTGTTCCCAAACAAGAACTTACGCTATGGGGTAATGAAGGGGGGGGTTATGAATGTGGGGTTATGAAGCCACGTATTGCAATTTATAAGAAGAATTTCAGCTAGATCTGATAAGTTGTTCTGATAACTCTGTTGTGGTTTTTCAGTACACATGTGCATTTTCTGATTTTTTGGCAATCATACTTTATTTTATTTTCTTTTTACCTAAGAAATTAACATTGTACATGCTGCTATAATATTTGAAAATTCTTGTGTGGCCTTCCCTCACTTGTGTATATCTAACCTGCTTAGATTGAAACTCCCTGAAGCAATGCTAAAGAATAATATAAGTCTGTTGCTGCTTTTCTTGAAGCAGTCTGAGTTATTAATAACTTTAAAAAATATATATAATCATATCTATGACATATTAATTTCAATTATTATGACAGAACAAGAATTAAAGATTAAACAATTGCTTACAAATACCAAGAAGGCTCAAACCATCTGAAGTTTAAAGTTACTGTGTGAACAATAGGTACTTTAATATAATTTCCATCGCTTCAAAGAATGGCATTCTGTTTTTACTTCTGTCACATAAAAGATTACCTGGAATCAATGAAAATTGCAGTTAAGGTGACTGAGGTCTGAAGTTGCTTGCCTTTAGTGTCTCCGGTGAATAAGCTGACCGAGCCTTGTGCTTTGATAAACAGGTGAATACAGAATTCTCTCATTTCTGCATGCAGTTCTGCTGAGACAGTCTGTTAGGTGACTACATTACTTAAGCTGTTAATATATTGGTAGATAACTGGAACTGGAGAGTCATAAGTCCTTACTGCATAATTTCAGATTTAAATAAATCACAAAATTATAAAGGACAGGAAAAGAAGTCTTTGGCAAAAGCAAAGATATGGTGACATGAAAGCCAAAATTTAATATGGTATTTAAGGTGTGGTAAGCCAGCAGAATCTGTTCATGTTGGTTGTTTGGATATCTGCCTTTTTTCAAGTGTAAGTAACAGTTCAAGAGGTCTCCAGGGATAAAACTTCAGTACTTCCCTTATGAACCACAAAGAAAGGGTAATGGTCTGCACCAGCCAATTATTACCAAACAAAATCAACCCACTGACTTCACATTGGACATCCCAAATATGAGGGACACAACATACAAAAAGCCCCTAAAACATAATGCAAGATGTATATAGAATGAGTGCTGCTTCCTGTCTCTGAGAACTTTTTGCCATCAAATATGAGGATACTGATCACTGAGAGAAGATTTAGAAAATGTGGGTGGGGTTGATGGTTAGTGGCCTTGGGTGATGTATCTTTTCAGCCTCAGCACTGTGCTGGATACCTGCTATGTGTGGAAAGCTATGGCAGAAAGTCCTGCATTAATTCCAGCTTTCATATCCAAGTTTGGAGCTGAGTGAATGAGTTAAGGTTGCCTGGACACTGACATTTTTCCCCTCTAAATCCTGCAGATCTGCCCTGTGCTACCAGGAACCAGGGTGCCACCTGAGTGAGTTTTGCACTTCCCTTTTATAGATTTATATCTTTTAGTGAAACTAATTTATTCCTTCCAATGAAGGATTAAGAAGAAGTGGAAAACACTGAGGTGACAGCAGCTCTTCCAGTCCAATAAAGAACACATTCTTTCTGGCTTTGCCTATTTTGGCCCTGCTCAGATCATCTCTAAGTGGATTACCTTAGACTTTGCTAATTGAGGAATGAAATGCTGGATCCAGCCAAGGGCATTTCTGCCTTTGAATGTGTTTTTGTTACAGTTCATCATCCAAACTTCTCTGAATACACATCTCCCATGTTTCCCTGTCTCACATTAGTCCAACAGCTTTTTCTATTCTGAACATTAATCACTGCTTACCCCAAGTAAGTCCAAATGTCCTCTAACATTTATAATGACAGATATGCTGCTACTTCAGCAGCTTCCATATGTCCTTCCTCTTCTGGCAGGGCTCCCTTATATACCCCCTGTCTCCTGGCACAGCTCTGCTTTCAAGAGTTAGTATTCCTTTCACTTTTCTGTTTGGCATTTCCATTCTTCTTGTCATTAATAAACATCTGTTGCTTGAGTTTTGTGATACACTATTAATCATCCAGCTAAAGTTACCAAGTACTTTTTTTTACTTAATCAATTTTTCCCTGCTTCATCGTGCACTGTCGCTTTGATAGAGTTAGAAAAATACTACTGTCTGTAGATCATTCTAAGCAAAGATTTTCCTCACTTTTGTCAAACTGGAAGGTGTGCAAGTATTAACAAAATATGAAAGATCTATTAACCTTTACATTCATGACCCAAAGAAAATTCATTTGGAGTGCTAAAGATATAAAAAGCTTATAGAAATATTTTTTCAGGAGAAAATTCAGAATGTAATAAATGAGAACTGATTAATTTATTTCTTTATTCTTGGTCTTCAGTCTGAAAAGAATTCTTTCATTGAATTACAGATAGATCTTTGTCCATTTAAAATTATCACTTGTAGGTTTTTCATAGTATCACAATGTAAAATATCAGTTCTAAAGACTTGAGTGATATAGCTTACCTAAGAATCTGTGGTCTAATTTAGTATTTTTCTTGTACATACCTTGATCTGGAAGTGGAATTTCCAGTATCTACCTGAATTTGCTTTGATTTCAGTGATAAAATTTCAGTAGCTACCCCATTTTCATTAAATTTATTGAAACTGTAAATCATTGTAAGTAGATGAGTATAATAAATGCTAAGATTCATGTATTCATGTTTTAAATTTTATTTACCTACATCTCCAGCGTTTGAAGCTACACAACTGCTTTCAGTATTCAACCAAGAATGACAAAAATGCATATAATCAAATATTGCATTTTTAACCCCTAACCATTGATGTCAAACCCAAATGCTAATGGCAATTGCTTCTTACATTGTAGGTAAAGTTAAACTGTATCCTTTCTGAGAATTTAAAGTATTATACTTTTCCTCTGTCCATTCCTGAATACTAGTACTCAGCTGTTATTCCTGGTGGAAAACAGAAGAATGCTTAAAAGTTTTTCTCATAGATTTCCATTCTTCAGTTGAACTAGAAGTCAAAACAATGCACAAAGTTGCTGCATTAAGCAGCTTTTTGAATTTAGGTACTGAAAGAGTAATAAGGAGTAGTCTTTCCTACTAATTTATTGGCTTATTTACTATTAAAAGAACATATTGATGTTTGTATGAGCTAAATTCAATTAATATAATTTCTATGTTCTGAACAAGGCTAAAGTATTATGCTTTCATTGAGAGTGTGCTCGTGTGCCTGAATGTCCTTTCCATATGCATGAGCACTCACAATCTGCAGCACCAAGAAATTAATAGTCTGCACTGCCTTTCCAAAGACAAAGTCGAGACGCATGAGTCACTTTACTATTGATTCAGGGATTCACACTGCCAAGTTGTTACCAATAAAGTAATTTCCTAAAATCCTAGCACTTGTGGTCTAAAATTTATCACTGTCTTTATGCAGCAAAACATCACTTTTAAAAGACAGAAGAAAATTAATTAGTAATCCAGTGATGTTCAGATGGCAGTAGCAAAGCTCCCTGAAATAATGCAATATATAAGAAGAAGACGTGTTGATAGTGGGGAAAGAAACTGTAATGGCTGTGTGTTTTTTCTCTAAAAAATCACTAGGGAAAAAGGATTTTAAATAGTGACTCATCTGTAGTATTACAAATCGTATTATAGTTCAAGAAAAAAGTTTAATTGGAATAATCCCAGACAGTTGAAGTAAAATAGTCTATTCACAAAATGTATGGTTGCCCAAAGTGTTCCTTATTTCTCAGAAATGGTTGAAGATTAATCAGGGGGTGTTATTTTCAGCACTCCTGCTCTACCACAGAGAAAGCCCATATCATTTCTCCTTCCTGTAAATATGACCTCATCTATCGTATTGCTGGGGTAACAGAAGAAGCCTGTAGAATCCTACTGTAATTTAACTGCAAAATGACTTTTTTTTCACACCACTATCTTAGCAAGGTGTTCTTTACTTACTGGTATTATTTTGCTGCTTTGTTTTCTTGCTTTCCAAACTTACTGTGTTGCTATAGAGCCAGAATTTGAAGGCCCAGAAACATCTTCTGCAGACATGTCACTCCAACATTTTAACCAAGAAATAAACAAAAACTATATATATGGGTTTTTTTCTGTTAATGTTAACTCTACTTTAAACTGGAAAAACATTCTCCTAAAGTTATTAAAACCAAGATCTTCCTCCTCAATTTCATCTCCATTCTCAGTTGGATGTACATCACTTACTGTTATGAAAGTTTTCAGATATTTGTGCTTGTTCCCTTGGCCCAGTGGCACAACAAAATGTCCAGAAACAAAATGTCCTTGATAAATTTTTCTTGTCTAGAGAAGATACAGTAACAAAAGAATATGAGAATCAACCCTTAGTTTACATTGAAAGTATTATATAAGCCCCCTGAAAATGTCAGTTCTGGGTTTATTCTTTCCCTGAATCCAATTGCTACATTGAAATTTGGGCAAGGTACCTTTTCCCTCTGCAAGGCCAAAAATTCCTCAGTGATATTTCTTCAGGCAGCCCCTTTCCCATAGCTGTTGCTATGAGATCTCTTTTGCTCTGAACCCCATCTCTGACCATATATAGGATATCATGCCTCAGGGGATCCCTCTCCCTCTTGGAACCAAACTCTCACTGGAGAGTTCTAGCATCAGCCCTTGGCTGTTTGTACATAATCCTTTCCAGTTCCCAGCCTTGTACATAGCTCCAAGCATCCACTCTCTTTAATCTTCATCCTCTACCCTAGGCTGAGCTACAGGGAGCCAGGGCCCTTTGGCTCATCTAGAAACAAAATGATAGTTATTTAAAAAATGCCCAATTCCTTTGACAGCTATTCTCTATCATTATTTTCTTTGTAGCTCTGGGCTTTCCTTCCTCTCAATCCTAAACTGACCCTTAGACAAGACACCCTTTGCCTTCCTCTCTTCCTCACAGAGAAGAATAATTCTCATGTCCACCATTTGCCTCTCATAGGCTCTCTCTGACTATTTTACATCTGTATTTTCTGACCTTCTCTTTTTTTTCATCACTTAACTGTACACTGAGCCATTGGTCAAAATGCTCCATCCAGGGACTAAACCAGTAGCAGCTCTAATGGTGTGTAGTTTCTGGAGACCTCCATGGATTATTCTGAAGTAAGTTTGTGTTTATACATGCTTGTGCATAATGTACAGGAGAATTAGGAGAACAATAAAATAGAAAACATGAAGCGTTTAGGGTATTTGCTATCCAAACAGTACCAAAGAAACAAAAAGATTCTTGCTATACTTTAAAAAATTGAAAATATTTGTAATTTTTTCTTATATATCCCTCTGCCTTTTATTTTTGTTTTGTTTTTGTTATGGTTTTTGTTATTATGTTTTGTTTTGGTTTTTGTTATTATTATGTAGCCCGTATTACCAGAGAAATTCACACTTCAATTGACTTTGCTCGAGATCTCTACTTCATTAGAACAAACTCTAGACAGCTTAAAAAACAGTGTCACTGTAATTTATAGTACTATTTTTTCCTGTCACCTGCCCAATCATCTCAGTCTAAAACTATCTTCTTGACAGATTTTCATAGTTATTGGGAAGAACTTTTCATTTTCTGTTCTTCTGCAGAATGCTGTAATATATGAACATCATGCATACAATTGTCAAATTGTGTATTTGTCTATCTTTAGCCTATCTTAAAGGTGTCATTGAAGAAAATAAAGAAAAATAATCATATGGTCTCTTGTACAGAACAAGTATCTCCTGAGATACAGATGCAGCCACATACAGAGTATCAAAATTTTTGATAAACAACTCTCTATAATGGGAACATATGGGAGAATAACCTGTAAAGGAGGTGTCAAGCCAAGCATACAAAAAGGAATTTGGTTTATTCAAACTTGTAAAATCTTTCTATCAAACTCAAATGGCCTATGCCTTTGACAACACCATTTTTTAAGTCCTTCAAGCCTTTTACTGATATTACTGATATCCTTTGTGAATAAACATTTAGGAAGGATAAACAGCAAACCATTCTGCTTTTTTCATACTAAAAAGAAATGGTGATTTTTGTGGGGTAAGGCTTTTGAGAAGTAAAATTTAAGCGTAAAAAGGAACAGAATCAGACTGTGTTGGCAAGAAAAGTCACACAACAATATGGGCAAGACAGACCATGCAATTAACCAACCAGATTCTATGAATGTTATTAATACCAAATGGGAAGATGTAAATTCTCAGCAGTGTCCAGAGACAGGACAAGAGACAATGGGCACACATTGAAATACAAGAGCCAAGGAGAAACTTAAAAAGAAACTTGTTTTCTTGGTGTCAGTATTTAATATTGGCCTAGCTGATCTAAGAGTTCACTGATGACAAACCAGGAAGCTCACACCAATCTCTCCTGTTCCACTGTCAACTATTTCTTTGTCCTGGGGGCAGTTTTCGGGCACCTAGAGAAACTAGAAGGTAACAGCATGAGATCACCTTGGGGCTGGATGAGAACCTGGAAAAGATGAGGGAATACAGTGTTTTTTTTGTTTAGGAGCAATCCATTAGATTGGATCAGCATCTTATTTCAGATGTAGGCATAGAAAATTGCAGAGCCTCATGTTGTTATGAGCAGTGCAACCTGTGTACATCTCCAGAGAGCCAGTAACACAATAGGAATCATGAATTTAATAGAATGCATAAGCAGTATTTAACAGCTTTATGTTTGGTACATTTGATGAGAAGCAGACCCACTGAAAACAGGGAAGGAGAATTAGAAAGGGCTAAAATTAACTTGGAGACAGGTCGTGGATATGGGCAGATACACAGAAGTTAGTTCATGGGATCTGAAAGTGCCTTGGAAGAAATATTAGATTCAAAACTTGCAGCACAGATGAGGGTTTATCTGTCCTGATGTGGGATCCCTGATGCTGACTTCTAGGACAGGTCTCCAGTGAAAGGCTCTGCTTTAGTTAAATCATATTGTGCTGCTTCTATTTGAAAAGCTCAGAAAAACAGTTCTTAGTCTGAATGCTATCCTTCAAATGCCATTAAATACATCCTTTCTATGGTCAGCTGCTAATCTCAGCTGTAGCTGAGGGAAAAGTAGATATTGAATTGGTCAGTTGAAGGTTTCTCCACAGATGAATCCAGCTCAGGCATCCCATGGGATATGCACCTTATTGATGCAGATCTTCTAACTAACATTTTTTTAAGGAAGAAGATTTAAGCTGATGTGTTAAGCTTTGACAAAGTGTTGTTTGTGGTAGATGCTAACATTTTCTACAGGAAAAAAATTACTGAAAAACTAAAAGAAACTCTGTGAAAATCCAGAGATGTAACATTTCACCTTCAAAAACTTCAGTTAAGTTTTAATCAGGTACCAGGAAATGCAGCATTAGAATAATTTTCAGAAGCCTCACACAAATGAAACACACAGTGGCATGCTCTCTGTTGGAGGTTTCAACCAACAGAGATGTGAGATTTAATCACTAATACTGGTACTCTCCCAGTGTTTTCAGTGGAGTAGATGACATTTGTTACCAAGTATGCTGCCTGTTTAAATGAAATTGCTGAAACTCTATCTCTTCTTCAATACAGCATAAACCTATAGTTTTTAAAAATGTACACTGATATAAGCATATTGTGATGTGAAATGTATAAAATATTTCAAAGTTTTCTTGCACATTTAGGCAGTACTTTCCACTTCCTCCTGCATTTGGAAGGCTTCCTAGCCCAAGGCTGGAGGAATTGTGCTCATGTCCAGTTCCACCTGCAGAGGGTATTACCACAGAATCTGTTAAATTGGGTGTTGCAGTTCATAAACAAGCATTAATGTAGGTTGAAATAATGACAAACTAGGTTTCCAAGGCTGACTGCAAGTTTTGATCAACTTCAGAAGTGTTTCAATTTTATTAATTTGAATATACATAAGATGAAAATTACTTAATAAACTGGTCGATGGAAAAGGTTGTCCAACCATGACATTAGTTAATTCTTCTTGGTCAAAGGCTATTTGGATTATCATTAATCTACCCAATAATAGGTAGATATTCTCTGGCTTATTTTATGTGAAATAAAATTATATGTTTATAATGATCCCATCTATCTTCTGTAAATCAGTGGGTAGAACTGTTCTCTTAATCAGTCTTGTCATAAATAATCTCAATATAGCAGCAAATATAATGGCTTTTAATCAGTAAACAGCATTTTGTGCAATGCAACTTTCGTTTTTGATTATGTGATTTTTAGTTATTTGTGAAAGCAATGCAATACATGGTAATTTACTATCCCTTTCCTGAAGCTTTTTTCCCTGCTTCTGTGTGGTTCTCAATGCATTTTTGGTTTCCTTTCAAACAAGTTTGGAGTCTTCTTTTCATAGAGGAAGATGTTCTGACTTTTATGAACTATTTGCCAGCAGTATTTCAGCAAGGGATCAGAAATATCTGTGCTGATTGATATGTTGGGAACCTTTAAACTTGCCTTCCCTCAGGAAAACTTTCATTGCTTTCTCTGCTCTGTGCCATTTTGCTGCTTTATCACATATATTTTTCAAGTTCCTCTGTCTCCAGTGTCTGAATCCCCAAGTGTTCACCAGACATTGTCTTCTTTTTGTCCAGAGTTTTTCAATTTATATATTTGAGCAAAATATGAAAGAGTAATAGGTCATGTAAGTTGACTTCAGATATGTTCATTGCTGTTGCACTTGCTAAGGGTTGCAAGTTCAATATATGCAGAATCACAACAGCAAAAAATGGAAGTGGTTGACATCCTGCTACAGACACAGTATATAATTTCCATTTAAAATACTTAAAGTAAGTTCCCTGCTGCAAAACCCAGATAAATGAAAATGAAAAAAACTGTATTGAAGAAATGGTGATAAAAGATTGAAGAGATAAAAAAATTTGAAAAATTCTACCTCTTTTGTAGTATCAGAGACAGAAGAGAACACAGGCTTAAATGCAAACCAATGATGTATTTCAAACTCGTAATAGGAATTCTATCTGTTGGAGACTAAAACAAAACCACCTATGGTACTAAATTAAACATGAAAAATTCAACTGAAGTCACTGTAAAAGAAAAATGCGAAATTATTTGTAGCAGTTTAGATTTATGGTTTGAGTTTTTTAATCTATTTTGGCAATTTACTATTCTGTCTTCCAAGAACTCTTTGTATATCTCATCTAAATATTGCTTACTGTAAAATCCTAATTAACTTGCACTCAATTACCTGTGTTTTAGTTACTCATATTAATCACCAGGAGTAAAAGGTCATCTGTTGTTAAATGTATTCTTGGGAAAGAGACAAAGAAATCTAAAACTTAAAAGAACAAATACGAAAGTGAAATGATTCCTGTGAGTCTGGGATTTTGGGAATTTGGGTGTGAATGCTGGGGATTGTAATGCCAGTGATTGGTTTTTATCTGTTGGATATGAAATATAGTACATCATACTTTATGGATGAATTCAGTAGTCACCAAAAGTTTTTGCTGATGGCAGAATTACAACACAAGCAAGCAAGAAATTAAAAGCAAGTGAAATTCCAAGATACTGTGAGTTACAAGTAAATGTCTGGCTGTTGCCATTGACTTCAGTGAATGTAACACACACTTAATGGGGTTTGAAATGGAGTAAGTGACATTATACTCTTTGTGGTGTTCATATTAGGATTACAAGTATCATTTACACCATGATATATATTTTGACCTATTTTTTTATTTTTCAAGGTAGAGTTTCCTGTCTCAATATTCATATACACTATTCTTATAATAGCTTTTTATTCTATTTCAAAAGAGCATTTCTCTTATCTTGTGCATGCCTCTAAAGTGCTTTAAGAGATTTACTAACTGAAATCCTCCTTTCCTTTTAAAGCTCGTTTATTTCTTCATGCTGCCAACATTAAGACTTAGTGCATATAAGTCTGCCTTAACAAAATTTAATGGCGTAAAATCAACATTTTCCTTTTGTAATTTTATTCTCACTATATGCTAAAATTATTTCTGCATATGACGGAATCAACAGATTGGTTATATAAAACTGTTTTGCTTGCTCAGGTTCAGATGTCCCAGTTTGCTCATAACCAAGAATCTGTCTATGCTGTGAGACATAACAAGCCTGAGAGGAAAGCACCTGTTACAATCTTAAGTTCAAGAAAAGTGTTTATCCTATTAGAACCTGTTCTAAAATAAGAATGACTGAGAAAGATGTAAGAAAAAAACCTGTCAGGTCTTTCTAATTTATGCATTCTTTTTACCCTGTTTGCAGTGCTTACATGACAGTGCAACAACTTTTTGGAGCATATTATTCCTGTGGTGCCAATAAAGCCACAGACTAGTGTGTAAAACCCTGTGTAAATCATTTGCTGGAAGAGGAAGGAAAGATCTTTAGGCTGAATTTTTTATTTAATTGGAAGTGATTATATCTCACAGATGAGCAAGAATTATGGTTTAGTGGTGAATATTTTATATTTGCAACAGTCTTGTAAAACCTCTTTGATTCTTGCTGCAAGAAACAAATTGTGGGAGGGAATGAGGATGTAAATTTAAATTTGAAGGGAAAAAAATTGAAGCCATCATGGCCAAGTCACAGTGATATAGATTTGAATGTTATTATGCTTCCCTCTGTAGTGTCTGTATAGATTGTGTGGTGAATGTCAGAGAACCTTATCCTCACAGCAGAGAGCTAAATATGAATAACTGCTCCGTATGGTAGAAATACTGGCATGTTTTGACTGTGCTAACATGGGTTCATTGGAATTCGAATCCTAGGTTCAAGAATTATTTAGGAACAATTACAGTTAAATTAATGAATGTCTCCTAAATAATGTATTTAATTTTACAGGTATTAAAATGGGAAAAAGCCCATTTACTCTGTCCTTCATCTCTGAAGCACATCAAAGCCTGACTGAATTCTCTGCGTGAGGGGAGGAAGAGAAGCACCAGATGAGAGTATTGGGCTGCTATTTAGACAAAGTAGTAGAGGAGTAGGTCTGAACCATCAACCTGTGCTTGGCTTATGTCTGACTTCACTGTTCAACAGGAGTACAGCTGCAAAAACTTTAATGGACACATTTGCTTGAGAAGGTAACCGACCACTATGGACTCCTTTTATTCTTTGCTGTCAATAGGATAGATAGAATTTATCCTAAGGAAGTGAAAAGGATAGACATAAATATTAAAAGTAAGTGCTAAATAGAGATGACATGAGTTCATCCTTCAAAGGGTACCAGATTGCCCTAAAGGATAGTTCTCAGCATCAGTAGAAACCATGGATATCTCTGATAATGGAAGTGGTGTTTGCTGGGAACTACAGCTGCCAGTTTTCCAGTTGACAATATGAGTGAATACTTGGGCTAAAAAAGTAATTTATTTGATATTTTATTGACAAATTATTTTTACATATCTAGTAAATCAAAATTTATCTCTGAAGTTTTGAGCTATTATTTCTAATTCTGGTGATATACCCCAGGTAATAATAACACTTTTTGAAGTCCTGACTTTTACAGATTTTAAATGCCTATGTTTCTACCTCATCCTTTGTAATTGTTAAGCAAATACACACATGCTTATGCTAACAACACATGTTCTTAAATATCCAAATCAAATCCTCCAGACCATTAATGGTTTTCTTTAATTTTTTCCTGAATTACCCGTGCAATCTAGAGTTTGTGAGGTGCCTCCTATTTCCCATACATACATAATTGATATAAGTTATGGAAATGTCAGTGTTTAAATATGGACTGTTGTTTTTTCACATCTGAAAGAACTAAAGCTATTATGTATTTTTGAAGACATTCTGATTTTAATTTTTTTTCTATCATAAGTTAAAAATGGCAACCTGAATTAATAGTCCTATTCATGTTTGCACTTAGTAAAGAACTATACAGGAACAAATGAATCCAAAATCTTTCATGAACTTTTTTTGTACAACAGCAACTTCCACTGCTGCTCATTGAGAGAGAGTTAGTGGATTTATATTTATTTTCCTTTCATTTAAAACAGAATGATTAGTCAGACAGTTCTGTTCACAAAGTTAGAACACAATAATTAAAAAATCATTTGGAAAATTTAATATAAAAGTATGTTACAGGAGAGTATCTGATTTATCTCTTCCTTGCCTGTCTATTGTTGTAAATGGGTAAGTGGGTCTAAAGTGTATATTGGTCTGAATTACAACCAAGGATCTGGACACTTTCATCCTGGGAAAAGTTGACATGCATGCATTAATTTTAATCAGTAGGTCTTGTATTTATCCAATGAGCTTCATCAAAGCTAAGATACAACAGCACTTTTACAAATTTTAATAAACTAAGACATTTTTTGATAATTTCCTCAACATTTGGTAACAATGCCTAGTGGCTTCATAGCTCTAGGATCACAGACATTTGGTCCAAGAATCACACTCCATCTATTCCAAAATAACCCTGTGAAATATGCAACATATATGTAATAAATTCCTCGTATAGGTGAGGAATTTCAACACATACTGTCTTAATCCACCAATTTACTGGTTTTGCATTTATTGGTAATGTATAATATGCTAACACTGTGCATTGGATCCTATGGGAACAAAGAATGTTTGTATTGGAGAAATATTAAAAGGTTGTGACCTTTCAAAGACAGTTTCACACAGTGTAGACTGAGACTTACTATCAGTTTCTCACCAGCAACACCTCACACAAACCACCATGATTTTTTTTAAAGAAATTAACTTCTCTGTTAAAAAGAAGAGAAATAACAACAGCAGAATAAGAGCAATTATTTTTCTTTCTAGAACTCTTAGCTTAATCTGTTAGAAGTAGTTACTTTGTCAGCCAGATTTTGAAACCAGCTATTCATCTATGAATTAGTTGCCTGTTGTCTGAGGCTATGTATCATTACGCAAATATGCATATTGCTAAATGACCTTTGTGGTTAAATTTAGATGATCACTTAAGGAAAAACTGTCAGTTTCATTTCATTTTCCCAAAGTCTTTGTCAGTGCATTTATGGATCTCAGTCACCCTGGAGTAGTAGTTTAAAATACGCCAAAATGCATTCAAGATATGTGATTAGAAAAACAAAACCAGTTTCCACTTGGTTCTTTTGGCCTCTTTTTGTTTGAGAGATGCTCCTTGGTTTATTTAAAAACAAGCGCTATAAATGCATAAATGTTTTATGATAGGTATCATTTAATCTGCATTTTCCCTCAGAGGCTTCAGTCAAATTTGGGAACAAATTTTTCTGAAATGGCACCTCTCGAGACAAATGATAGTGGTTTTTTTTAAAGTAAGATGTTTTATTGTAATGAACAGGTTTTACTTCTATGTAAGTAAAAGAACAGGCCTTCCAGGTTTATAAAAGAGTATGTCACAGTAAATGTTCTCTTAAGTAATTGAAGTGCATTTACCAAGTAGAAATGCACTGATATTTACCACATTAGTGATTACAAGGCAATTATAAAATCACACCAGCTTATTAAAATTGATGAGAAATGTTATAGATGTACATGATTTGTTAAAAGTATCACTGTAGCTGATAATTTTACAAAGTATGCAGTAAGAAGATTAATAAGTTATGCTTATAGTAAAAACAGGAGCCTTTAAATTCTTCAAAACATTTCTTGCTTACTTTTTTTGAGTGAGAAATCACAGGAAAAAAACCCTTACAATTAAATGTTTGGATTTTTTCCATTTAAGTTGTAGGAACAAGTCCACTTAAGATCAAGACCTTCCCTGAAAACAGTTCTATATATTTCCTGTTTCCTTTATCAGTTTTCTAACAACAGCAATAGTGATATACTTTAATTCATCTTTGTGGTTTAGGCTGAAATTTTAAGTTTTAAATCATGCAACTATTTAGATAGATTTGCTTAAGAAATTACTTAGATTCTTCTATGACCTTAAATAAACTACAGTTATTTAATATTTCAGATATGTTTTATTTGAAGTCTGTTGAAGCTCATATTTCTACTGACCCACAATGGCTTAGGACACACACATTTTTTATTGTAATTGTTAAGGATTGCTGAATTCAGTAGCCTAGCAGGGGTGAGGCTGCTGCAGCTCTGTGTGAGCTCGAGGTGAGTCTGAGCACGTGAGTCTGTGAATTTGTAGAGGCAGTGAATTAAAAAAGGATTACTGCTGAATTTTTTTTAAAAAGAACAGTAGTCACAGCCATACGTAAAAATATTCTGGGCTATGTTTCTATGAATGCACAAGTGCTTAGCCAAAAGGCTGAAATATTAGCAGTATTATCTAACTAATACTAATAGTGTGCAATACTTAAATTTGGAGTAATATTAATTATATCACAAATATGATACAAATCTAAATAATTAGCAAATGGAAGGAAGTCGTAGTTTGCTCCTAAAATTTCAAAAGCAGAAACAGCTGCTAAACCACACAGATTATTCTTCATGAGATGTCTGCTCAGATCTAATATGTAGCTAATTCAATTTTCATACCAAATGTAATAAGCAAACTAGAGAAACTAGCATAGCAATTTCAGGAAAAAGTAGGGAATGATTCTGTCTAATATTTTATTTTAAAATTTATTGTTCATCCAAGAGTCGTAAAAGTGACATCTTGTGGTAATGAAGAGCATTGTTCCAGTATTCATTAGCCACTGAAAGGGTATTTTAAACTGCCTTCCCTGTGATACAAATAGAATTATGTTGTAATTGAATCACAGAGTTGGCCAGTAATCTTTCACTCTGAAAGCTACCCATTGAACATCAGGTAATGTTATTTCAGATTCAAACTCTATTAAATGTTTTTCTAACCTTGCTCTGGTGCTTTTGTAATACTTTCACATCTTTAGAGTACTAATTGGGTTTAAACAGTGCTCCTTGGGTTCAGCTGGATGTTGTGCTTGCTCCTGATGTAGATGAATACACAAAGCAAAGAAAACCTGAGAATCAGATTAATTGCATCTTCTTTATATAGATTAACATATCCCTCAAGGGCAGTATAGAGAGCAGATCGTTTAACCATGTCTGCAGCACACTCGGGCTATACAGTGATATCTCTGTTTGCCACCTTCCTTTTTGTCTGTGCACAGTCATTGCAGAGCTAAAGGCTAAAAGGATAGTTCAGTGGTCTTAAACAATTTTGATAAGTGGGGTAGCCAAACTGTTTCCCTTTTAAAGCTTCTCTCCTAGCAAGTAATCACAGTTTGATCATTACAGCCACACAGTGCTGAGCCTGAGTTCAGTGAGGTCTCTAATCCTGATAAGAGTCAGCTCCTTTTTCAACAAGATATGTTCATAGCTTATTTAGAAACCTAATTTATTGAGAAATCTAATTTCTCAGCTTTCTTCTCATTCTAGCTTTCAATCCAGCTTTAGCAATCCTCACTACAGATAAACCTACACATAAACCAGTCTCCCCTCACTTGGCAGCAGCTCACGTACCTAGGAGACATGAATCAAGAAGCATATTCCAACTACCTTCTCATCATCAAGCTCAGAGATTACAGAAATTGAGGGCTAATGTGAGAGAAAAGGTTGTAAAAAAAATTTTAACAAATGGATGATGAATTTTCCTGAGTTGTTGGCCAGACACCATCCAAAAAGATATTAACATTTTTGAAAGCAGTAGTTAAATGAATTCTATCTTTGTTAAATGGTTCTTCCAGGAAATGACATTGAAGAATTTGAAATATTGCATGACGTGAAGGGATTTATTAAAGGAGTAACTAAAATGTGACAGAATGATAATCATGATTCCTACTTTTAAAGCCTTTGTTCTACAGGGACGAAAAATGAAATATAAAGATGATATTGAGTTAAGAACACTGCAACAACCTACTGAAGAAACAAGACAAAATGGGATAAAGATCTTTGCAGGTTTATATAATTTTAGGAAAGAATCAATAAAATTTTACTTTAACCTGAGGGCTTTTTGTGGTATTCTAATGCCACATTTGGTTGTAATAAATGATTCTATAGCTCTATATGAAATTTTTGAAGCTATATATTTGAATATTTGAGAAATATTAGGATTTTTTATGCTGCTGCATTGCACAGATAGTAGAATTAGTAATGCGGTAACAGGTGTAGATACTGATGACAGTTCTAACAAAATTCAGCATTAAATATCTCTTAATCCAATGAGCAAATAACATGACAGTATGGCATGAAATTAATTATGAGTTAATAGAAATTAATTACACTGGAATATTAAATAAAGAAAGATATTTAAATCTTGACATGCAAGTTAAGATGGAATGAAGTGAAAACTTGCAAAGTAGTCAATTGTACTTATGGTCATACAGTAAAGTCAGATCAATTTACTCTTCTTTTAGTGAAGGATTAGGCAGGTACAAGGTACAGGTGGTTACTGTGAGAGGCTGACATGCTGGATTTTACTGCATAATTTATACTTATTCATATGCCCTTCCATGAAGTTCTCAATTTCAAAAGGCAATCTTTCATTCATCAAGGGAACTAATTAGAATCAACCTGCTAAAGGACTAGTTGATACAGAGCTGGTATAGAACTGTACAAGACTATACAAATCAATAAAACTACAAGGAGTCAGGATTTCAAGCAAAGGGGGTGTGGAAAGAACTTGTATAATTGAGGTGTAGCCTGAATTAGCATCTGTGAAGTGCCAAACAAGCCAGTAACTTACATGGAACAGAAAAATCATCTGATCAGAGAAAAATTGCTAACTCTCAGAAGTCATATGCAAGGGTAACATGATAATTGCCAATGTTCAAGGAGAATTACATCTTGCCAAGATAGTAAAATAAAGTATAAAATAATTTTCTATTTTTTTTTAAAAATACGAATAAGCTGTCTACACTCAGTGTCAGAGTCCTATTCCTGCTACCCAGGGAATAACAAAACTGGCAGGTATTGTGTAGGAAACAAAGGATCAAATAACTCTTCATGTTCCCAACAGCTGTGAGTAGTGGAGCATCAATCTCATTGTGCAGCTGTAAGATCCAGGATAGGGAATAGGTTTCAAGGCTGTTACCCTTTTCCCTTTCTGCAGTGAACAGTTTCAAATCTATTTGTCAAAGAAACCCACATATTCACAGGAGAGCCAACACATCCAAGAAAGGAATTAGTCTGCATCTACTACTGACCTTTGCTTACATGAACTACTAGACCATTTGAGAAAGACTTCTCTTATCCAATACAACAAAAAAGTGAGTAGATACAATAATCCAGAAGAATCCTTACTGGCTGCCATAGGAGAAGAGGAGCAAAGCAGCATCAAATCTTGACCTTTCTGAAGGTCAGTAAGTAAATACTGGCACTGTCATGAGGCAAATCTTAAGGCACATTTTAACATTTGACTGATTCAGTGACCCTCTCACATGAAGCCTGGCTAACTGTGCAGCTGGCAGTCAGGAAACAGAACAGACTGATTGTGCTGTGGATAGCAGCAAAGACTAACACATAGACATGTACACACACACACACAAGTAAAAAAATGTAGATTCCTGAGAATGCAGACACTCCTTGAACTGCTCTGTCACCATCACAAGAGCAGCCACCAGGATCTATTCTGAAGAAAGATATTGGTTAACATTTCAACTCCTGACTTCAGAGTAGAATAGAAAAATGAGAAGCAGTCTAATGACAAGTACACTAATAAAACAACATGGTAGAGAAGAAATGGAGAAGACAAAAACAATACAATTGAGGAAATGAATATAAAATTTCAAAGTACAAGGTGGTACATACACTAACAGATCAGTGAGGACTGGCTTTGCCATCAAAACCTTGCAGCTAAACACAGCAGCTGGAATCAAGTCTGTGCACTATTGAGTCAGACAGTGACAACTGCTGAGATGCAGCTGCGGAAAAGAAAACTAAGATATTTCAATCAGGTGAAGCATTTAGCAATGCCAGGAAAAATCTAATTAAGGCACTTTAAAATAGTCTAGGCTTGATGACATTTACTGCAGGATGCTTAGAGAATGGATGAAGTATCTTTAATGCAGTTAGGGGATATCCATGAAAATCTTTGCTGCTTAGGAAATGCATCAAAGTCTGCAGAAGCTATGTCCTCTTTAAAAAGGAGATATTTTTGGGTAGAAAAACTGGGTGATATTTGGATTCTAGCTGTTGAAAACCAAAATAGCCAAAAACTATGTGTCTCAAGAATTCTATATGTAACAGATCTGTGTTATTTTTTAGGGATGAAGTATGATAATAAGCTACTTTTTGTGTTAGGCTAGCAGCTTTGCTAGACAACTGACACAACCAACTACCTTTTGGTTATTTTCTAGCGCAGTTAACAATTCTGGCTTTGGCAGTCCTATAACAAAGTATATTTTCTTGCTTTGAGCAGAACTAGATATTCCATCTTAAAGAAACACATAGCCATAAGTTAGGCATCAGAAATACCCCTTCTAAGTTTCTAAGAGGTTTCTCTGGAGAAAAAAACCCCACATTTTCTATTTTTCCCTATGGGCATATTTCCATTTTAGTTTATTAACTCTGAATCATGTTTCCCAGATGATTTCCAGCATCTGTATACTGTTTGTTCATAGAGCATAGTACATGCTTGTTTAGAACCTTAGAGGGCTGCTGTTATATGTTGTTCTGTTATAAGATATCATGTTTGTTCTTGCTCCTAGGAAAAATTCTCCATCTATGTATTTGAAGCTCAAGATACCAGTAAATCAGTCTGGGGTTCTGTGCCTCTCTGTGCCTCTTTATCACCTTCTGCACATTCTCCAGCAACTTTAAATGAAGATGGTTAATGAATTGAAAGAAAAGCCATTTGAAAAAATTCAATTATTTAAATTCTTTCGTTGTAGGGCACTTTTACTTCTCTGTGCTATTCCTCCTGTAGATTTTGGCTGTTATATAAAACAGTCTGCACACTGCTGTAAGAATTCTTCTCTGGGGTGCTGTTTGGAACATTTATAGACAATTCTTATTCAAATCTGAGTACTAGACAAGAGTATCATAAAGAGCTTTTAAAAATCAAAAAATACATCTTGGCAAATATGTATGTATAGGTAGTTTAATTGTAATACTTGTTGCAGAGGAGCAGAATCAACTCCCTTGACCTAGATGCAGTCCTGCAGTCCTAGATCCTGCCCAAGATACAGTCCAAGATATGACTGGGCTGCTGGCTACAGACCAGAGAATTGATAGACTGACTCAAAACACTGTGTGTGTGTGTGTGGGTGTGTGTGTGTGTGGGTGTGGATGTGTGTGGGTGTGTGTGTGTGTGTGTGTGTGTGTTTGGGAAGGGGCAGGGCAAGTTCTGCATAGGTGGGACAGTGCAGTGCTCCGCACCCTGCCCCTGGTATGGTCCTAGAGTCTCTGCCAAACCACGTGGCACACTGACAGCCCAAAATTGCTCCCAATGGCCACGGGGGCCCCTAGGGTACATTAAAGTGCAGGCATGTACCTGGGGAAGGGCCCTGGGAGGCCAGAGAAGATAAGCAGTGGCACTGTTGGGATGCTGATGAGCCATACTGCCTTGGATTTACAAGTAGCTGAGGCCATGCTGGATCTCAAACATGGACTGTATATATCCTCCTCTCTCCTTTTTCCTTTCTCTTTCTGTCTTCTGATAATTTATTGAAATATGTTTTAAGCCAGTCTAAAAAGTTCCAGTCAATGCTTTAGTAAGGGTCTTATTTTGTCTGGATTACTTGAAATTGGCTAATTCTAAGTTTCCTAAGATAAAGCTTATGAAGTAACTTACTTTTAACTGGATGTTGTTTTTAAATTTGCCAAGTACCTTATTTCACCTTAGTCTGCAAGGTAAAATTGCTAGTAAAATTTTATTATTAAATCTCCTGAGAATTTTGATGCTTCTCTTGTGCACCACCAGGGTGAACACAATTACCTTTCCTCTTAAACTCACCCAGCAAGCTTGTAACTTAACAATGGTGCACATTACCTGTCTTTGTTTCCACCACCTGTGCATTTAAATGCTTCTTTCCTTTTAGTTTGACCAGCAGTTCCCTACTCTGCCATGTTGGTCTCTTGCCTTTCTTGCCCTGCTTCTTGCTCCTGGGATTTTGAGGTGTTGCTCTCTACAGAAGACTTTCTTAAAGATTTGCCATCTCCATTGGGCTCCTTTGTCCCTGCAGGCAGTCTCCCAGGGGATCCTATTGACTATAGCTTTGAAGAGCTGGAAGTTTCCTTTCCTAAAGTTCATGACTCTGACTTTACCTGACCCATATCCCTCATGACTGCAAACTCCACACTGCATCCCAGGCTGCCTCCAATCTTGACATCACTGATTAGCTCACTTGTGTTGGTGACCAACAGACCCAGTGTGGCCTCTCCTCTGGTGGGGCTGTCTATTACCTGGCTCAAGAAGGTCTGTTACCCCCTCCATGCACTGCAGGGCTGTCCTGGACTCCCTGCAGCTCGCTGTGCTACTTTCCCAGCAGATGTTGGGGAGGTTGCACTGTCCCAGCAGGACAAGAGCCTGTGAGCACAATGCCTCCTGAAGCAGGAGCAAGAAGGCCTTATCAATAGGTTCCCCTTTATCAGGTGGTCTGTAGCAGACATCAGCTGTTAGGTTTTCTTTGTTGCCTTGATCTCTGATTCTTACCCATGGGCTTTTGACCTGTTCTTCAAAGACAGCTCTTCACACCAATTCAGCCCCTGATGTAGAAGGGTAATCTGTCCACCTCTCCTTCCTCTTTTCTGAGCAGTCTGTAGCCATCGATAGTCATACTCCAATCATGGGATTCTTCTCCCCAAGTTTCAGTAAAGGCAACAAGGTCATGTTTTTCTAGCGGCACAGTGGCTTCTGACTCCTCCTGTTTGTTGTCCATGATGTGTACATCAGTCACTAGCAATAGCCAGCCAAAGAGAGAAGGAATTTGTCTGGTGCTTGGTAGTGCCTTATCTTTATCTTAATATTTTAATTCTAATTTCCTAATAATTGTACTTGAGCATAACCTGTTTGCCATTAATCTACCTCAACAGTGAGACTTTCTGCCTTCAGTAATGCTGGACTATTTGAACCTGAGTCAACAGGCTGTCAACAGCTGAGCTGCCTGTTAAAACAAACACAAATGTGATCAAAAATTGACTGATGGCTTCAGTTCCTCTTTTCCCAGTATATTAACTTAATTAAAGTAACTATAATAGCTAGAAAAAAGCTAGAATAAAGTGTGCTGCATCTTGTTCAAATACCATTTGCACTAAAAAGTTAGAAGTTCCAAAGTAAAGCCTTGCCAAAATCAAATTTCAGTATTAAGCACAAACCAACAATGAAAGTGTGAATTACAATATTGTTTTAAAATAATGATAGCTATTTTCCCAGTATACTTGTTCCTACTTCAGTTATCTCTTATCGAATAGCTGTTCTAGAATTCAGCTTAATCATTCTGCAGCCTATGATCCTATGCTTTATTTGCCATGCATTATTCAATATCTGCCTCTAACACAGCTATTGTTAAATTTCTTTTTTATGAATCACTTCACTACAGAATGTGCATTTCTTGAATGATCACACATAGCAGTAAAGAAGGAAGGTGGATCAAAGACACAAAAGCATTCGTGTCAAATCTACATGGTGGAGGATTATTTTACTGGAGATGTCTAAGATGTAGTGTTTTTTTCAGAGTACATGGATTCTGTATTTCTGAATTACAAATGTCTTTGGTTTCAGGTGGAGTTCTGGCTTCTGAGAAATTCTGCAACTGAGCTATGGGTGTTAGGCAACATAGAATGAACCAAACCTAGAACAGTCTGGTCTAAAGAGAATGCCTAGTATCATGTGACATCTACTTTCAGTTGCAAACAGATTACAAAACTGCCACTAAAACATTTTTAACCAATTATTTAGTATCCTTTTCCAGCAAACTTCCACCTCATAGGGCATCCTCCATACCTAATACTATAATAAAAAAGTTTATTTTACTGCCAGAAAAACTCCAGTCTAGACTTCAGTCTAATCCTTCTTGCAGATAACTTTGACAGCTTGTCTCACGGTGTTGGTGTCCATCATTGTGCTCTTCAAGCGTTACTTTATTGGCTAAGAACCACTAAGTAACAGCAGGAAGTATCTTCTTCACAGCAAAGTACACCCAGCTAATCTGGGTGGCTGGAACCTGCTCCTGGGCTCCCTGCAGCTTTAAGCATAGATTCCAGCTGCCAGTTAACCACATGTTTCCCCTTGTCATTTCTTTTCTCACATATTTTATACCACATGGAATTTCATGCCACATTAGCATTTTGGTTGGAACAGAAATGTACTTTTTATTTCTAGGACAAAATGCCGAACATTTGAGTTCCCACCTTCAAAGCATAGTCATTCCAGACTTCAAAGAAAAGAAAAGGCTATCAGAATTTCTTTTACCATCTAAATTTTATTTTTCAAAATTACATTTATTTTTGCCATAGCGAAATCTCTATGAAATAAAAATGCAGAATACCTTCAAATATGACTTGTCAGTGGAAGAGATCTGAAAAATATCAGCTTATATTTGAAGCTTGGCAACTGAGAAGATGAGCTCTTATAATGAAGAGACCTAAGAAAATCTTAATGATAAATGGTAGTATTGGTCCCAACTGTAACTATTCAATGTTGCACCCTCTATTCAGATCCCAGATGCTAATGGCAACACTTTCTAAACCAGGAGTTTTGATGACAAGCAAATGACAGCTGATAAGTGAATTCAGCCTCCTGCATGCAGTCCTTAACATTTAGTATTGTAGTATCTTGTCATCAGTCTCACAACATCAGAAAAATACTATTGCCCAAAAAATAAGATAAAAAAGGTAGGAGTTAAGAAAATAGTGAAAACTCTTTACAGGAAACAGATATGGCTGCCTGCTGCAATTCCCATGCAATCCTTAATTGGGCAGGCTGCCTAAGGTATAGACTGCAAGATGAGAGTAGAGCTGCTCGCCCCTTTGTAAAGCGTACGAAACCACTGTACTGAGTCATCGGTCACTTTAGGAGATCGGTGTCAGGCCCAGGTTCTGCCGTGACCTCCTCGGGGATTTGGCTGAGCAGCGCAGCTGAGGGCCTTGGCAGAGCGAGCAGCGCGTCCCCGCCGCGGGCAGCCTCCCTCTGCGAGGGAGCCCGCCTGGGGCTGCCTCCTCTGCTTCAGGCCGCTGCGGCTCTCGTGGTTGATCCCTGCCTGAGCTGTGCTCTGCGCCTGTGTCCTGCTGATCCAGATCCTCACCAGCTTGATGTCCCTGCTGGACCTTGGCCTTTCTCTGTCACCACAAGCGGCTGTGCTGAGAGGGGCTGCGGGCTGCCCACGCCAGCGCTGCTGCCTGCCCGGGGCAGCGGGACGGGCCCTGGCTGCCACAGGCCTGCCCTTTCCGTGCTGCTCCTTCCGTGCACATCTCTGGGGGAAACTGTGGGGTCAGAGGGGTCCTTGTCATTTTCCAGAAAAGCCTTTCACTCTTCTGAGATCACATAATGGTATTTCATACTAAGCAAGCTATGCTTTCCAAGCAAACTTGAAAAAGAATTGTTTTACTCCAGTTCCTTTAGGTATTTATATTACATCAATTGCAATAATATTAACAGATTAACTTACTACTGCAAAATTATTCTTGGAATATATTTCTGAACCTCTCCCAAAGTTGTAGAAGCTGTACAACTTAATTTCTATCAGCTCATGGCTCAATGTCAGCCAGGCAATAAGTTTACTTCCAACATATTTCCATGCCTTTGATAAAGTTGTTTCTGTAGTAGTCATATGTCTGGAAAATTCCACAAACCCTATGCTAGTACATCCATCTTTCAGTGTTGTTGTGTTCCACTCCACATATTGCCCTATGCTATATCTTCTAATTCACATACAATAATTCTAATGGTTTATGGAAAGACAAAGCATTTGTATAAAAGAGTGTATTTGCCCACTTCTCTTAAAAATAGATCCAGATTGTATTTGTGGTTATAGCTGGTTGGACATCCTCAAGGACATCTCCCACAGGAGGAGGAATGGCTGGGAAGTGCCATTACAGAGGAAAATATGCTACTAGCTCTGCTCCATTCTAGGGTCTGAGCTGTGGTGAAACAGAAGGGGAAAGTTCTGTCATACAGTGAGAATGATCTACAGAACTGTTGATTCCTTTTAAAAAGCATTTTTGCAAAGAATTTTAAAGCTGCATCTTCTACAATAGAAAATTAACATTCACTTCTTTCCAAAAGTGAATTTCCACCACGTTTCCATCTCCAATTCCTCCGAAATACAGATACGGGTCTAGAAGTGCAAACAAACATCTCTTTTCTAGAGAAGTTTCAGCCCTGTAGAAATGCTTGCAGGCAATAGAATGCATGTCACATTTTCAGAAGGTTACTTCAAGTCCTATTTCCTTCTGAAAGTTTTATTCCCTTTTAAAGTCAACTGAGGTTAACTATATAAAATTGAAAATAAAATACTAAAAAATTTATTTTGAACTCCATTTTTTAATTAGTAGTGAGCCATTTGCCTCCTAGGATCTGGCCTTACTTTGTTACCTGGAAATACACAAAAAACCTCTAAGTTTCTCTGAGGTGTAGGTTATTTCTCTAAAATATCTCTACAGTATACACAGGAAAGTAAAACAAACAAAAAAAAAAAAAATCTTTTTATAGCCGACTATTCCCAAGAACTTGGAAAATATGTAATCATGATGAGACCAGATTATATGCTGAAGTAAACACACTTTATGTAGTCTAAAAGAATACATTTAGATTGTGTTGCAGTGACAGTTTAGAAAATAATTTTTTTTGACAAGAAAGGTTTTCCTAAAGGTTAAAGTAGGTTCTGACAATCTAGGATGGGATGATTTCACATAAATAAAGATGACATTTTCTGATTTAGAATGTGAAAAAATATAACTAAAAAAGTGCATATAGAGCAAGGTATTTCTTTGGCTGACAAAAATGCTCTTTTAGCTCAAAAACACTTCTAGCAACTGTGGCTTCCTGACTTTCTGTGTAATGTTGGAATTAGGATTAGAGCATATTCCTTCAGGTGCAATAGTTAATTTGGAACTAAGCCATAGTTTTCTGTGTGTATGTAAGATTCAGGACCCACAAAGATTCTCACCTGCAGTGTTCTCCCACTTGTCATTCCAGTGGTTAACTATCCATACTTGAAAAGACGTTTTGTTTCTTTTTTCTCAGAATTTCTGTGTTCATCTGTAGTGAATTAAACTTATGACCTGTATAAGCACTCTTCTAACTGCTCAATTCGTCTCCCTCCTTTAAGACAATCTGACAGATCTTCTTGAGGTTTTGTTGGGGTTTTTTTCTATAACACATTTAATGTCTTCTACTGTTTTGACTAATTCTTTTAGTGCTTCTTTCATCCATGTTCCTTATAACTGTAATTTAGAATCAGGGCTTTGATCTCAGCTTAGTACTATAACAGCTTCTCCCTTGGGATACAGGAGCATTGCAATCCTACATTTCCAGTCTCAGACTCATGGAAATGCCCCACTGCACTTGTCACCTCTATTCCTTGACAGTCACTATTGCATCCCCTTCTGTTATCACTGGGACTGGGGTCCAGGTGTGTTTCTGTGAACTAGCTTTGTTTATCATGCATTGAGATCTCTGGGGAAATATTCAGGCTGATTGCAAAGGCAAAGAGACTGAGTTGTGTCTCTTTATCTGAGTCCTGCCTAGAGAGTCATAGAACCATAGACAGGTTTGGGTTGGAAGGGACATTAAAGATCATCTAGTTCCAACACCCCTCCCATGGGCAGGGACACCTTTCACTAGACCAGGTTGCTCAGAGCCCCATCCAGCCTGGCCTGGAACAATTCCAGGGATGGGGCATCCACAGCTTCTCTGGGTAACCTGTTCCAGTGTGCCTCATGGTAAAGAATTTCTTCCTAACATCTAATCTAAATCTGCCTCTTCCAGTTAAAAAACATTACCTCTTGTTCTATCACTACATCTCAAACTATTTGTCATACTCTTAGAAGGGCCTTCATCCTCTGCTCATAAATGCAGATATTACCATATTGAATTTTTCCTTCATTGATTGATCCTGCCTTCCTTAATCACTCATTGAATCAAACCAAATTTATCAACATTGACTGAATTATTTTTGTCCTCAGGTCTATGAAAATACAAATAAATGTAAAATCAGTCCCAGGAAAATATGATGAAAGAAAAATAGCCGTTGGTGATATTCCCTATTTGCATAGCATGTTGAGATTTAAGATGCATGTTATTCAGTTGTTAAACCCTTGTGCCTTGCTAATTTTTATCAAATGCATTTATAATTTCATAAAAATTATACCAATGTAATTTGACAAGATCAATTTTCCAGGTAGCCATGTTGATTAGAAGTAATTACATTATCCTTCTTTAGTTGCTTGTTTCTTGAATCCTGTATCAGGCTTTACACAATTATAACAATCTTTTTAATACTGACAACATGAGACCTTTGACTGGTGACACTTAGATTATTTTCCCCATGGTAATGCAAGGTGGCTTCTTTCCCTCTAAATAATCCAGATATGTGCTTAAATACCTATTTATCCTAAAATGATATATTAGTGTGAACATAATAGTGAACTGAATAATATCCTGTCTCATGTTTTATTTGGTGAAAGATTTGACCAGAAGGTTCAGAAATACTTTAGTCTTAGTTGTCACTTCCCTAGAAACTTGGGGCTTTTCATATTCAAAAACATTTTTGCAAGATTTCAGTACATTAAACATTTTTTCATAACAAAGGAATACATTCAAGGCCTTATTTTTCATTCATGAGAATTTTCTGTGTTTTTCTGTTGGAAGTTTCAATCTGAAAGAGTTGATGACTACATTTTATGTATCTTAGGCAGGCATATGTTACATAAGGAAGAAAAGAAGCCCATGTAAGTCCCACAAGGACTAAAACTCAAGCTGACCCTTCATGAATATTTTTAGATACACCTCCCAGAACAAGCAACTGGCTCTAAAGCAGGGGTAGTATGGAGAGAATGAGGGATGGAAGGAATCTTGATTACTTACCCTCTACTCTCTTTTTTTCCTAAGAATTGAAGGTTTATTAAACTTCCAGTATTAGAGTCCATACATAATTTAATATCTTGATGCATTCACTAGCTAGACCTAGCTAGTACTTTGAAAATTTTATTTTAGTTGTCTGCAAAGTGTCAGTTCCCTGATAGGTTTTGTCCACAAAATGTAGTTTCGTATATAGCTATATGCTTAAAACCAAGAATCATTTATGTTTCTACACCTACAGGAGACAGGGAAATATTTTTCTGTGTCTTTTTGTAAGCAGACATCTATTTCTGACATTCAGAATATCAAAGGCACTCCTATGTAAATAACATAATGAAGAACAAATTCATAAATTAAAGATCAAAGTCAACTAGACATTTTTATCTTCTGTGTACTTTTGGAGATTTATTTGGTCCAGCAATTGTATTGTTTTATTTCCAATTAGTAAAATAGTTTGCAATAGCCTATGCCCTCAGATATCTGAAGAATGGATATTCAAGTTAATTAATTCTGTTCCTGATTTTGTTTTGCTATGATTTTATTTTAATAATACAATATGATCAATTGTTCTTTTTATCATATTCTTTGATTAATTTTATTAATGAAGTCATAGCATTTTTAATTACAAGAATTAAGTGGAAAATCAGTGGAAAATCAGCATCTATAGGATAAATGAAAGTCTTTGGAAAGTTCAGAGACTAATTAAAAGACTGGATCTAATACATGTCTCTCCCTCAGTGGTATTGGATTTTATTCATGTGTCATGGTTGAAGCCCAGCTGGCAGCTCAGCCCCACGCAGTTGCTCACTCACTCCCCCTGCTGAGATGGGGAGAGAATCATAAGGGTAAAAGTGAGAAAACCTGTGGGCTGAGTGAGATACAGTTTATTAAGGAAAGCAAAGGTTCTGCACACAGCAAAGCAAACCAAGGAATTCATTCAGTGCTTCCCATGCATAAGCTGATGTTCAGCTATCCCCAGGAAAGCTGCACTCTGTTGTGTATGATGGTGACTGTGAAGAAAATGAGCTCTGCCTCAGCCAAAACCAGTACAACAAGACCCTAAAGACTTAAATAGATGTTAAACACTTAATACTGAGGCTATAGGTTGATGTCCCCTAAATTTTTTATTAAAATATTTGAATTTAGTTGAATATATAACTTTGCTGCTCTTCTGGAACACCTGTTCTTTTTTCTGAATAACTTTGCTTAAACGGTTTTTATTTTATAAGATCCGTAAATATTTAAAATCCTTTTTTAAGTAGTTTCTTTCCTTTGGAAGACTCACTTGAAAACTGATAATTTTTTTCTGAGATAGGTTTTGAGTATGTGATTAAAGGAATGAAGGGCATCTATACTTCTGTCCTGTGATGAGCATGGCCAAGCCAGTATTGTTGTAATGATAATTATTTTCTGTAATGAAGAAAACAAGTAGGTTTGGGTTGATTGTTTTGGGTTTTTTTTGGTACTGCTATTCAGGGAATGATTTTTATGGATTTTTGTCTGGAAGAAATAAATGTAATATTTTGTATCACCTTCTATTCACTGAGTAAGAACTTTATCATTGTATATGTCAGTGAAATTTGAATACATGTGAACATGCTTGAGTAAAGGTGAAAAATATGTGAGTGCTCTAAGATGATGCTGCTGAACGATTTTGAACTGAGAATGACATATTCTTGTTTTAATACTTATGTGATTTTTAGTGGTTTAGTGTGATAGGAAATTAGGTTGGTGACTAAGTTTCTTGCATATAGAGGCAGGAATGTCTTGTTGTGGATGCCAAACACCCCCAATTATGTGTAGGAAGTAAAATGTAGAGCATATTACAAAGAAAAGGAGCTGTGGGTTAGATCCTTAGCTGCTCTTGAAGCACAGGGACTGATATCAGATAGGTATATGATCCTAGATAAAGGGCCTTATTTGATAACTGAGTGATTCTATATTGTCTCAAATAATATTTTGAAAGTTTTTATTTTTCAATTAGTTGTTTTTAGAATATGGTGGGGAGGGGTGTTAATCTTTCTAAATTCTGAATCCAGAATAGCACATAAATCTGGGAGGCTATCAAAAGGGAAATATAAAATCTATGCCTGCTAAAATGTTTTGTGTAGAAAAAAGAGTTATTTAGTGATTAAGAGGTTATTTTTTTTACTTTTTTCTCTGCAAAACTTCTAAAGGGAAATTGACTGGTAGGAAGAAAGAAAATATTTATTGAACTTTTTCAGTGGCTCTTAAAATCCAATACTTCAAGCTGAACTGTATATCACTGAATAACCTTGAACCATCTTTAATGATCCTTCCTATGTACCTTGAACCTCCTTTGAGTGGAGTGGCAGAACGTGGTATACAGGGAGGATCCATGCACACACCAAGTGTTTGAACACTACACAGATGCAAGGCTACTGCTGAGGAGTCATAGTGGTTCATGAATCTTATTAAATTCAACTGAAGTCAAAAACTAGTTGAAATGTGCATGTGACTGCATTGTGCCATGGAAAAACATCTGTTTGCCAATGATAATGTTAAATTTTCTTACATGTAGAAGTATGCATTCTAGTGTATCACTCTCAAGAAGTAACAGAAGGTTGAGTTGCTCAGTGAATATTTTCCAATGCCAATCTTAGTACCCACAGTAACTGGGATAGTGTTGGGAGATTAGAAGTGTTCAAAGGATATTTCCATTTATACTAGAGATTACAGGTAATCAGTTCTTCAGACGTGAACTTTAGTTTAAATAACAGTGATGGGAAGTTAAGAGCAAAAATGTAGGAAGAGATATTGTACATGGATGGGTCTGCCATTTAGAGAAATGTTTCTCACTGAAGTTTTCAGGAAAGATGCTGTGTTAACAAAAAGAAAATTCCAGGAAGAATGAATTTGCTTCAGAAGCACAGCATTTGTAATCTACAGAAATGTCATATGATGACCAGCTTAGAACTATCTGCCATATAAACATGTATGTTATATATATGTATATATATATGTATACATGTATTTCAGCCAGCTTTTGAGACTGGCTTGAACAAGAGAATTTGAAGATATGCAGAATAAGGCTAAAGTCATTGTTACCATCAGAAAGAGGCAGAATTAGACTTGCTCATGGAATTTTCCATAAAGCAGGTTCTTTTCTGCATGAACAAGGAAACTTATTACTCTAACTGCTTTGTTCATTTCTCTCAAGAAAGACTTTTTGAGTTCAGAATAAAAAATTCAATAGAATTGCTCACTCTAGATAAGATTAGAAATTTAAAAGCCTTCCTTTCAATGCTCAAAAATTAAAATAGCAATAAATATATAAATATACATATTCAAATTTTTATGCCTATCGCCCCCTTCTGCAAAGTGAGGATTTTGCACATTTTTTTCCCACAAATGTAAAACTTGTTCATTATATTATGTCACACCTTTTATAGGGTAATTTTTTTTATTCTGATGTCATGCTTATAACCTTTTCTGTCTTGGCGTCATGTACTATTTTTAGAGTGTATTCTTTATCATATATAATAGTCCTTAATAGAATTTGATCCTTGATTGTTTTCTCCTCTTGTTCCCTGTCACATTCCACTGTTTTTGTCATCTTAATTTGTATTTATGCTCCTTTAGTTTCCTTCTTGCCTTAAGGATTTTCTCCAAGTTGATTATTAGCCCTTAGGCTGTCTGTTTATTCCTGGTGATTCTCCTTCTCTTTATCTGAGCCTTCCTAAACATTAACTCACTGTCTAGCTTTATATTAACACTCTACAGTGGAAGCACCTTGCTCCACTTTCTTTAATTCTGTAAAAAAAAAACTGTAAAAAAGTTATTTTTTTACATGGTGTACTTAGCATTTCGTGACAAGCATTCAAGCTAGAAGAAGACAATGCAAAGGTTTTACTGTCATCCTTTACTCTGTTCTTTTAAAGTATATACAGTATTATACAGACATGGTGTGCAAAACCATACTGTAATTTCTGTATTGGTTCTGTGAAGTACAATGAAGATAAAATGTTCAGGAAAGAAAAAAATTGTTCAGTGCAGATGTTGTGGACACTTCTGATGGCATGGCAGATCTTAGAATCACAGAATGGATACAGTTGGAACTGCGAGTCATCTTGTTCAGCCCCACTACTCAGTCAGGGTCATCCTAGAGCACAAGGCACAGGATTGTGTCCAGAGTTTTCCATATCTCCAGTGGGGGAGACTCCACAACCTCTCTGGGCTTTTCCAGTGCTCAGTCACCTGAACAGTAAAGTCTTCTGCATATTCAGGTGGAACTTCCTGTGCATCAGTTTCTGCCTGTTGCCTTTTGTCCTATTGCTTGGCACCACTGAGCAGAGCCTGGCTCCATCCTCTTGACCTCTCTTCCGACACTGACAGACATTGATGAGGTCCTATCTCAGTCATCTCTTCTCCAGGCTGAACAAGCCCGTCTCTCTCACCCTTTCCCCATAAGAGAGATGTTTCTATCCCTTAATAATCTTCATTGACCTCTGCTGGGACTGCTTCAGCAACTCCACGCATCTCTCGTACTAAGGAGCCCAGAACCGGACACAGCACTCCAGATATGCCTAAACAGGGGTGAGTAGAGGGGCAGGATCCCTTCCCTCAATCTGCTGGAAATGCTCATTCTAATACTCAACATTGGTATATTCCATGAGTAGTAACTTACTACCCTGAGGGAAATGTTTACTTGAATAGTATTTTCCTGGCTGTGAAAAGGTGCAGAAAATATAGTCAAGCTTTGTTTTTTGAGTGTTTAAACCTTTAGGTTCATTAACTTGGCTTTTTTTCAACTCAGAAATATCAGACAAGCAGCATAGGACCATTGATCCTACATCTGATTTGACAGGGGCTGTAATTTGGTGCTCCAGGAAAGAATTGCTATGGTGTGCTGTGATGACATATTTCCTAAAGCAAACCTGTTAGGGGTACAGCTTTGAAGCATGGCCTGACCATGTACTAGGCTATTTCATTTCACCCTAATATAACTCTGGAGGATGTTCGCATTTATGCGGACATCTTTGACTTGTGAAGCTTCACTGTTGTCTATGTCAGTCTTATTGTGGCAATTATAGGTCTCACTATATCTAGTGCTGTGAGTACATTAAAAAAAAAAAAATGCTGGTTTACTTCTTCAGACACTAAATTTTTCTAGTTTCTAAGAAATATTATAAGATTCCAAATTATGCAAATATGATTCACCTGGCTATTTCAGGCACATGGAGTTTGCCCAGGTTCCCAGTTTTTTTTACAGACTGAGATCACAGAATCACAGAATCACAGAATGTCTAGGTTGGAAGAGACCTTCAATATCATCGAGTCCAACCCATGCCCTAACACCTCAACTAGATCATGGCACTGAGTGCCACATCCAGCCTTTTTTTAAACACATCCAGGGATGGGGACTCTACCACCTCCCCGGGCAGATCGTTCCAGTACTTGATCACTCTTTCTGTGAAAAACTTTTTCCTAATATCTAACCTATATTTCCCTTGACGCAACTTGAGAATGTGTCCTCTCATTCTGTCAGTTGCTGCCTGGAGAAAGAGACCAACCCCCACCTGACTACAACCACCTCTCAGGAAGTTGTACAGAGTGATAAGGTCACCTCTGAGTCTCCTTTTCTCCAGGCTAAACAGCCCCAGCTCCCTCAGTCGTTCCTCACAGGTCCTGTGTTCCAAGCCCCTCAACAGCCTCGTTGCCTCCTCTGGACGTGCTCAAGTGTCTCAACGTCCTTCCCAAACTGAGGGCCCAGAACTGGACACAGCACTCGAGGTGTGGCCTCACCAGTGCCAGGTACAGGGGAAGAATGACCTCCCTGCTCCTGCTGGCCACACTGTTCCTGATACAGGCCAGGATGCCCTTGGCCTTCTTGGCCACCAGGGCACACTGCTGGCTCGTGTTCAGCCGGTTGTTAACCAGTACCCCCAGGTCCCTTTCTGCCTGGGCAATCCAGAGCATTGGCACTCCTGAACATGACGCTTGGATGGAAAAAGAGTGATCAGAAATGAGCACTTGTTCTCCAAGTACAGGGTGTCTTCAGTGCATTGCAAAATGAAATTCCAGATTCTCTAGATCTCAGTCTCAGATAACAGTGGGGTTTGTTTTGTTCTTGTTTTAAGGAAAGTCACAAAACTGCTCTCTTTCTGCTCTCTCAGTTTTAGACTTGCTGTAATCTTGACTATCTAGTGCGTAATAAAGAGGTTTTGTAGAATTTGAGATTCATCAAAAACTGCTGGTTAGATTTCAAATGTAAAAATTGCAAAAAATAAAGGTGGCTGCAATCCCATCATAATTTTGAGTATAGTAACAGAAGGACTGCAACAGATTTTAAAGCTCCAACAGCATTAATCAGGGGCACAAAAAATAAGTCAGAATTGTAATTCAGCATACTACGAAAAAATTTAAAGGGTAAAAATTACCAGAATAAGTCTTCTACTTTGGTTTCCAAGCTTGTTTAAAAGATTTTCCTTGAATCTTTATGTCTTAGAGGTTATATGCTAAACAACTTATTTAGAGAAAAAAATGCAAGCTGCATACTTTAAGTTGTTTTGGTTTTTTGTATTTTAAAGTTTTAAATTCTCAGGGAAGATAAATTCACCTCCTTCCATATCTTACAGATTTTTATGGCAACATAATATACATCTATTTTTTCACTCCTGTATTTCATTTTATAATAAGAAACTCTCTTGTATCTCATGGGAGCACTTAGAGATCTGTGGAGACAAAACATCATAACATTCCTTGTTGTTTTGGAGTAGTATCATGGAAAAGAGAAAAAATAAATAAATACTTTCCATTCCATGGCATGCTATATTTTTTTAAAAAATGATTTTAAAACTATTATGATAAAATAAACGTATTTGAATCATCTCATGAAAGCATGTTCTCAAGGCATATTTATCTGTTACATGTAATCTCAATTCTCCCAGATTCAAGCATCTAGAGGACTGAAATAAATTTTCTGTCAGGGAATCAGCATTTTATTTGCTGTCACTAAGAGATTCTGTCCCATTTCATAGCACAGAGTGGCTGAATTTTAGCACAAGTGGGAACAATTTATGAGACATCCCCACCATTACTTAAAATCTAAAAAATTTAAAACTCAAATACTTTTGGTTTGTACTCTTAACAACCATCTTTGTGGCTACTGGGGATTTCATTTGTATGGTACTATAATTACCTTCTGCCCTCCCTCCACTACAGATATTTCTAGATTATTTTCTCTGACCACAAGTGATAGAAATTCCTAACTTCTTCTAAAGAATCTCCCCTTATTGAACATATTCTACTGCTGAGCATAACACTGGACCACTACCATAAGGAAGATTGGAATTTTTTCCACTTCTAATTTTTAAGCCTGTACCAGAACTTTTAAAACTGAAGCAGCATTAGTCAATCATGCAAGCACTTTCCAATATTAATTTATCTCAAAATGTATTATTTCCTTATACTTAAATAAATCTTCCAGCTTTTCAAAAAATAATTAATATTTAAAATTTTCAGACTATTGTAGGCTATTGTATATAGCCTAATTTTTTAATAGAATTCTTGCTCATTAATTTATTTTTAGGTAGCATTTTTTAGTCTGTTTACTGAACAGTAATGGGAACGTACTGGGATACGTCCTCATATCCCAGACAAACAGATTTATTACCATCAGGGACTAACATCACAAATTTATGTGCTGAGTTAAAAAAAATCTGAAAATCTATAAAGTAGAAGAATAAGATAGAGGTCACTGTCTACAAAATTTGGTTTCAGATTTTAAGACTTCAGTTCTGAGACTACTACAAATAGAAGATTTTGAGATAAATTTTATAGATAAAATAGGAAAGAAATTATCTCCTTGTACTTTTATTACCAGGGTGTTTTTCATGGAAATTTACCTCACTCAAGACATGTAGATACATCTAATGAGTTTTATGGGCTTTTGAAGAAGATTGTTTCCATTCCTGACCAGAATGATGAATATAAAAATAAGTTGTTAAACTGTTTCTGTAGTTCAGAAAGAGTTGACAGAAATAGATCAGTCCTCATGGAAAAAAAAACGTGTCACCTAATCCAGACTCGATCAGTTAAAGGATGCATGTTCATATCCCTTTGGACGTAGCAGTAATAACATTTCTTTTCCTGCTCCTTACATTTCTACACAAACCTGCTAACCTTAGTTCTTACACAGATTTTTTATATCTTTTAGCCCAGAGCTTACCCTTAGTCCTGACATGGCTAAGTAGAGATAAAAAAATCCATTTGTTAGGTAAATGCTGATGTTCCAAGAGGCCCATCAGGAATGCCATGAAGAAGGCATTCAAGAAGAAGGTCAGTTGGAATGATATCTATACTATCAGTATAGATATTCTGTACTATTTGTGGAACAATAGTTCAAACTAGTTTTAGTAATGAAAAGCAGCTAAAGTAGAAATTATTGGATGAAAGTATAAAGAGCTACACAGTGGGAAACAACAAAATCATGCACATCAGATATGTCGCAGTCTGCTCAGAATAAAGTGAAAATTTATAGCTGCTATAAATTTAAACTTTGGAAAAAACCACTAATGTAAATGCAAACATTGCATCCAAACACTCGTAACTGAAACACTTATGCCCTCTCATCCAATTAGCTAAAAATCTATTTTTTTTACAAGTTTTTTTTTTTGCTGCAGAAGTAAACTTTAAGTTGATATGGAAATGTAATCTTTATTATAGAGAATCATAATGTTACTACTATTTGAATGAACTATAGATGCTAATTTATATATTGAAAAAAAAAGGTATTTTTTTATGTTTGTTAAAAGGAGCAATGGGTTAAAATATTACCCCAGCTAAATCTATTCAATAAAAAATGGCTAGAAGAGCTTTGACAAGCTCATTAAAATTAATATGAACATTTCAATGGGGCAGACTGGCTGTCATAAATTATTCAGGGAAAGTAATTATGCTGTTCAATAAAGCATGCTTTTTTTATTTTATTTTATTTTTATTAAAACACAAGCAAAATTTTAACAGGTAGCTAATTTCCATTTCACCCTGAATTACTAGTTTTATCTTCTGGGGGTTCCATAACAAAATCAGCTACAACAAACATACCCTGAATTACAGCATTGTGGATCAGTGAACTTTATTGCCTCGGGTATCCATGGTTACCAGTCACTGAAGAACAAAAGAGACAAAGATTTGACAGCAGTATATTGTCAGCCAGGAAACCACAAATCAGGTTGAGTTTATACCTGTTTTAGACACGAACTAAGGCTACTGCCTGTCAGGTTCAGGAGTGTGTATGTGTATCTGTCCGTGTACACAGTTTGTAATGTGATAAGGAGGCAGGAGCCTGCTTAGAGGAGGTGGATTGAGAGACCAGTATAAAGGATATGTTGATAATTTCTGTCCAGTTAGTATCAGTTTGTATAATCTAGGAACACAAAAATCTACAAAGAATGCCTCTTCTTGTGACTTCAGTTCTGCACTGTTGAAGACTGCTGTTCTAAAATCTTTCATGAACTTTAAAAATTGCATTTTAAAATGCTTGTCCTTTTAGTCCTGCTGGAAGATTGTGATGGCTAGGGAAGTACTTCTAATTCTCTATCTGTGCTCTGCAATCAGTACCGTATTTATCTAATTGAAAATAACTTTACAAAGTTTCCTTTTTTTTTTTTTTTCCCCCTGCTTAAACAAAACTTTTTAAGTTTGCTTTGAAGAACCTTTCTCCTTTTCCCTGCTTTTTTACTTATTCCATCTCTGCAGAAGGGCTCAGCCGATTTGGTACTTTAAGCCCAGTCTGCTTGAAAATACACAAGCAGAACCTTGCACCATGCTGCAGAGGACATGTCCTCAACCTCTTCTAGACTGGCAATGACAGTTTGCTGTCCCTCTTAGAAATATTTTCTGAGTACTTACTGGGATTTTATTTATATTTGAACAGCAATGATGAGAAAAATGTGAAGTTCTTGATTAAAACTCACAGTGCTTATATTGCATGTAAGTAATGAATTAAAAAGACTCTCAGCCAAGGCCTGAGGGCAAAATAAATGGGGTAGAAATGGTTGAGTAATCCCACATCAGCTTTGCTGACTTTACATGTTGAGTCAATGTAGTTTTACCTTGTCTTCCCTCTTTAGTTCTAAGCTATTCAGATGTATGCATGCCTCTTGGTAAAATTTCCTTCTGGAACATTTTGGAAATTGTTTATGTGGTTTAAAAAAAAATAGCAGGATGCTTTCGCTGTTTTGCCTCCAGCCTGACAAAAAATCTAGCCTTTAGAAGTTTCTCTGTGTGTAAACAGAGATGAGCTTAAGTATTCTCCATTTGAATTTAGTTTTATAAGTATCATCACATCAGTTATTGTATCAGATTAATTTATTTCTTTGCAAATATTCCCAGTAAACTTCCAGATTTTTTGGTAGCATCTTGTTTTCTATGTGAAATGACATTTCATCAAAACTTCATAAGAGAAATTTAGGGAATGTAAATTGGCTCTCTTCATTAGTAATTATTCACTTACCTCAAATAAATTTGCTAGTTTCTTAAAATCTTTGGAATTCTATAGAACAACAAGGTCTTCTGATTTTGTTACAAGTTTCCTCTCTTTAAAATTATTTCCTCTTTCTTTTTAGAAATAGAACACTCAAAAATATTTTTACATATTTGATTCTCTATCACTTCAAACTTCTTTTATTCCTTCAACCCTTGTTTATTAATTTCCTTAATTCTTCAGGCATGGACATTGATTTTAACAAAATGTTAGTGTTAATAGAATGAAAAAAATCCTATATCTGATTGCATAATATCTGCATTTTAAATTATTTGCATCCCTTGACCTCAAAATACTCTAAAATGGGGTAACTCATTAAGAGACAAGTGAACAATGCACCATCTTTCAGGAGTTTCTCTTTCATTGTCTTAGTGAAATGACTTTTTACATACTGATTTTAGGTCTGAAAATACAGAAAACAGTGTCTTTGTAGAAGCTCTTCTGCGATATCTGCTGGCTGAATTGGCACTTGCAGTGTGAAACTGCCATGTAGTGATACTAATCCTGGCTGGAATCCTTCCAGTTCTATCAAAATCTTTCAGTTTTTGATAAATAATTAGTCTGCTCTGGCCATAATCTGACAAAAGGACATTTCTGGAAGTCATACTATTGAAATTGGACTTCTAAATAGAGTACAATGGTGAAAAAGGTTATGTATGGATTTTTAAGTATAATAACCAGTTGAAGAAGCACTGTTTTTTTCCACTTGGGAAGATGTAGCACAAAAGGTCTTTATGGGAACAATGCTGTGGTAGGTGTTCAAAGGACAAAAAAAGGCGAGTGAGACGTAGACATGTAAGACTTCATATAATGCTTTGAAAAATCTACTGTCAAGGGATATACCCACTGTGAAATAAAGAATTTATATATGTAATGAAGAGTTCAAAAGCATATGAATTTTTTTAAAAGACTAAGAATAGGGTTACAATAATAATGATGAAATCTTGTCTTTCATGTAGACTAGAGATAAGAACAAAGTCTTACATTTGCATTATTATAGAATCATTTTTCTTATGTTTATGACATTTTCATTGTTCGGGGGGAAAGGGTGGAATGTGAACTCTGCTTTTCCATTCTTATGAATTTTACTATGATGTTGTATAATATTACAGTAGATTACTTAATCCATAATAAGTCTTTCGGTCATCTCTAAAAGTATAGAGATGAAATTTGAAAGCTGAAATTTTTTTGAGGAATTGCAAATACTGCATTTCTTTGGTAGACAGTTTTTTCTAATTGTATTCAAGATGCTCAAGGAGTTCTTGTTGTGTCTTCAGGTGAAGTGCAGAGATATTATGGAAGGGAGGGAATGATTTCAACTGAGCTATTTTATGCCACTTTCCTAAGTGCCCCTGCCTTTTCAGGGGCTTATCTCTCTGCATTTAAGACCTGCTCACTGAAATGAGCTGTTGAGAAAAGCTGGATGGAGCTGTCCCCCAGCTCTCCCACCAAACTGCTCTGCATGTGGGCTCCCTCCCAATTCACTTGGGAGAAGCTTTTAAGTTGAGACTCTAGTGCTTGAAGATGACTTCACTATAGATAGTTCTGTGTAAAAAGTACTTACTGAAGACTATCTAAAGAAAAAAACTAATTTTTGAAAGGGGCTTGGGTGGGATACTGATTAAATACCATCTTTGGTTTTTTAATTAAACATCTGTTGTATTAATCAGTTTACTGATCCTGCTCATTGAGCCCTGTTTCACTAAGTAGAGAATTTGTATTTTAAATGTTAAATATGCAAAGTCTGCTTTATGCCTTTGCACTTCATCATCTCAGATGCAGCTGGCAGTCCATCCTGTAACAATGTCACAAAAGGAATATTTGTTTTTCTTCCTTTTTTATTTGACTAACTGTTCAGTACTTAAATAATGAACTACTGTCTTCAGTTAGCCAAATTATAGTTGTCTAGGTGATTTCTTTCTGAGCAACTGGCTTTCTATCTTAGGTCCTTTTCCTTTCAGTTGCCTTCACTGTTTAGCAGAAATATAGTTTCACCTTTTCTTTAGAGTTAGAAAACATACACATTCTAAGCCATAAAGCTCAGATATTGCTTTTCATCATACGTATTTTTTTATAGTCAATAGAAACACATAGCACAGATTTGTCCCCTGCAGTTCTCATTTTTTTCCACATTTTGCCTGCAGTTCATTGAGTTTAAATCTCACTAAGGGAGCTCTTTCATTTGTAAGATAATATCTGATTGCCTGAAAAATAAAGAACAGTGTTGATAGTAGTTAAGAAATTGGACTTTCCATATCAATAGTTGAGTCAGATCAGCCTGTGACTGGCATTTGCTGTTCAGAAAAGGTTAGGTATTCCTTCCTTCCATAAGGCTGGAGAAACAGCTCATTTGACATCCCACTAGGACTCTCCTCTGGAAAAGGTCTCTTTGGATCTTGCTACAGCTTGATGTTAATTTACTTTAGCCATCAAGATCTACATTTTCAGGTCTCATTGCTGGTGATGATATTCAGTTGTACAGAAGGCCACACATTGGTCTGAAACCTATTTTGTCTGGAGGTTTTATTTACAGCCTATGAACTTTAGAGGGTGAAGAATCTCTTCTCTGACCAAAAAAAATGGAATCTAAACCATTTTTGTATATAAGCTTGTTTGTTGAGACCTAACATGAAGGGAAACACACACACCTCACACCCTGCATTCCCTCCTCCTGCCAAGAGTCCCTGAGGTCAGCGAGAGCTAGACATGGAGGGTGCTTCTGTGCCTATGTGAAAAGAAACAATGGGGGAAGGCATAAGAATATTTGGTCTGCATATGTTGTTTATATATTTTTTTGTTAAGGTGTGCATTTTAAATATGTTTTTCTGTCAAAATGTTTGTATGAGCTGGGAAAGTGTGTGCTCAGTGCTAGCCATGTTTTTTTCAGGAGATGAAATATCAAAAAAGTGGAAATGAAATCTGTGAAGGTTACATAGAGCAGCTAGGTAGGAAAGTCCCAGCACATGGCAGAACTGGTGGGAGAGATGAGGAGGGAGAAGAATAGAGGAAATGTATGTCACCAGCCAGATCAGCTTTGCGGGGCCACAGCATGCCTAGTTACTCATTTCAAACTGAAAATGAGAGTTACTACAAGATACTACAAGTAGAGAAAAATACCCAGGAGACCTAAGGCGTTCCTCAGATGAAAAGGACATCAGGTAGTATATTTTAAATTGTTAATTTTTTATTCTACCTTATTAGTAATTTTTGCTATATTTAATACAATATGTTTTATTTAGTCATTTGATTAATGCTTGTTAATAATAAAAATTATATTTTAACATGGCAAATTTCACTTAGCTTTACTGTTCAATTAATGTAAACAATAATCTCAAATTCCTGGGAAGAGAAAGCTGAATGCAGCTTTCCTTTTCTATAGATGTTACTGAAGTGCTCACAATTCTTACTGCCTTGCCCTAATGGTGTTGACCATTTATTAATAGAATGGTTTGTGTTCAAAGGGACCTTAAAAATCATGTATTTCCACTCACCCTTCCATAGGAGGGAACACCTTTCACTAGACCAGGTTGCTCATTGCCCCATCCTGGCCCTGAACACCTCCAGGAATGGTGCATCCACAACTTCTCTAGGCAGCCTGTTTCAGTGTCTGATCCTGTGTGGAGTATCTAGGCCTTTATAGATGGCCTTTACTTTTTAGGAGTGTTTTATGCACGTATTTTTCAGCATTTGAAATACATGCATTGTATTTTTTGTTAGACAAAGACGCCATCTTGTGGTAGAATGTTGGAAGTTGTATCAAACAGTTTTCGTTTTGGTGCAGAAAGGAAGCCAAATTTTTAGCAATATTTCCAGTATTGTTTCTAGTACCGTCATACATTGAACCATGATCCTAATATACATACATACTGAAGATATCTGATGAGCTAGCAAGTGAATATTCAGTCCTTAAGAGAAGGCACTTAGGACAAATGCCCCATGGCAAAAACTGTTCATCATTGGGAAAAGCGTGATAATTCTTTCCTCTAATAAGAAATCAGATTACAGTTAAAAGATCCTCTTTATTAAAAAAAGAAAGGATTGTTGTTATGTTTCATTCTCAGAGAAGGGGTTAAATTACTTGTATATTTGTCTTACATCTAAAAACCGATAATAACATAGATTGAGACATTAGTGACTAGATGAATAAAACTAATTAATACTATTCCTATTTATCTTGTCTCTTACCATGCTATTTTCTCATTTACAGTAGCAATTTGTAAATTTTGCAAACATATCACCTCCATAAATAAATACAATAAATAAAATACACAGACTTACTATGTATCACAAGATTTGCCAGCAAGACATAGAGGGTTTCTAAATAGCCTAAAAATGAATAAAGCTTAGATCAATAACGTTTTGATTGAGATTAATATTTAGATTTTATATTTATATGATTAAAGGAGAGATGAAAAAGGAAAATAATTGGTGCATCAAATTGGTATCAGAAGAATAACAGTAATTATTTGTGCACAGGTGGACTTGAAGAAGGAGGCATCTGTTGCACATTGCTGAAGTAGTAGGGAAGTCACACAGATGCTACAGCTTGTGAAATCACAATATGAGTAAGTAGCAAGGAGTCATCTTGCTCTCAGAGTTGTTTTTCAGACTCTTGCCAGCTACTTTTTGCCTTTAACAGAAATCAGTTTAGTGTTTAGATAAATTTTTGGTGTGTTTTCTGAGGTGGATTGCAATATAGAAGTAAATAACAGATGATGGTAAATTAAATATTATTTCAGGAGAAATACCGTTATAGAACACCAATTTTGCTCTTGCTCTGACTTAAAAATTAGGTTAGTCCTACTAAGCATTTTGGAAAGAAATGAGTTGTTAGAGATTGAAAACATGAATAAAGAATGGCACAAATACTTCTGGTTTACTATCTGTACCTTCAATACAAGAACTTAGTATAACAAATAAAATGTCAAAGCCAGACATTTTATAATATTTATGAAGAAATACTTCTTTTTCCATATTTGATGGTAACTTAAAAGACTCCATTACAATGACAGTTTAAAGTGAGGCAACAAATCTCATAAATTCAGGAAAAAGATTACATATTCAGATGAGCTAACACTGAAATCATGTATGATATTCACAAGGATGAAAAAATATTAATGGAGAATATAAAAGCCAAATTAATTACTAACAAATCTGAACGTAAGAAGAAGTTACCTCTGTCTGTACATTAGGCTTTAATCTGAAGAATTTGGTAGTCATTAATACTGGACACAGAGTAATCCATACATTATAGAATGATTCATATGATTTTGATATAATTAATAATTTCTAATGTTTAAGATATGTAGAAATATTGTGTTGACTGAGTATGGCATGTGCAAACAGTTGAAGTCCTCAGAATGCAGATCTATAATTCTTCATACCAATATTTTCAATATCTCACTTTTCCATATAAGAAATGTTCACTTTAATCAAGCAAGGACATGGCTATTATACTTTGCTGTAGTAAAGAGGTTGCAAAGTAACAAATAGTCTTATCCTGACTGATATCCCTGTCACTTGTTCATCCAGAAGTATCATAGAAATATCCATACACTTCAACAAGAAAGAAGAGAAATTGGGCTGAGTTGCCAGTGATTCTGTCAAGTGAACACCTTATTTTGCCACTTTAAAGGAAGTTCTTCTGAAAGATCACTTCTGCCACTCTTCTGCAAATAGCGAGACAGGAGCTGCTGTTTATCAGCTGACTTTGGAAGGGTCTTTTTCCAGCAGCAAAGCAGCTCATAGATCTGGTGTGTTAAATTATCTGGGCACTTCAGCCTAACAAGCTGAAGTACGCTCTGTCGAACAGGTAAACATCAAGCAAACAATGATGTATTACCTTCTGCAAGCTCTTCTGCAAGCCAAAACTGCAAGTTGTCCCATAGGACCTCCGAAGGGCAAAAATTAGTGAAGTAAGAATAAATCTTCCTTTTTTTTTGAAAAGGTTTTTAAAGCTGGAGGCTCAGTGAGTAAACTCCCCAGCTAAATAGGGTGTGCTTTATACTTTGGTGGAAAATCCTCCCATCTCATTTCCAATGCCATTTTTGGTAACTGCTCTGCGGTATGAAGTGAATTTAGTCAAGAGCATATTCAGCAATGATCTATAATTTTTGGGAGTGAATGGGGAAAGTTAGCAATAAAATATAAGGGTTCCAGTATTTACTGCAACTGATTCATCAATTATACTGGAGCTTTCCAGTATAAACTGAATTTCCTTACACACAAAATTATATGCTGTTCAAGCATCCCAACACAACAGTATCTTACAGGAGCTTTTCCATTTCCTGGTAAACAGATCTTTTTTCCTTTGACTATCTCTTAACACATTAACTATTTCCTTCCTGAGTATGACATTTTCAAGTGTCAGTAACAGCTGAAACAAACTTTTGAATTAAAAAAAAAAAATTACAAGTATAAGTCTTGTTTATGTTGATATTAATTTAATGGTTGTTTTCTTACCTGATGAATCAGCAAGAATTATTTTGGTACTTTGTGGATGGCAGATCAATTTTTCGTGCTATTAAAGAAAATGTGTTGAGGAAAGAGAAATGATGATGAGAGAAAGGTGAGGTATGTGATTCGGGAGTGGATTGCAGTAAAATATTGTGGATTTAACTTAAGAGTTAAGTAAAATGCTAAGGCATTTAAAATTTGTTCTACTTACATAGAATATTTTTGTCATTATTAAAAACCAATTAACACCATCAGCAGGTATAAAACAGTATATAGCTATTAAAATAAAGAAATTAATAAAATTTTCATCTATCAAATGGGTGTTCATTATCTCTTATAAGAAGTTCATCCTTCGTGCAATTTTACAAATGCTTGATTAATAGCATTATGCCATAAGTGATGTATAGAAACTGGGTGTATAGAAAATCTGTATAGAACCTTTGTAGATGCTACAGATACTAATTTTGAACACTGCATTAACTTTGCCTTCCTTTCAAAGAAAAGAACTATTTTTACGTATGCAGTAGCTATTATTATGTTAGGTAACCACGCTGTATTTTTAGCTGTAGTTATTAATTTTACATAGTTCAGCTTTTAATAAAACATCATGAAAAATCATCAAAATTCAAAAGATAAGTTCCATTAGGAAGTAAAAAGTTTTTCCTCTTTCTTCCCTTAAACACTGGAGAGAAAGAAACAATACTTTGTCCTGCTTTACCTATGGCTGAGAAAGAGGAAAGTCTTTTGGGCATTAGTGTTGTTTCCTACTGCATATAGAACAAAAAATTACTTACATAAGCATTGAGCACAAAAAAGATTAGTTTGTATGACGTGAAATTCAGATTTTTTTTTGTTCAAAAGTGAAATTATCCTCTTTCAGTGCCCATGTTACTTTTGTCACACACATTCAGTTGTATTACCTGGCTGTTTATTCACAGCTCTCCCAAGAAGATTTGCCTGAGGTTTATTCACTGATCTGTTTTTCATTTGGGAATAAAGAGCATGAAACTCTGACTGTAAAAGTTATTCTTTTCTTTCTGATATACTGAGCATTATGGAGGTTATTTAAATCACTTCTATGATACAGACTTTAAATATTGTTCAATATTTGAAGTGTCTCAAATGTACTGAGCTGCACAGCCATAAGGTAAATATATTACCTTATTATTATTTATATATTTACAAATATATAAAACCATTACATATTGTGAATTAAACAACTTTCCATCGGGCCTGTACGCAGTCATCCTGGGAGGAGATTCCCGTGCGCACAGGACGCACACATTGCGCGCTGCATGGCAGTGCAAAACCATCCCGTGCTGTACTGCTCTTGAGATCTTGGGGGTTGGACTAGGTGACCTTAAAAGGACCCTTCCAACCCAAATTATTCCATGATTCTATGATCTGAATCTGCCTCGATTTGAATGCTTCTACAGCAATTCTGTCATTGGATGTGCCCCAGTGTGAAGATAGAATGACATGGCTAAAAACCTCAGAATAAAGGGAGTATAGAGCTCTTCCAGAAGGGGGCATTGCTTTTCTTCCAAGACTCAGCTTTCTCTGGTTTTGTTTTATTATACATTTGTGTTTAAACTTATTTTCATTCATTAATGAGAATTTACCACCTCAAAGGTCTGTATTAGATTTTCAAAGTTATTGTAGATGAACTCAATTACCCATGCATTGACTTTAATCTGAACCACTTTATGCTACTTAATGTTAAAATAGTAGTAAAAAATTATAAGAATTGAAAATTAGTATTGTCTAGAAATAGTGTAATAATATACAAAGCATTAGATCTAAAAGAGTAAATTGCCTTTAAAGATTAAGTGTCTGTGGTGAAGTGCTAAATTCACCCACGGTTCAGCTGCACTGGCATGTGGTCCTGCTGTTCTGGTTGACAGCTTAGGTAAAATACTCTTAGCAGTCAAAGCAGTTTTCTAGTCTGGAAAGCCCTTCAATTAGCCAAGCAACTGCCTTTCTGAAGCAGGGAATAACATGCTATTCTGCTGTTAGACAGTCATTAGACATAAAAATTCAGCAGAATAGTAATTTCATAATGTCTGTATGTATTACAGCAATCTATTTTTGCAAAGCACTCCCAGTAACATTGATGTGCTCTGTCAAATGGACCTCTCAGACATGACCAGACTCTAGTAGCATATCAAACAGGACAGACAGAAAAGGAGAAATTAATCTTTCACTTCCTTAGCCCACTGTGTCACATAAATACAAAATCTTTGAAATCAGTGTATATGCACACACATACTTGACATCAAAACCTAATGCACTGTATCTGACTTGTGTTGAACAAAATAGGTTAGAGGAACAAGTGTTTTCTGTTGCTGAGCAAATGGTAACACCATAAATAGGAAACATTAGTGAAAATCAGATTACCTTTGTAGAAATAAATATTTAAAGTAAAAACTGATGTGAATGTTTGCATACAAAGTAAACAAACACTAATTTTACCACTGTCAGCAATATATTTGTAAGTCAATAATGTGGGCATATACATATAAAAATGTCTTATGATTGTGCAGTTACTGCCTTCTCTACAAAAGAAATTTAGGTGGGAATTTTACAGAAATTAGTGAAAATGTAGTAGTCAGAATGGTTCCCTTAAAAAGATTCCATCTGTCTTTGTCACAACCAAAATCAGACATTCTGATTCTTTTAACTATCATCTGAAAAAAAAAAAAAAAAAGTTGAGAAAAGTGTGAAGACAAATTCAAATAGAGAAACATGCTACTGTTTGTCACCAGAGATTTAGACCAGGTGACCAACATTGATAGTAGTAGTTTAGTGGCAGCATTTTGTGCAGTACTGTGTGCTGGTACACAGGCTCTTTGAAAAGTTTACAATGAGATTCCATTACAGGAATATTAAAGATGAATTTATATAGCATTAGCTTTCACCAGCGATGGAGATAATTGACCACGTGACTGTATGGCAGAGGGTAATCAGGAATAATAGAATAATCAGGTGATAGGTGGAAGACAGGTTACACAAACCATTTAATGATCCTACAATTTGCAATTCTGTGCTCCCAAGACAATGAAACAAGAATGATATAACTGAAACTTCAGTAATAATTTCACAGTGCCATAACAGCTGGGGAGAGTAGATAGGTGAAAATTTTCTGCTAGCAATTTTTCCATGCTTATACTTGGATATGGGTCCCTCCCTACAGCTAAGGAAATTGTGAGAATGTTTGTACATTGATGATGCACCAGAAATCCATCAGTGACTTCTGTTTATCTCTAAATCAAAAATCATACCCAGATCCTTCTTCTAATAAATATATGGTAAGGCAGAAAGGGAAATGTCTCTAATATTATCAAGTGAGAAATGCATGTTTGGCAATGTTAATGCTGATTTGTACAGTGGAGACTGGTGTTGATATTCATCATATGGTAAGGTTTGTTCCCATTTCTTTGGTATCATCTCTCTGGTAATTTTATAAAACACTGGTGTTCCTTTGTAATGAGGTGAACTGTGGTTACCAAATTCATCCACTTCTTTAATTTGAAGCTCCAGCCTTGGTTGTCTTTGTGAATGAAAAATCAGTCTGTATACTTTCCTGAAGTCTTCTCCATTCTCTGCAGTCCATATAATAAATCTTTTTCTAAAAACATTTTTACCCTGCATTCAGACGAACGGCACCTAAAATAATTCATTAGCATGAGTCAAGTAAAGGTAATATAACATTTGGTTGTTCCTTGGTTGTTCTTTATCATTATTATTACTTTATTGAACATCTGAGTTCAGCCTGCTTCAGTAGTAGGCATATCTTTTGTAGCTAGCTTTCTTAGCCCTTTAATAGTTGGCTTAAAGAATAAGTGGTGAAAGCAGTGCTACAAGTTGAAAATCAAGGATCAGAAAAGGAGGTATGTAGATAACATAGATAATAATAAGAATAAAGGGGTATTGTGAATGGAATTAGAAGTATATGCTTTCTGGTTATTCAGGATGGATGTCTATTTGTAACAACAAAATGAATGGCAGCAGAGGGGTAGATCCATTTTCAGCTTTTCTAAATCCATTTATTTGATACAGCTATATACACTGTCCCTTGTGTATATAAGCACACATTTCTCAAAGGCTAGAGGCTTCTCTTTTTGAAGAATATGCCTTTCTTTAGGGTACGTGGAGTTTTCAATGGGAAAGTTTATCTACAAAATGTTCAGAGGGCCAAATACATGTTTATATATTCAATCTAAGACAGAAGAGACTATATGCAATTTTGGGTGAAAACCTTTCAAAGGCTTCTTATCTCTGTTCCCTTTAAGCAAGTCTCTGTATGGTGGCAGCCACTACATGGAATTTCTAGGCTGCTAACAGAAATGGCATAACTCTCTCTCTCATCACCTCAATTCACAGTGCAACTCACAGTGCAAAAACAGGCAGTATTTTGCCTTGGTTTCTTGCTCACTCTAAGTGAATTTACACAGACAAAACAGCAGACAGAAACCTGCCCTTTTAAAATAAAATACCATAGGTTTCTGAGGAAGCAGGTTTCACAGAATTCACAGGAGTTTAAGAGAACTCTAAAGATCTTGTCCAACTCTCTTGCTCAAAGCAGGGTCACCTAGAGCACATTGCTCAGAACTCGTACAGGTAGTACATTTTCTTTACAGTTGCAGCAGTTTCCCCTTAAGCTCCACATTCCCTTCTTTGACAAGAAACACTGATATAACTAAATGTACTGTGACTAACGTCAATCTATATGTGTTCCCATACAGCGTTTTTTAATAGCTGAGGTAATTGATAATGTTCATACAGATGCATGAATTAATTGCCTTACCTGAAGCAGAAATACTTCCTCTAAATCTAAAATGAATCTGCTCTCCTTGTCTTAATGGGAACTGCTGTGTAGGTTCTGGGGGACCAAAATAACCCTCTTCATGGAGACTTTGAAGTTCATTGGTCAATTCTTTGGATGCAGACAGCAAAACTATTATTTTATATGGGTTTTCTCTTTTCAGACACAGTATCACATTAGCCATGGTGCTATGGAGAGCTTCTTACAGAGCCTGAGCAAAGAGGAGAAGATACGTGTTTTCCAAAAGGAATGCAAGGTGAATGACCACAAAGCTGTATTAATGAAAAAAAAAGGAAAGTAAATTAAAAAGCTTTATTTTCAATAACTTTATCAACTGCGAATAATTTATTCTTGAAAATAATATGAGGCACAGTCTCCAAGGGAACTTTTGCTGCCTTCTTTTCATCCGTGTTTCCAACACAGGAAAAGGTGGAAATTTGCTTGCGTTTGTAGTGTAGAGTATATTTAGTATGTAGGTATGATTTCAAATACATATGAATTTTACATGAAAGCAAGATAATGTTTCATAATAAGAATTTTAAAAAATGATTTTTTTTAGTTAGAGAGCTAAATCACATTTGCCTATTAAGACTGATACCTGCATTTCCTGTTTCAAGTTTCTATGTACTACATTGCGTACATTCTATAAATGAAAAAGTTGGGGCTTTTTTCTGTAATTATGAGCAACAAATCTAAGAGCAAGTTAATGGTTAAAAATGGATGATTTCTTAGCACTACTAACTTCCACTTATTTGTAAACACAGAACTAAATATTTCAGTAAATAAAATTTTGTTAAATTATTCATACATTACCTTTCTCAATGCACGTTTAGTTCAAAAGATACAAGCCCATTCTGTGCACTCTGGATTATAACATCATCAAACAGCTTCCACCCCTCTTCTATGTTTCCATGACCTAATAATTTCAATGTATCACTCAGATTGTCCCCACTTTTTCTCACAGAAGCGCTCACAGCCCTGGAAAGCCAAGTAATTATAGAAAAAAATAACATAAAAATAGTTCTGCAAAAAGAGTAAGCTTGTGTTTGTAGCTGTTTTCCCCTCTGCTTTCCTTGATGACTTTTCCTGGTTTACCCACCTTGCTTAGAATCTGTATCTGGAAAGATACTCCAGAGTATGTGAATGATATAATTATTTAGAGATTTTTTTTTTCAATTCTCCAGAAATTGCTGAAACTTAGAGATTATACTTTTATTTAGGAGTCCCAATGTTTTAATGCTTTTTTAAGACATGTTAAAAAGTCTTAGTTTTAGAAATATTGTACTGCATACTTTGGAAAAATCTGGACCTTCTTCTAGTGCATAAAACCGACCTACTATAAAACACTGTGCTATGCATTTTGATTCAGGCAACCATTGAAATGTGTAGAAGTAGAGATGAGAAAATTCAAAGGTCAGACTCAAATCAACTTGGTGTATTATGAACACAGCAGCTTTAAGTCATGTCTATTCTTCGTGTTCAATGTCTGACTTTGTTGAAAATGCCTGAATATTTCTTGCTGAAAAATCCTCACACAGTCTTCATTCTGACTCCTGGTAGAAATGTAGTGGTCAGCATATTTAAAGAATACACATCAAATAATTTATTCATTTTTCTGGTGAGCATGAAAATTTTGAGAGTTTGCTCTAGTGTTTCTAACAATGCTCATAGGTATTGCAGTCTACATTGAAGAACAAACACATTTTTAATATGAGGAATTACAAGCCAACAACTGTTAAAATTAATTGATTTTGATGTTTTAAAAAATGGTGAATTTGAAGTGAGGTTCTTACTGAGGATGGTATGCTGCAGCAACCCTCTTTACTGTAACACTAATGGCTCTTGCATGTTCTGTCTCATCTCCTTGCCTTTTTTTGTCGGGGTTTGGAGGACAGGGTAGAGTAATAGTGACTGAGCTCTTAAAAGGTTGGGCTGAAGGATGCTGGACATGAACCAGTGCACTGGTAGATATCACTGAGTGATATGTATCATGTCTTGCTTTCAATGCTGAAACCAAGGATGGCTCAATTGGCTGAATCTAAACATAGAAAGAAATTGTACAATCAACTTGAAAAAAAATAAATCTTCCATTACATGCCTGGAGTTTTTTGCAAATTGGTTTATCTTTTGGAGTTGGCTAGGCCATCACAGAAGAGTCAGACGCCTCTCTTTAACCCAAGAACAACCTTACTCATGTAACAGCATTTTATACAAAGCACAGAAAAATTCTTTAAAGTCATAAAACCCTGGAACTTTTATTGCCTAAAATATTTATATTGTTTTGTCCCTGATTTGAGTTCAAGATTTGAAACTCATGAGCTTCCTCAGATTTTGAAAAAATTCTGAGATTTTTCTAATCTGTGTTTTTTCATAATTTTAGTTTTTCCTTTCAAATTACTTCCAAATTAACATCTTAATGGGGAAAGGGAGAAACATAACTGAAGCACAATTTGAGACTATACTCAGCCTAAGACTAATACACAACAAAACCCTTTTGTTGCGCTTGCTGGCACCAAGGAAGAAGTCAGGTTAGAGAAATTGTTCCATTAACTTGACCACTGGGCCAAGCAATTAAAGTTTTGAGTTGACACACCTTTATTGAAAATGACTATATTTTGTGAACTATATCAGACAAAACTAGCTAGATCTTCCTTTTAGCTAAAGATACCCCTGACATGTGGTTCTAACAAAGCTGACAGGAAATCTGTGTGCACAGGATGTGAAGCTGCAACCACTTTTCGTAGACTTCTGATATTGGAAGAGATTGTACTTCAACACCATTGGCATACTCACTTCAGAACTGATCAGATAACAGGCCTATGGAACAAGTATCACATATTTCAAACTTACCTTTAACTGCATAGGTGCTGGAGAACTGAATGCTTCTGGATGGTAACAGAAAGAGATTCTAGAAGCCACGTTCAGCTTTTGTAAGAGTCCTACCTTTGGAACAGTAAATGTTTCCTTCTTTAAGCATGACAACACACAAAAAACACCCAGATGATAAATTTTTACTTCTGCAAAACTTTCTGAATAAAGAGAATGTGGGGTTAGAGTATTGGAGGGAAAGGAAACTGTGTTTCAGTTTGAGAAGGTAACATTCTCTATACAGCAAAGTGTGAAATGAAAATATATTGAATATTATTGACACCCGCATGCCCAGGCATCTGGTGATCTCTAGTCATCATGTGATGTCATTCATATTCCAGTGTATGACTGGGGTGAAATCAAATAAACTTATAAACTGGGTGATGAATCTGGTCCAATACAACTCTTGAATTTTAAAAAAGAGAACCATCCTGTGTTCATTTGATACAGAGTTCGTACTTATACTCATGGAACTGTGTTACTTTGTTGTGACCTAAAAGCACAGTAATTCCCCCTAAGCTTTACTTTTATCAAATAATACAACACATAGCTCCTATTTATAATAATCATGAAACATTACTCAACCATTAGTATTGTGGGATCAAGCATTTGCTTAATATTGTAAGTGAAAAAAAGAATGTTATTAAATACTAGTTTTAAAATAGAATTAGTGCTTGAGAAAGTAAAAAGAAAAGTTCTGTTTAACCACACATAGTGGGCAATATGATTTAATAATGACAACTTGGAAAAACTCCAGAGACTTAACCAGGAAACTCAAACAATGCTTTTACAATGCTTTGATGAGAGTTACTCACCTTATGGTTTCCTTGGTATCCTTGCAAAGAAAAAGGAGTTAAGTAGTTCAACTGAAAGTTCGTATCAGTCACCTTCACCATAATCTCTCAACAATTTCCCCTGAAGCATGACATAAATGGGATTGAAATGTTGATAGGGAAACTAGTTTTTCATAGTCATAACATTTGATACTGATGACATTGCTGATCAGCTCCTCAGAATCATCCACCACCAAGGAACTAGTGTCATTAAGTATATTACACTTCAGATTCTCCAGAACAGTTGCAGGGGCTTTAATCAAACAAGCTATTTCCTGCTTATTTTTACCACTTCTGTTGACTAGAAATCTATTAAAAAAAAAAAAAAAAAAGCATTTTGAGTGGGGTAGTGTCTTGTATTTTTAATTAAATATTTCAATGCAATGATGTGATATGATGAAGCATAAGAAGATAATTCAGAAAAATATTTTTATTAATAAATGAGAAAATAATGAAAATTTTTAGGTTTAGCCAATTTCAGAGCAGCTTACAAATTACTGTAAAACTGATGAATTGTGGTCCTTTCCTACTAATTTCCAACAATTTGAGAATTATTGCTTTTTTGAGAATTATTGACTTTACCGGTTGTGACTCAGTCCCTCTCTGGCATAAAAAAATCATGCAAATAGAAACTTAAGAGTTTAATTTAGACCAAAGGGAAAGTAAAACTGCTGTTGTGTGCATGACCAGCAGCTGTTCAGTACATGTATATTGAGTTTCTGCACCTACACATTGAAAAGCTAATAAGCAATAATTATGTACATCTGTACCTAAAAAAAGGAAGAGTATGTGCTTACTCTTTGTTCATGCAATATCTAGATTTTTGTACTTCTGCATCACTCACAGGAAGATTCACATCAGTAAGATCATAGGTTTGTGCTGAAGATGTGAAGGTACTTAGGTAATCTCTAAAAATCTCATTATTTTTTTCCATTTTACTGTCTTCCATTTTCTCTGTCAGTCTGTGCTCTTTACTTCCTAGCCCTTTTAAATTGTCCCTGACTACTTCCTTTTTATCCTGTTCAAAATGATTCGTGATGCTTCTGTCATAAATGTCCTTCAATGTCCCAGACAGAATATCTTCCTCACTGCTTGTAAGAGCATCCTGAAAATCCAGTTCTGGAGGCTTTTCAGTAACAGAGATATCTCAATGAAGTTTATCCTTTCCATTGCATTATTTTTTCTCTGTAAAAGATATGATCAGTAGTCAGTGTTCATCATCTTCCTTTTTCATTGGAGGCTCTCTGCTGGTGTCCTGTTCTTGAGCAGATTTGTTTTCAGATAAGGATGCAACTTTTCCCACAGTTTTAATTTCACTTGTGGGTTTGATGAACACTTTGACTTTCTGTCTTGTTCAGAGAAGGAGTTTTTTGGAATTTCTGACTGGAACTGGAAGATTCTTGCACAGAGTCTGTTGCTTCCCCTTCTGAACAATGCACATCTGTTTCTGTCAGAGCATTTTCACCAGTCTGGTTCTGAGAGTCACCATGCAGCTTGCAGCATAAAATTTATTTTCTGCCTCTTGAAGGTGTGAGATTGTATTTATCAAATACTCCTTCACTTTCTGCAGATAATCTATAATTCCCTTGTATTCTGAGGCAAAAAAAACCCCAACTAATTAAATTTTGCTATGAAAGCTAGACAAAAATGTGGAAACTATTATACACATACTTATTGAATTCCACAGAATCCCACAGTACCATTCAATACATGAAGCACACTCTACTTCCTGGCTTCCATTTAATGTTTTTGCATATATTGCTGTTCAGGTGGAGTCAATTTCTAGAGAACTGAATATAGACAAGTACATTTTTGTACTTGTCTAAGAACAACTGTATGTGTATTTGTAAAAGTTTGACAGCTCTAATGAACACTTTTGTAATGATCAGACACTAGCTAAATTCTTAATGATAATCAATCCAAATCCAGGTATTGATAAAATATAGTCAAATCAATTTGAGATCCTTAAAACTAAACTGTTTCCTGAAATTGAATCCTGCAAGATTCTAATGCATAAGTCTCTAGCAAGGCTGTTATACATGGACCTAATTCTAAACTCAGACCTTAGAAGCTCTGAATTTTTGCTATGAAGAATAGATGATAACACAAAACCACCAGCCCTCATATAATACAAGCTCAGCAGTTTTTAATATCCAGTTATAGGAATGGTGAAGGTTGCCCTTGCATGTAATTAAAACCACTTTGTGAAGAAGAATGCACAAAAAGCACACAATCACTATGCACCATTCATGTCAGATTTTAACATATATTTTATGATCCCTTATCTTAAACCTTTTTTTATAAATTATTCCGGATATTCTCTACACGGATTTAAAATATGTTACTTAGAGCTCTTCCTGCACCTTACATTATCAGCCCCTATAACTCGAGAGGTATCTTCATTAGTTAGATATACTGCAAACTTTGGAAAATTTTTTGCTTATTTCTGTTTGCTGCATGAGAGCCTGGATAATTTTGTTTTGCAGGTTAAATTCGTTAAAGTCAATGCAAATAAGAGATAGTACCACACAGTATGGTGTGGTCTCCACTTACAATGTACAGATACACACAAGGAAAGGAAAACAGAAAGGGCTGATACAAGTCTTACAGGAAGCCTTTGACTTAACATTCACTGTTTTTGACAATGTCATCTGAGGTAAATAAATACCTCAAGGTTTTCAGCCTGGAAAATAATTTTATTAAGAATGCCATCACATATCAATGAGTGATATTATGTGATGTAGATAGACCTCTCATCTCTACTTACATCTGATTAATTTAAACCTAGAAAAAGTTCAGTTCAGAATAGATTTTTTCTTATTTAACTTGGTCTAAAAAATATTCCTTTATTATACTTCCTCAGTTTCCAAGTGACTTATTAGACTTTGACTATAATTGGAAAAAAAAAAAAATAAAGAAAAAAGGAAGTAAACACATTTTTGAAATATTGTTTACACTGGTAGTTTAAAAAAAAATAGTATTTTACTGTTTTTCCACAGGCACTTTTACAGTAGTGAAGAAATTCTAGACAGTTTAACAGGACTGAGAAATAAAACAAAAGGATTGGAAATAACAGAGCCTTGTTTGCAGAAGAGGTTGTAGAAGACCACTTCCCAGTTTCACTGTAAGCCAAAGTTCAAGCTTAGGCAAAACTGCCAAAATTTACATTTCCCCCCTGAATTTTGCATTTTCAAAACAAAACAAAAAATTCTCAAACAAATTGTACAGCCCTTTAAACTTCCCTAAAATCAAATTTTAAGATAACAGGGTAATTCAAAACAACGGCATTTTCCTATGCTGTAAATGTGACTTTTCTAATATGGGCAAGAAAAGATATGGCCTTGTAACCATTTACTATCCAATTGTATCACATGGAAAGACACTTTTTGCATTCAATTAAAAGGTTAACCATGAAATAAGTCTTCTTTTGTGTTTCTCCCCTCTCCCATATATTTTCTAACACTTTGCTTTCTGTGCTTTTTCTGATGTTTGATAACACAGCTTTAGAATACAGAGGTAGTTTATATGCAACTGTCTCCAAACCTCTTTGCTGAATGTTTTAAGAGAATTTTTCAGGTGAGGAATAGCAGCTTTTTGGAAGGAGAATGATTCTTGGAAACCTGACAAAAAAAGAATTTAAAAAGTCACATAAACCATGAGGCCAACAGGACAGTTAGCTTGGTTGGAGCCTAGAAGGAGGCTTTTCAAGCCCAAATGTTTTGTTATTATTACAGACTTTATAAATCTGTAGGTCAAGACTCAGAAACACAAGCATAGCTAAACATTTCTGTCTGTAATCTCTTTCTCTTTGCATCATAGAATCATCATAGAATGACAGAAAGGTTTGGATTGGAATGAGATTATCTTTAAGGTTCTTTCCCACCTTCCTTCCTGTCATGGGCAGAGACACCTTCAAGCAGACCACGTTGTTCAAAGCCTCATCTAGCCTGGCCTTGAACACTTTCAGGAATGGGGTATCCACAAGTTATCTGCCTACTTCTCCCTCTTCCTGTGTCTCATTACTCTCTAAGTAAAGAATTTCTTCCCACTATCTAATCTAAATCTCTCCTCTTTTAGTTTAAAACCGTTCCCTCCTGTTCTAGCACTATATGTGATAGTGTCCATGTAAAAAAAATCACTCTTCCTCTTTTTTAAAAGCCCCTCTTAAGAATTAGAAGGATGCAACAAGGTATCCCCAGAGACTTCTCTTCTTCAGCCTGAACAACCCCAACTCTCTCAACCTCTCTTAAAAGGACAGATGCTCTGATCCCTTTGATCATCTTTATGGTCTTCCTCTGGACCTGCTCCAACAGGTCCATATCCTTGAGGTGGAGACTCCAGACCTTTATGCAGTACTTCAGGTGATATCTCACAAGCGTGGAGTAGAGAGGGAAAATCACCTCCCTTGGCTGTTGGATACTGTTCTTTTGAGGCTTAATGCTGATAGACCTTAGATAGAAATGTTAGTTTTCTGTTCTTCTTTGATAAATGTTTGTTAACGTGTTGATGTCCAGCTACTGCAGGACTGAGCTGAGCATGGAGCAAAGCCCCTGAGAAAAGATATTTAATAAAGGACAAGAACACCAGAGAAAATTGAGGACTGAGGAAAAAAATGTGAGAACCAGCCCTGCAAACAACAGGGTCACAGAAGAAGGAAGAGAAGGTACTGCAGACATGGGGCAGAGATTCCCTTGCAGCCCATGGGAGACCAGACTCCAGCAGATATCCTGCAGCCCGAGGAGGACCCAATGCCATGGAAAGTAGAAATTCCCTGAAGGAACTGCAGTCTGTTTAGAATCCAGTTTTTCCTGACAGGAGCTGCAGACCATGGGAAAGACCCACAGTGGAGCATAGAAAAGAATAAGCTGGAAGGAGTGTAGGGAGAACTGTTACGGACAGACTGCTGCTCTCATTTGCCATTGCCCTGCACTCCTCAGGAAGGGGAGGAGCTAAAGGAATTGGGAATGAAGGAATGAAGTTGAGTGTGGAAAAAAGAAGGGGTGGAGGTCTTGTTTCAATGTTTTGACTTTGCTTCTCACTATCGAAATCTGCTTAAATTGAAAATAAATTAAATTAATTTTTTCCCTAAAATAAGTCTATTTTGTCTATGATGGTAATTTTAAGTGGTTTTCTCTATATCAACTCAGGATTTCTTCCCAACTTATTTTCTTTCCTTTTCCTGTTGAAGAGGGGTAGTAAGTTACTGGACTGGCAGCTGTTGTCTGGCCAAGATAATCCCACTAAAGTATAGTGTACCTAAAACTTTGAACAATCTGTTTAGTTAATTTTACTTTTATCATATTTTGGTCACATAATGAGAATTATGAATTTCATATTGAATCTCATGGAATGGACTCAGAACCAGTGTGATACAACTGTGGGAATATGAATTAATTTGGTCTAATGAATTACCACATACTGAAATACTAACAAATGAAAATTAAAGTCCCCCAGCATCATTAGACAGCAGAACTCAGCTTCTAATATACCCAGTGTGTCTGCTTACAGGTAAGTCCTTCCATACTTGCCTGGACTTCCAGTCAATTCCTTATGTTTATCATGGAGAGCACTCAGCAAGTGGCAGGTGTTTTGAATAATTTCTGTAACATTCTCCAGCTGATGGCTGAGAGATCTGCTCAGCTCTTTTGCTAAAGAGGTCAGTCCAAGCACATATTCCTCCAAACCTCCTTTATCCAGATCACTTTTCAGAAGCACGTCTCTTGCTAGGAAGTTCAGGTAAGAGATTTTTCCTAGGACTTGTCCTGATTTTCCTGCAGCTGTAATCTTACTTTCAGCCATATCCATTTTATGTTCAGAATATGCTACCACAATTTTTTTTTCTGCTGTAACACTTCCACAAGTTGTTGTCCTTGGTTCAGGCTACTACACTGTTTAGCATTTCTAGCCTAAACAGAAATTTTAAAAGTACTGTATTCCACAAACCAAACTCTAGATGAGAAACTCTGAGTTGATGTTGACTATTAAAAAGTTAATAGGTGACAGGAAGGAGTGTCTGTTCTGTAAGCACAGGCAAGGATTGCCAAGAGACACCAATGTACACCATGCACCTCTAAGGGAGGTTATGTAACTCAGTTATGTAGCAGGGACTTAAAATTTCAGGATATCTGGGCAATTTCTTACTTCAGTGGCTACAAATGATCAGTACTTATGAAACCAAGTTTAACTGGTTATTTACAATTATATACTCACCAACAATGCAACACGGAATCACAGAATCACAAGGTTGGAAGAGACCTTCAATATCATCGAGTCCAACCCATGCCCTAACACCTCAACTAAACCATGTCACCGAGTGCCACATCCAATCTTTTTTTAAACACATCCAGGGATGGTGACTCTACCACCTACCCATGCAGACCGTTCTAGTACTTGATCACTCCTTCTGTGAAAAATTTTTTCCTAATATCTAACCTGTATTTCCCTTAATGCAGCTTGAGAATGTGTCCTCTTGTTCTGTCAGTTGCTGCCCGGAGACAGAGACCAAACCCCACCTGACTACAACCACCTCTCAGGAAGTTGTACCGAGTGATCAGGTCACCTCTGAGTCTCCTTTTCTCCCGGCTAAACACCCCCAGCTCCCTCAGTTGTTCCTCACAGGTCCTGTGTTCCCAACCCCTCACCAGCCTCGTTTCCTCCTCTGGACGTGCTCAAGTGTCTCAACGTCCTTCCCAAACGGAGGGGCCCAGAACTGGACACAGCACTCAAGGTGTGGCCTCACCAGTGCCAGGTACAGGGGAGGAATGACCTCCCTGCACCTGCTGGCCACACTGTTCCTGATATAGGTCAGGATGCCATTGGCCACCAGGGCCACCAGGGCACACTGCTGGCTCATGTTCACTCGACTGTTGACCAGTACCCCCAGACATTTGATTTTTAAACACAGGATTCTATGCCAGATCTCATGACAATAAATGAGGCAGTAAAGGCCACTTAAATTACAGATGACTCTTCCAGGTTTTTTACTCTTCATCAGTCTTAAAAACAATGTATGTTTAGGCTGTCTGATGATCTGATGATCAGCATTTGAAGGTCTCTAAGTTCAATGGTTCGTATAGGAAAACCATTGTTTTAGTTAAAAAAAATTAGGTCCCACATCCTATCTTAATTTCAGTGCCAGCGCTGGACTATGAAAACCTATTTATTATATTTTGCTATCAGTACTCTGCTTCTCCTTAGTTGAAGAATGGTGATAAATTATGTAAGTGGAATTTCTTAATCTTTGATGCTGTTCACTGAATAGTCTTATAATTTAAGGCTTGTGTTTATGTACCATATTGACAAGTATTAGATAATGTAAATATAGCCTTTGGGAACAATTATGTGGTTTTTACTTGACACAAGTTCTTGCCAAAGAGATACAGTTGGTGCAGTAGTAGCTTTCAGGGCTCTGCATGTCCCCATGGGGTTTTGTGGTCCAGATCAGCCTCACCTGGTGAGTGCAGGTGATTGGCTATGATATGCTTTGAAGCTTTCTGAACACCACAGATTGTAAAAGAATATGTTGCTGCAATTAGTATATTATAATTGGAAGACAGGAGGGGTAAATGAAGTAGGCAACACAAGTTATTCAGATGTACTACAGTGTATATCCTCTGAAAATATGACTGTCTATATTAATACATAGTATAGAGTACACTCAAGAAAATAATATTGTAATATCACATGTGAACTCAATGCAATATGATAAAGAATTTAGTATAAAGGTTATTTAGATAGAATAAAAACTGTATCATACAGTAAATGTTGGATTCACTTTAATCTTGTACTTTTGTGAAGTTAATTCAGCCTGGATTAGTTACTGGGGTGGTGTACTGTGCAGCTCACCAGTTACAATGAGGACGTTGACACTTTAGGAATAAGCAGACTTGATAGGTACAGTATTACTCAATTCTCCAGCAGTCAAGTTTAACAGTGAAACTATAGTTTGCTCTTGCAGCCTTTACTACTGAAAATCTGAGTGGAGGAAAAGACACAGGTACAAAGAGACACACAAAACCAGTCCAGGGATATCTGATCAGAAGTATCTCTCTACGACCTGGCCACTGTGGATCCTCAGCCTCTCTGGAAATCCCTGCCTGAAATACATCCTTTAACTGAGAAAGAATCAGGCCTGTAGTGGTAGGATGAAGACACAAGTTGTCTTGTTATCCACTGCCCATGGATGTGAATTCATTATATTACAACAACAGACTCACAAGAAAAGAGACATGGGTGTCCAGCAACCCAATTGTTAAAGTGGGACCCTATGTACAGGTAGGTAATGTAATGCAAAAGGAAGAAAATGAATATAATTTGAATATCTTATATGTAAGAAATAAAAGTGCAAAACCAATTGTGATATAGAATTGTTACTAGATTGTGTTTCTTTCAGGTCTTGTGATGTTATTTATTCATTTATTTCATGTGAAAGAACTAATAACGAAAGACCTGTGCACTCATTCTCAGAGTTTAGTTACCCATCCAAATTTGATTTTTTAAAGAGTGATCTTCAGCAAAGCTACATCAGCAGAAAAAAAAAAAATTGAAAAATTGGCTCTGTGCTTGATTTTGTTTTAAAATAATTCCTATTCCTGAGTTACATTCACGTTTAACTATATTCTCTAAGTATTTGAAAAGTCCTTTTAAAAAAGAGCTTTTTCACTCATATTAAAGAATAGCCTTGGATGTAGGAAGAACAGAATATCCAATTTAGAAAAACAGGCATCAAATCACACATTTAAATTAAATTACCCTTTAGCAGATATTCATGTTCTTTTTGGAATACCTTAGAAGTGTTGCATGGCTGATAACAAAGGAAGTGGACTTTGTTCTGCTAGGAAAAGAGATTAGAGTGTACGGTGCAGATCCAATAGGTTCTGCCTATATACTCTGCATATAATGCAAAGTTCAGTATGTGACAATGAATGCATTTTGGTGTGTTTATTGATCTATTCATATTTGAAAATAAGTGTAACAGTTATTCTTCCCATCTCTGGTATTCTAAGGCCCAAGTTAAAAAGAAATAATACAAGAAAAGCTAAGAAAGTGCTACAGATGCACTGTGCCATAGAATTTTTTTCATATGTTCATGTAAATGCTTCATTTAGCATTCTATTACAGTGACTGGTTCTGGTCACTGACATAATCCCTTTGGAATACATAATAATGAAGTAACATGGTTAAAAAAGGTATCTCTCCCTGAGTGCAGTCACAGCACTTGACTTTAAGCAATTTTACTATGAATCAAGTGTTGAAGAGCCTCACATTAGTAAAAGCAAAACTCCAGAGTTGAGGAGGGAAGGAAGTCTGAGTCACCTACAAAATACAGTGAGAATGAAGGAGAAGATAAAAATATCAATACATACACTCAAAACCATATACTGTATTATCCTATTTACAGTCTTCTACAGGAAAGAATCTTAGAAATTCATCTGAAAATCTACTCTGCCTGAAATCCCTCTTGAACTGTAAAATGCATAAGTAATAACCTAATTATAGGCTTCAGGAGAAACTAATTCTTGAAAGAAAAATGCCTTTTTCATGTGATCATCAATAGTGTTTTGTAGTTATTAAACACAGAAGAACTGTAGGCTTTTTATCCAATATTGAAATATGTTTCATTGCAATCCTAATTAAATTTTAGAAAGGGAGAGGCTGTAGAAACATTACATGAAAGTGTTGTTTTCACTTGACCAGTGTTTCTTTCCTTAATGAGAAGGTCCAAGTCCATTATAGTGCTGTCCTTAATACTGGAGTTAGACCTTCATTGCTCTTAAGAGATACCTTTGGTATGGAGAAATGTTTGAAGGAAGCATGACATTTTCTGTACAGAATAAGGTGAAAAAGAAAGAGCTATCTACATACAGAATGTTGTGCTATCACCAATTTCAATAGAGTTTGTAACATAAGCTTAGTATTTGAATGAGATTTCTCAAATGGCAATGAGAATTTGTTTTGTTGTGTTTTTTGGTTTTTTTTTTTTTTTTTTTTTTTATTTTTTAATTCAAAATTGTAGGCAGAATATGTATGCCATCCTTTGTTTATCTAAAATAACTAAGGTTACTGGTAGTTTCAGTACCACCTGGTACTACCCAGGTAGCTTGTCTACTTTAAACAGTTAGCATTTTACATTTGAGGCTGTTGGTCAATTTGCTATTTAGAAAAGAGACAGAAAACTAAGGAAACTGTTTGTGAAATGGGATGTATACAGTAAAATTTCAAAGACTTGATACCACTCAGCTTCTAACCTAACCTAGTAACTTTACAAGAAATTATTCATGGACAGACGGGCTATCTTCACTTTGAGTTTTCTATTAAAGTGTTATTTGTATATACAGTAACCTTCCAGTTTAGCACCTTTGATAGCATCAGAATGCTGGGAAGTGCGTCAGCTATTGTGAGTTGCTTTCTTTGGTTGGGCAGAGAGCAGTGAGGAAAAGAGAAAATAGAAGAGAGAGAAAAGATTGTCCAGAGAAGTTACTCCAGAGAGCACTATCCCTGGAAGTGTTCAAGGCCAGTTTGGATGGAGCTCTGAGTAACCTGCTCTAGTGAAATGTGTTCCTGCCCATGGCAAGGGGTTGGGACTAGATGATCCTTGAAGTCCCTTCCAACTCAGGCCATTTTCCAATTCTATGATTCTATGATAATGTGTTTCATCAGACCTAAATAACAGTGTGAAATTGTATTTAACTATAGACAATTTCAATTGTGATTGTACTACGGAAAATTTTTCCTCTAGAAATAGTTCTGTGATGTCTATTATATTTCATTACTTTCCATGACAAATTTGCTTAAGCAACAAGTAAAATGAAAGAGAGAAGGAAGTGCCTGAAATGGTGACCTTTAAATCTAATAGCATCGTTACAAGTGTCAAATGTGGTTTCTGTTGAGTTCGAATAAGCCAATGCTGTGGAGAAAAAATCTTAATGATGTGTGATTCATTACAATTCAATGAACTGTACAAAAGATAAATATGGGAAAAAATTTAGCACTTTGATGTGCAGGAAATTTCCTCAGAGGGATTTATTTTCAAATAAGTTAAAGAATGCTCCATTAAACTTCTCAAACATGACAGAAAGCTATGTCAAGGTAACCAAATCCTCTAAATGAGAGCAATAGCAAAGAAATAAAAAAACCCTGAACATGCCACATGTTTTGACGATTCATTTGTATTCAAAAACAACTTGAAAACCTTTAAATATAAATGAGAGACAGAAGTGCTAGAATAAGGTCCCACTTGAAACACAGGTACTCTGAAAAAAAGTATTAAAGCCACTTGATTTAGATTTTCTAGTGACAGGTTTCCTGGACAAACCCTAGTCAGCAACTAGAAACTTTTCATTTACAGCAGGAGCTTAACTCCCTTGCAGTGCTAGAATAAATCCTCTGCTTTCATTTCTAGGCTTGTGAATTCAATAAAGCAGTACTGCAGAAAAGATTCTCAGCTTGTCTGTAGGTTAAAATGTGTACCAATACAGAGGGAAGTGGGGGATCACCAGCCCATAGGTGATCCAGAGGTTTGGGTGCAGGCCTAGGACAGGACTTGGTGGAAGCTTATGTTGTTCCAGGGAATGTATTTTGAATTGCTATCTTTGCAGACTTGTGTTGAAATGAAGTCAAGTTCAATGTTTCTAAATCACCCACCACCAGTATATGAGAGGTGCTAATTAGAGCAAATTTTACAAGTAGTTTTATGATAATTAAGAGTATGTCAATTAATAACTTCTTGAGAGAATTTTGCATGTGCAGTTGAGTGCTGTATACAATATGTAAGACAAAAAATTCATTCTGACTTAACTGTCACCAGAATTGGTAAAGGAAAGAAAAACATCAATACATTGTAAAAGTAATCAGTAAACAGTACTCTGTGGGATCACTTTTACACATTTGTTTCAAAAGTCATATATCAATATCAAAATAGGTAAAAGGACTACTTCATGAGTCCATCAGTATTTTAACAAAACATAGACTGCATTAAAGTAAAATTTATAGCCATTAAAAGAAGATGGCAAAACTGAGTATCATTGTGTTATCATACCTGTATAAAATTACATTAATAGCTTATAAAACAATAGTTTAAAAAGCCATCATATGGTACAGGGAACTATCTTATGAAGCTTCCTGGAAATCAAACTGACCATTAATTACATTAAGATATGGGGTATGGGTCAAACTGGCACACAGGTCTGAGTGAAAATGGAGGCACATATCCAGTATGACATACAAAAGTAACTGACTTATAATACATGGAGTAAGTCGCTAAGAGGAATCCCAAGGACACATAAACAGTTGATAAAAATGCAAAAACCAAATTTAACTCTAGTGCTTATTCTTATCTGCAGCCCTATCATTTTTTCTGAAGCTTTGTGTCATTTTGTCTTACCCTGAGTGAAATATGTTACCTCATGATAGAACACTACTTATGAAAATTGTAATGCATTATTTCATTTCCAAGGTTAGTGTTCCTGGTATTTTATTAACAATAATATCAATGTTATACTATAACATTTATAGTGAGGCTCAAATCATAAAAGGCCTAAATATTCACCTGCTGGTTGATTGAGGTGTAGCTAACAATTCATTTATGATACTTCATAAGCCCCAAAATCTAAATATTTAACCTTCTCAACACCTTGAGGAGACTGGATGAATTTTATTACCTCTGCTTTGAAGAGGAAGAAATGAGACTGAACCAATCACAGAAGACCAAGCTGAGAACTTAGACCTTGCTTGGACTGTGTTCAGTAAGAATATGTGGGTTGTTTGTTTTTTTCCAGGAGAAAGTGAAATAATCTCATTAAAAGTCACAAATAAACTCAGGTCTCGTGCATTTTTAGGTAGCTGACAAACATCATGTAAATATGAGAGCTACTTGTAAGCCATTCATAAAGGAAGGAGTAGCAGTTGTTTCCCCTATTTTATCTTATCAATTGGCTGTTTGTGCAGCTGGATTTGGAGTTCTTACATAGAATAAATATACAGCAAGTAGAACTGATCTCTAGTTTTAAAAATATACACATCTAAAAATTACAATATTTGAATTTGGAAAATGCCTGACTAGTTTGAATCAGTTTCATTATAAGCTTAATGAAGAATTAGAAATGTGGCAAACATCTATTCTGACATATGACAAACCACACAGAGTGTGGAAATCTGGGATATAAATATATCTTAAGTATTAGCTCCTGTACAGTTTGATGATATTATTCCCTCTTTACTTAAACACAGACTTACAGGCTTATTCTTATGGACTGATGTTAAAAACAAACAAATAAAAATCAGGTCACTATCAATCACTGGAAAACAGGCTTTTTAAAGGGGTTTGTAATGATAAATATGAGCTGGAAGGTATTTTTAGCATGTTTACTATGAATGACCTTCTTATATGGTTAAACGTACTTTAGGATGCAAAAGCCCTAATCTCTTTCAGAGAATATAGCAGAGGCCATGCAGCTCCTATTTATAATTAATTTATAGACTGAAATTTTGTCTTGATCCACTAAAAAAACCTGCCTACCTAACACTTATTCATGACAGCAACATAGAAACTCAAAGGAAGAGGAAATTATCAGATAAAAAAACCTCTGCAGTTTTCAGGCCTACCAGCAGAGTTTTCAAAACTCAGTCTTATCAACAAGTCTTAGAATAGTACTGTGCCTTATGTCATATCTGAATTACACCAAAATTAGTAAGATGCAATTTCATGCTAGATTTTTGTAAGACTTCTTTTTTACTGTAGTGTTAGAAAGCTGCCATTCCATGCTCACCAGAGAACTATATGCTGTAGATAAATCAGAGACTTGAGAGCTTTCTTAATATATGATATATTATGCTACTTGATTTCTAACAGAGTAAAACACCATATATCAAATTACACTACTTTATTTCTAACAAAGAATAAAAAATCATATGAGTTTGTGTGGTACAGATAATGTAATTTAAAGAAACAAAAAATGTCAAGAAAAGCCCCTAGACCCCTAACTGCACAAAGTGACTTAAAATGATCTTGTGTATATTGAAATTTTTCTGGACATAATGCAACCAGAAAGAAGTAAGCACAACTGGGTATGTGTTTAATGCTCATTTCTCCCATTCCTTGCCCTCTTCCAAAAAAACCACACTGAAAAAAATTATCTCAGTTCTCGTGATGCAGTATTGTGGTCAAGGAAACTAAGTAAGCAAAACTCTGGCTGAGGCACAGTGTGTCAGGGTGCAGTGTCATGCTGTGCTCTGAGGGAAGATACCACTAGTGTACAGGTATAAACGTGCTGAGGGCAATCAATCTCTTTCAGTGAGCTCCATGTGAGGGTCTGACTCCCGTGTTTTAAAGACAAATGCTGAGCGGACTGTTGTCTATAGTCTCTGCCACTGGCCCAGCGACATGGGCAAATCACATGGGTCCCTGGAAGAGGAAGAAAAGGGGGCTTTATAGAAAGATTTGGGAACTTCTTCAGAGAAGAGAGGAGAGCTCAAGGGTATTAATCAATGACCATACCCTTAGACCTGAGGAGAAAGAAATTCTAGCCCACCACAAACTGCTAATTAACTGAATTTTTGCATGGTGAGGTAAGCCTTGCAAAGGAGGCCGATCTTTTGTTGTTTACAGTGCCTGAATCTTTCAAATAGTTTAAGTTACTGTGGTTAAAATTCCTTTTCAAAGTCAGTATTCATTGTCATTCCTACTGTTCTGAAAGGAAGCTAGGCTTAGCTGGAAATGTTAGGCAAATCTGCGATCAGATGACTCTGTGAGTCATTAGATTACAATCCAGAAAGGCTATGACAAAAAAGGGTGTTAGTATACTTACCTGAATCACATCTGTGCACTCTCTTAATTTTGAAACATATCAGCCCCTTAGCAAATAATTGCGAATTACAAGTCATTGTCTGAGATAGAAGCTGCAAAAGCATTAATAAAAAGACAAGCAAGAACACAAATTTCTTCAGATTGCCAAAAAAAGGCAAATCCAAAAATTTGCTTGCATAATAAAAGTTTAGGAGGTAATATTAACTGCTTTTTTTTTTTTTTGGTACACAGATAATTACATATCTAATAATTAGAATTTGCAGCTGGATGTTCAGAAGTGGTTGGGCACTGGTGGAATTGGTGCTGTAATACTGAACTGCAAACTTCTAATTTGGAAGTTCTGGAGAGTGAAAAAGCTGTTTGCATTCAAAACTGCGATCCTGAAACCTCTCTTTAGTACCCTGGCACCAACACTTTTTAACAGCCCCTCTACTAGTAAGGCTATATTTAGTGTGTAGGAAGCAGTCTTAAAAAGATCCCAGGTTTACTTGTTCCAAAATTAGCACTTTAATAATTGGCTTCTATTTCTCAGTGTATCTTTGCTTCTGTTTTGCTTTGGGAGGGTGGACGGTAGACAGACTTCAGATGCAGCACTGTAAACCGCCTGAAACCTCCTTGCATTTAATTAGAAAAGATGAGAATTGACACTTCAAGAAGATGATGTGCAAGTCCACCAAGGGACTGCATTAAAGTACTTTACACACCATTCTGTGTAACAAAATGCTGCTTTCGTCTGAGTGACAGTTTTTGACAGACCATGGGTGAGTTCCAAGAACTGGGGAATTCTTGGAAATTACTGTAAGCTTGGTATCTTTAGTTTTTTTTTAAGCAAGTGATCCCAGATGTGTCACTGCTGGCAGGCTGTCCTGCTTCCTCGCAGCCGAGCGCTTGCGCTCCGCGCGGTGGCAGAAGGACGCCCTTTGCTCACTGGCCTGGCAGGAAGGGGACACTCGCAGCCTGCCCAGCCCGGGCTGGGCAACACGGGACGCCTGTGAAGCGATGCGCTGGGGCACACAGCACTCCGGAGCCGAAGCCTGCCTGCGGGCTTCCCAGTGACTCCTGAGGAAATATGCGGCCCGGCCAGAGCGCCCTGGGCCGCAGCGCGGCGGCGCGGGCGCTGAGGGCGGCGGGCTCTGAGGGCGGCGGGCG
>VZSE01015530.1:79069-97248 GCA_013398275.1 Promerops cafer
CTTTGCTGAACCTTTTTCTAGAAGGCAAGTGCTCTGAAATTAAAAAAAAAAACAAAAACAAAACCAAACAAAAAACACAACAAAACAAACAAAAAAAACCCGACAAAGAAGCAGTTTGACAGAGGATATGATTAAAGTTATTTTGTAATTATCCACTAGGTTGACCTAGTCTTAGTAACTTCCTTGTATTGGTAAAGGCAATAGTTCTATCAGAATTGCTGCAATCAGTATACATATATATATACTTCCAAGCTATTAATATGCTGATTGTATAATGTAGGTTTTGGAAAAGATCTTTAATCTGCAATGTTTTCCATGTTAATCTTGTCAGTTTCTATGGAATCAATTACAATGCGAAGATGAAATTCACTACTTGCAGATTTCATTCTGCTCCATGGTAAGACCAGTTTACTGTTTTATTTTGCTGGGTTTTTCTTTAACATATTTATTAGGATCTTAATCTAGTGTGTGGTTTAGCAGAAGTTGGGAGCAAGCCCGAACTTGCTTGTGTTTGTTGAACTGATTGCTCACAGTGTGATTATCTTGCCATGTACTTTTAAAGGTTTGACAGTTTCTTCGGGCTTGTATCTGTATTGATGTTAAAAAGAAAAAAAAAAAGCCTAGTCCCACTTGAGGGTTTCTGTGTTCATGTATAGCCTACTGTTCACACAGTAATTTAATTATAATTAATAATTATTTAATAATTGAATTACTAAAATTTGGATTGCTTGCTTGCTTCAACAAAGATTTTTCTATCTCCCAGTCAATTTTGTCTTCAAGACTTTTCAACATGAAAAATCACAGAATGAAAGAATTTTAAAATTAGTAGATAGTTTTACAGAATGCTAGATGCAGGTGCTTACCCTCTATGTGAAGAAGGATTCTGAGAGTTAGAATTGCCATTTTTCTTTGATGCTATTTAGCTGTCACTTTTAGTAAAAGAAAAGAACTGTTAGGCCACTCTGAGTTTTTTTGCCACTCATTGTCTAAGTCCCTTCCATAAGATGGGAAAAGGAAGAAATTGACAATCAGTTTCTAAAGAAGTGTGAGAAACATCGTCTATGAAAGAGAGTTGGATGATCCCATAGAAGGCTTGGGATGTGCAACACACATTGCAATTCATCCCCTGCTGAAACTCTTTTCTTAGAAGAAAAGCTCAAATGGTGTTCCTTGTATTGCTTTTTTTACATAGCAATTTAGGTGTTTTGTCCCTGTTTTGATAAAATGGAATGGTCAGGTATCTTCCAAGAAGTTTGACTTTTTTTTTTTTTTAATAACCGTTATAGGATTTTCCTATTTTTAGTAACCATGTTGAGAATGGTGATTTTTTTCTTGGTTACTCTACTTAGGAGAATATAATATTCCAACAAGAATCCATTTTATTTAAGCAAGTTCAAATTCTCCTTGTGGTTTTTTTTGTTTTTGTGTTGTTTTTTTTTTGTTTTTTTTTTCTATTTGTTTCTAAGTAGAAAAAATCTATTTTGCTTTGCTTCTGAGAGGAGATTAGTGCACATGGTTGCACACACTCCGTAAAACCAATGTTGTTTACAAATGTCAAATTTGTAGTGGTAGAAATATGGATATGAAAGAGAATGAATGTATTTGTAGAAATGTTTTTGTCCACTTCATTTCTAATATTGTGCATTCTTTAGGGTTAATTATGACTTACCTTGCAATCAAAGCTAAGGAGGAGATTAAATTATTTTTTAAATTGATAGCAATCATATCAAAACAGAGTAATGTATCGAATAAGGTGGTCCTTGAGTTCTGCATTTCTGTATACTTCTTGAGTTCAAACCTTATAAAGATTTTAAGACGTGATTACGTATTTATGTTCTAGCCTGCAAAACACTCACTAGTGTGTGTAGATTCGTTTAGCTGTTTGTAACATTAATCTTTGTGTAAGTAGTGAAACCAAACCAGTTGTCAGTATAACCCTTTGCTTAGACCCACAAAATCATATGTGACCTTAGTGGTATTTAACCAGTTGCATAGCTAGGCTAGATATATGGCATGTCTTCAGAAATCTTGATGGATACTCTGATAGCTTCTGCCATAGACAACTGCAGAAACAGAAAGTGGCTTGGGCTTTATCTTGCAGCACTGTTGGCATTTTGTGGTCAAAATGTCTTCTCAGCAAGCAGTTCCTTTCTTCCTCTGCTACATGCTTTGTTCCTAAAATACACAGCAAAACATAATCATTATTACAGATTTGGAAGCAAAGTTTGTCCTCTGCCAGGTAACCCTTTGCATTGGTATGTGATTTATACAAGGATGGGTTAGAATCCAAATAGCTGATAACACATGGCTACTTGAGTTCCTGAAGTAACAACACTGGAGGTGTTCCAGAATAAGGTGCAGGCAAAGCTATTGCATGTAGAAAAAACAGTATTAAGATAGAGAAGAGAGAATGTGTGGATATAAATATATATGTTTATATATAACACTTACTTATTTATTTATAAATACATGACTAAAGCTACTTTTCCAGGTGCATTTTTTGTTATTGTGGAAGGTGGAGGGATTGAGAAGATGATACTGTCTGAAAATGAACACTAACACCTTAGGGAAAAAATAGCAAAATGCTACCATGAAACCCAGAACTGTCAACGAAGGTGGAAATGGCTGAGATAACCAGCTGCAACTTCAACTTTAAACGCCTTAGACTGATATGCTAACACTGTAGGGGTTTTATATACTTGAATAGGTGTGTGGTTTGATTGTTGTTTTTTGCTTTTTTTGGTGATTTCTTTGTTTTCTTGTTTGTTTTTTTCTTTTGTTTGTAGTCTGTGTTTTTTATTTAATTACTGGGTATCCGAAAGATGATTTTCTGGCCCAAACAATAATGGTCTGATATTTTTTCCCCCAGTAAGTAATTTCTATACTAATTTTTTTTTTTTTACATTCTGTACTCTGAATCTAAGAATATATATTCAACTAGTTAAGAGGATATACATTTACATTTTCCAGGGTTTAGAGATGGGTGGAGGCCATACTATTGAATTTTATCCTTTATGACTAGAGGCTTCCAATGAAAATTTTGAGGAAATGCTGAGTTTTCAAATTTTTAAAGGAATGATGAAAGTTTATATAAGCATGCAGGTTAGGATGGGACAAAGGTAAGTACGCAAGTGGATTGTTAATCAGTTTAGATCAATGGAAGGCTTTTTGAATTTAAATGACTTGGGAATCTTTAATTGCAGGTTAACTCCATAATAAAGTTAATCTCTCTTGAGAGGTTCGTATCTGATTGACCTATAGAGTTGTCTCTCTAAAAGGTTTTAATTGTATTAATTTAATATTCAAGATAAGTCACTTCTCAGAATTGTGGGTAGTGATCAAAGCTGATAAAAATATATCCAGAAAAGTAAAGCTAGAGACTAGAGAGAATCCAACAATTTATTTTAAATAAAGGACCATCTATAGCAAGGATACTATGTTGATTTTTGCATTTTCCAGAAAAATGTAGGTTTACTCATCTCCTTTTTTTCTTATGTCACATACATGTTTACATGGTGTAGAGTATTAAGAGTCTAGTTTTTTCCTTGGTTTTGATTACCACTTAATGAAAGTGTGGGAGTAATGAAGATATTTACAAAATTTTGCAAGAAAACACGTCCAGTGATTGAGGTAGTTATGTAATAATTTATTTCATAATCATAATAAAGTACAATCACCAGTAGCAGTGATAACAGCTGTGCTTCATGCAGTACATTATTTTAAATTTAGATTTATCTGTATGTATGGCTTTGGATAATGAGGAGGTGCATAAATGTTTATTTATCTATTTATTTTTTACTACCTTTCTGAATAATGACTTAGATATTCAAAAGACGTTGGAGGAATCTTATAGGAAGAGGGTTTATCCTTTATTTAGGAATTGATACAGTAAAAACATAGGCAATGTTTTAAACTTCAATTCTAGATCATAAGTACTGCATTTTTTGTCATGAAATACTTTGAAAAATTAGGTATCAGTGCCTACTACCACAGAAGAATTCTGGGCATAAGATTTCTGCTCTTTCTAAATGCTAGTTAAATTATAATGCTCTTCCACTGAAGCTGTTCTTTCTTTTCCAGGCTGCTTAAGGCTAGTACCTGCATGCCAGGACAGCTGCTACAGTCAGCAGGTTTCCCTAAGGCCAAATTACCCTTTATACAGAAAGAAAGAGGTGAAAAACCTGTTGAGTGTTGCTGATCCTAAATCTTCTTTGAAGAAATATGATTTCAGGCTGTTTCAAACACCTTCAGAACAGTAGCCTCTGGATTTTGTAAATTATGAATTTAGATATGGCCCTGAAAGAAAGAATAACTCAAATAGATGAAATCTGGAGTGTAACATCTGAGTTGGAAAATACTAAGGAAAATCTCATGGACACCCAGAACTTGCTTATGGGGTCATGCCTTTATCTTTGTGGCCAAGGGAAAACTGCTTCCTTGTCAGAGTTGAGATGCTGGTGGTTACCTGCTTCCTGTGTTCCTGCAGGAGGGTTTGTTTGAAGGGCTGGATCTGCTGCTGCAAACCATGTTATTGAGGGCAGCACTTGTTCAGTTGGATTCTCAGTTGAAGAGGGCTTGAATGCATGGTTCACGTAGAATGCTCTAGACAGTCGTTTTTCCTTTGTTCCATTGCAGGTGTGCTTCTATGTTAAAAAGGTTTTGAGACTGGAAGATAAGGGAGTAGAAGCCCTGTTCCATAATTAGTTGGTGCTAGTGTGGAAGTAGGAGTTCCAGTTGTGGTCTTGGATAACTCTTTCTCTCCCTGATACCCAAGTACTGTGTAATAATACTGTGTGTGTAGATAATGGTTCATCTCTTAACTGTTCATCTTAATGTTTAACTACTAGGAATATGTGTTTTAAGCCTGTATTACTTCTCCTGAGACTTTGATTTTGCTATTTTCTTTATATAGGCTAAGATAAAAGGATGGGTTTACCCTTGTTGAAATTATTGTATACAAAAACTTAAAAAATATTACTGTTCAAGTGACAAGGAGCCTTTCACAATTTTGTTCAAGGTAATTGTGAGGTTCAAGTGAGAATTTTTTTAATGTCCTTTTTCTTTTCCATATGTTTGCAGTCTTTAAAAAAAGCCAGTTTGAACTGAAGAAACTTGAAGAGGTGTCGTGAGGAAACGGGTGTTTTCTGCTGGCTGGTGGACATCAAATTCAACAGAATTTCTTGCTAGTGAACATGCATACAACCTGACTATTTCTGCATGACTGTGTGGGGCAATATATGGAATGAAGTCATGTCATCCACAGGCAATGGCACTGATATTGAAGAATTTTTGGTCAACATTAACCTTGCACAGTATCTTCCTAACTTTAAAAAATATGGCTATAACACTGTGACAGATTGTGTGGGAATAAATAACAGTGTGCTTCAGCAAATGGGAGTGTTGCCTACAGGGCATCGCAGAAGGATTCTTAAACAGTTAGACAGTCTTTCAGAAATTCAAGGAAATTCTCTTTTCTGCGAGAATCTAAAATTCAAAGACTTGAAAGGTTTAGAAGAGAAGCAATATTCATCCTCAGATCAGGAGTCTCCTGTAAGCAATTCAAGTGTAGATGGGACTGGCCAGATACCTGCAACATCATCAGAGCAACTTCTTAAAAAATCTTACGTCAATAAGGAAAAGTTGGAACTTGCTGAGCAAAACTCAGTGGAGGCAAATGACGATAGCTGTACAAATTTGGATTTTTCCAGTTTATACCAGAATTCAGACAGCGTACTAAAAGCTGTCAGTCAAAGCAGAAATATCAAGATGAATACTCAGCCAGATGCATCTCTGACAGAAGCTGCTGCATACCAAGCTGATGAGCACTTGACTGGCCCTTTGGTGTTCCGTGATCCTCCCTCATTTGTTCGTTCATGCGACACAAAATGCAAGGAAAACGAACAGCAGAAGTTTGCAGATGAGGGTGATTTATCTGATAGTAAACCAGATTCTCCATTCTATAAGTTTAAAGGAGAAATGATAGACAATGACTTATATGATTCCTGTACGCTAAACTGCATGAAAGTATTTCCAAGAGCCAGCCGATCTTTTATCTTAAGGCATCGACCTGTTCCAGAAATTCCCGAATCAAGTAAAGTTCAAGCTTCATCAAGGTAATTGCTCTTCATTACTAATGAGAAATTACTATCATGGTAGAACTTACGGTTTGGGATTTCTGTTTTTTTTTCTTCTTTTATGTCTTCCCTTTTTGATGTGGATCTTTTTAATATGCGCTGTAAATACACTGGATCTGATATGAATGTTGCCAAATTAATTGAAGAAGGATTAAGCTTCAGTGTACTTTAAAAGCAAAAATCAGAGTGTAAAGGGAAATTTTAGAACAGTGTGTCCTTATAACATCCCCAATTTTCTCTGCATCTGCATATTAACAAAGGGATTGATTTAGATATAACTCTTAAAAACAACTATATAAAGCATAAGTAAGAGCTTCAAGATAGCTTTTGGGTTAATTTCTGAGCTGGTAGTCATTTAATTGTTAGTTTTGGAGAATGAAGGTAACCATTTATTCATATTATGTGTTGGCTTTTGCTGGTGGTCTCATAACAAGAAAACCTTAGCTTTTAATGATATTTCTAGTATAAAAATATTTGAGACATTCCAGCAGGGGAACACAGCAGTGGAAAAAGGAGGAAAAAAAGACAATAGATGTGGAAGGTTTTCAGAGTTTATGTAGTCTTTGAATTTGTTTCTAAGTATTCATGTGATGTGACTGTGTATTTTTCTTCCTTCAAAATGGTTGAGTTCATAATTTGAGCTCAGAAATTACTGAGTGGCATTTTTTTTCTTGAATAAACATTAGTTGTAGCTTGTCTTGGAAAAATGATAGAATGTTGAGAAAAATATCTGCTTTTGGGACTTAATTCAAGACCTATCTTTAATAAAAGTGTAATTGTTGGAATGTTAAAAATAATAGGCACTGAGTAGTCAATCACAATACAATATTACAGTCTGTAGCAAAAAACATCTCCACACAGGTTAATTTGTAATATTCTTGGATCCGTTAAGTAAATTTTAGTTGTCATTCTGGCTGTGTCTTAAACAGAAGAAAAATTAATGCAAAGGCATATGCAAAGTTTTGTTGGTGTAGCCATATCCAGATCATTAGGTTGTGTTTATTGTTTTTTTAAATTTTTTTTTTAACCACAAGCTATACCTGGAAGGGACATGTCTAAGAATATTTTGTATTTATCTTGAGTTTTTCATCTGCATATCTCAGCAGTTAGAAACATCATCGAGTTTATACATGCTCTAAATGCAGGGGCTTCCCAGCATTTATAAGTTTTTAGATTACTGAAAGATGTCCAAATTAATCTTGTAATACAATTGTTTGAACAGGTGGAAAGGCAAAGATTCTTTGCAGCAATTAGTGATGTTTTGTGTGCCTTAAAAACTGCTTCATTGGTGTCTTCTAAATGACAAAAAAATTGTGCTTATTGAAACTTAAGTATACCTATCTTTCAGTGAGGAGCAGATTTATGTTAACTTTTGTAGAGTGATTATCCCTACTTCATTTAATAAAGCTATTCATGATGAGACAAAATGGGATTCTTAACATAAAAAATAATAACTACGTACTAAAAGAGTAGTCTCACTGTCTTTTGAGAAACAATCATCCATTTGAGAGACTATGCTGTATTTGTAGTCTTGCCACCACTGGAGTAAATCCTCCAAACCCCAGTTTGTTAGTGATTGGTATGTGACTGGGTCACTGACTTCACTGCCCACCTTTTTGACTTGTGAGCTCCATTATCTTTTCTTGGTCTTTATGCTCCAGTTATAGCAATGTGGAAATCCTGAGGGACCCATCTGTCTGCTGAAGATTGGGGATAAACAAGAACTTCACAGCAGAACTTAAACTTCACAGAAACCTTCTTGATAACCTTTCTGGCGATCTTTTCATAGGGGTAGAGAACTAATACAGAACTTTAAAATGGCATTGTGCAAACATCTTTAACCTCAGGAAAGATTGTATCTTTCTCACAGAATTGCACAGACAAACAGCCTCAACTAGCCTTATTGACAGGTGGTGGTTTCATCTTTATTACATTGTATAAAGGCTGTTCCATAGAGGTAGAGGAATCCTGCTGAAATATGGGAAACTCAGCATTTCCTTCTAGTCATTCAGAGATATTAGTCATTAAATTTTTATGCAAGGAATACTTTTCTCATCACCTCCTGTGTGCCTTTAGCCCAAAAAGTTCATACAGTGCGTCTCCTTGTGCCCCGTAGTAGGGCTGTGACTGTGTCATTTTTTATTGCTAATAATGTACTTACCGCCCTTGCAATTTTATCTGCTTCCCTGTGCCTCGCTTCTTCTCCTGGCTCTTGCCTGTAACAAAGCATGCTGGCATCTGGAAAGACACCATAGCATTTTAGAAGTTGGAAGTACTTAGGGTTTGTTTCTTTTTTGAATTATGGCACTACAGTGTGGCATCACTGTAATATTAGGGGGTGCAGAATTTTTTAAAAAAAGTGACAACTAGGCAATTTTCTTAATAGTGGAGTTACTCTGCAGATTTTAGTACAGTTTTTTTTTGCTCAGTATTGATGTGTAGTTACACTAGATTATTTTCATCTGAATTTTTCCTTATCGTATCATTATGAGCTCTCTCTTGTTAGAGAATTAGTAAAGATAGGTCAAAAGGTGTTTAAAACCACAAAGTGAAAAATTGAAGGTTTTTGTAAGACAAAATAGTGAAAGTATTGCAATGGATGAAACTAACCATTAATGTGTCTTTAGGACAAGATTAAAGATAATTAGTTTTGAAATAGTTTTAGAGGCTTTGGCTACTTTGGATCATGTCAGCCAGCAGTCACTCTTCTTGAAATAGTTACCATTGCATTATTCCGGGAAGCAATCTGTTCAAACAAAAAGCTGAAGCAGACTTATACCACCGTAGATCTGATTTTTATACAGAATAATATGCAGATAAAATTTCAGACTGATGAATTCTATAATTTTTTAGATTTTTTCATGTCACCCATCTTTGTGTTGTGCAGTAGTGGGGTTGTTCTGATTCTTTATTAGGAGAAATAAGAAAAACTAGACCAAAATTCTGGGCAACATCCTGCATGTGGGCGAAGATATAAATAAGTAAAATAGATAATGGTGCTTGACCTGAGCAGGCACCACTTGTTTTCTGCAGCTGGCAGATCCTATAGTTGGAATTTCTTGCTTGGTGCTGATATCCTTTAGATTCCATTTCTTAACATACAAGTGGTCAAGATTGCTAATGAGGTGCCAAACTGGTGTTGTTGTGTATCTCTACCATGTTCTGCCACACAGAATAAATTTTTTAGAAGAGAGAAGCTGCTCCCTCTCTTTTCTTGTGGTAAAGTATCACTATTACTTTACCTCTGCTAGCCGTCTGTGAACCCTAAAGCTTTAGCACAGCATGCTAGAGCAGTTTTGCTGTGTTTGCATTATGGGAGGGTTAGGTCTTTGAGATAGAAAAGAAACGTCTTGAATGAGTATCAAAACAAAAGCTTCTTTGATTTAAAACACTCAGCAGATGAATGCCAGTAAAGACTTGGAGGCACTGACTACTTGCACCGACCTCCTTCCCTCACTTATTTGCAAGGTGACAGGAGTATATTGAATAAACCAGCTTGGTACAAAGTTCTGGGCAAAGTTTTAGCTTTTCAGCCTCTCAGCATTTAGCAAGATCAGTTGCTGCCTCATCACATCCTTTCATCCTGTTTATGCATGATATGGGGTGCTAGAGAAGTGCAGCCTGAGCTGCATCCGGTGCCTCTTAATGTATGAAAACAGGGAGTCTTAATCACCACAGTTGTAACAAAGTCAACATTAAATAATAATAGAAATTATCGTTATATCTTTGAAAAATTGGCGCACTTTGTGATTGGCAGACTACTTGCACTAACCTTCCATTAAACAGCAAAATAAAGAATATCATCAGTCTTCTTTGTTTGAGGTACTCAATTTTTGAATTGAAAAAATCCAAGAGAAAATATATTCACTTTCTGAAATCGCTAAGAAAGTCATAGATTGATATGGTTATAAGATTTTTTTTTTCATTTTTTTTCCTCCAAAAGATGTGTTCAGTATTTTTCTCTCTTTTAATCCAGGTATTTAATTTATACAACAACTAGCTTACTATTCTATTAAGCATTCACAAATTATAATGATATTATAGCTTGTACTGTAGGTTTTTTATGACACATAATCTTTCAAGCAGATAATCAAAGTGAGCTTGTTTCATTTATTTTATATCTTGAGGCAATTTTTAATTTACAGAAGTTAGAAATTTGCTTTCCAAAAATGACAAATAGGTTGTGTTTTTGAATGCTGGCAAAAAAGACTATAGTTTGCTTTTTAGCTGGATTTTGTGCCATGTATACATAAATGTAGGTGCATGATCAAAAAGAACACACAAGTCCTGAAAAGTAGATGGATTTAAAAAGAAAGTGTGAGGTATTCTCTCTGTGTGTGTGGTTTTTTGTTTGTTTGTTTGTTTGTTTTTTAAGCTGACATGTTATTTTTCATTACCTGGTGAAATTATCCATCCACCCTGAAACTAAGCAAATGACTCACTGTTTTACATAAGGAAAGCCTCCATAATTTTAAAAGCTCTTCAAATCAAAGCTGTTTATCTGTAAGTCTTAATTTAGTTTAATGCTGCTAATAACTTTCAAAAGATACCAAACTACCAACCAAAAATCCAATCTGTGCAGAAATAGGTTAGGTTTTGGGTTTTTTTAAGCATATTAAGTTCTTTAAAATTAGGTTCGTACAAACACATGAAGTTAGTATGCTAATGGAGCTTCAAAAGGTGTAACTACATGAATTTTAGTAAAATGTGTGATGAAACACAGATTTTTAAAGTATTTGCTGTGTATTTATTGTAATTATGACTCAGGAGAGTAGGCAATTGTCTATGGGAACTAGGCCATGATCCACTTTCACTGGCCAAACTCATCCTGAGTTTTCTAAACCCAGGATTTTATCAAGTAATCATTGGGGAACTTCGTTTATGTAACCTGGATAACATTTGAAATTTCAAGTAACTTTATAAGGTGTGGCTTCTATCTTGAATTTAATCTAATAAAATTTTTGAGGCAGATTTAGGTGTGGAGTAAAAATTATCTGAAATGGTAGTTTATGAATGCTTGCATTCTGTCACAAAGAAACATCAGTTTGTAAATAGGAGTAATTCAAGTTGGACTTCATGGGACAGTTGGTTTAAAGTTTTAAATGTAGCTTATCTTAAAATAATATAATTTCTCAGTATGTTAAAAGGGGAAACAAAAGTTAGGAGATTTATATTTTTAGTAGAAGAAAATTGCTTTTGGCTTTAAAGGATGGAGGACCCACAAACTGATAGGAAAACCGATAAGGCTCTTACATGGCATTTGTCAGGCTCAGAATGTTCTATAAGGATGCATGAGAACCTGTAGTACTCTTATTTTAAGCAGAGAAAACAAAATTAAGAGGAAAAATTGCTAATTGTGTAAATGGGGGAATTCAGAGCCTGACTGAAAAGACCTCTAATACAGATCACTGGACTAGTGAAGGTGGGTTAGAAATTTTCTAATTTACGAGTTTTTCTTCCTATGTTCTGATTATAAAGCTGTCTTGGCCTGAAATATTAATAATAGCAATAGTATTGCACTATACTTGAAATTGCTGAAATGGGGCCAGCACACCACTAATAAAGTGACTTTTCTGCTATGCATGGAGATACATTCTTACTCATGTGTAAAATGTGTAGGGGTTGTCGCAGGCAGCTGCACTGCCATTTACCTCTTGGTTTTAAAACTTCATGGGGAGAAATAATTCACCTTAGGAAATCAAAACTTTACAGCAATTTTTTTTTTTTTTCAGTGGTTGGGAGCATGTTCTGGCTGGATTCTCAGGCCTCTTATGAGTTTAATGTTAAAGCAGATTTTCATAGTACATCCTTTTTTAAAAACAGTCATTAGTAATCGTTGTGAAGGAGAAGAGAAGGAATAGGTTGGAGAAGATTCTGGGATCTCCATTCTTCAAGCAATCTAAATGTTTTTATGGTTAATTCAGAACAAGAAAAACCCCCTGAATTTGGGATGTCTGCTAAGATCAGAGAAGTATTCAGTATCATAAAGGGAGGAAAACATTGTTGTGTGACTTTCAAAATAAATCAGATTTCCAAAGATTTAGAATCTACTGTTTCTATATTCGTATATAATTTTAATTGTTTAACTGCATGAGATGGTTTTGCTTATTTTCTGGGAAATTTCAATTAATGTTTTCATTCTGTGCTTTGTTTTGTTCAAGTTCCCTTCATAAAAGAAGAAATGTGGACCTTGTAAATATTTCTTGCACTGGGAGGCAAATTTCACAAAACAGTGAGTTAAGCATGCTGATACTTATATCTTGAATATTAAGGAAAAAGAAACCTTGGACCAGTTGTCTAAAATAAGTATTACTTACATATTTTAAGAAATACTGAGCATCTCAAAGGTCTGGAAGAATTGGTTTATGTGATAGCAGAGTATTTAATCACTTAAAGCATTTCTATATATTTTTTGATTATGGCCAAATATAGTAAATATTAAAAAAAATCTAGTCTTTAAGCCCCATTTATTTTAATATACTTTTTTTTAGACTATTTTTTTTAAGTTTCTAATATTAGATCCAGATTTTTTTTAAGCAGAGTTAACTTCTTGAAAGATATAAGGAGTGTATTCCTGACTAATGCTGCTTAATTTGTTTAAGTGCTCATAGCTCCAGGAAAGAACAGGAAATTTATTGTATTAAATAGTTTACTGAAGCATTCAGAAGTCTTGTCCAGTCAGCTGGAAACTTCTTTCATATTCGAAAAATATATCTTATTTGAAGTTATGTATATTTATTTTAAGCAAATACTTGGTGACAAAACGAAGATTGTGCACAGAAGAGTTCTGTGGTGGTTTATTTTTGGTATTTTTTTAAAGTCAGAATAAGGAACACTTTGGCGCTATTGCTTCTTAGACTAGACAACTGAATTTTTTTTTATTTTAAGTTGATGCAGGGTAGAGAAGAAGAAAATGCCTGTATGCAAGTTATATTCAAATTACATAATACTAACGATAATGTCTGTGGTGAAAAGAAGTTATCTGGAGTTCATGTAGAAATAGGACGTTGTTTCTTGTTCCTCAAAGTTTTTTCTGGGAAGGACAGAGAAATTACAAGCTGAAAATTCTGTGTCCATTCTTGATTTTATTATGACTTTAGCAGAGCATTTGTGACTCACAGTAGAGCACTGTGTGACTGTATTTATTTATTTTATTTTTTTTTTTGCTTTAAGATACTTCTGTGGAAGAAAAGCCACCCATTATCTCTCCATATGGGGAAACCTTTATTTGTGACAGCGCTAAAGATGCTAAAGTAAGTTGAGAAGCCTGAATGTATATAGTCTGTCTTCACTTTAATCTTCATGCTAGGTATTTCATACTGGCATAATTATTTTTTTTTTTATTTCATGCTTTTTTAATTGCCAGTACTTTTTCTGTCTTTTTAGGTATATGCAAAGGGTTTATGATGTAAATATATGAGGACTAATGACTTTTGTTAATATCAAGAGACACTTTATATGTTCAATAGTAATAGGAAGCTGCAGTGTGTGTGTTGGTTCTTTCTTTTTTTTTTTTCTTTTTTTAAACCAACATAGGACAGCTGACTTTTTTTTTTAAACTCCATTGGCCAGAGCTGCTGTATTTATGCTCTCAGATACAATCCTTTGTGCATAATTCAGGTTAAGCCGTTAAAATTTGAAACCGTCAGAATTTACTAAGAAGGGTAAAAGTGGATTTTTTTCTCATCTGAGACTTGCCGATCAAGACTGGTCATCTCTACACAGGCTTTTGCATATCCTGTGAAAGCAGCTTGCGCGTTAGGTTAGGTGATAATGATGGTCACATTTGGTCGCACCGTTTTTCACTTCCTGTATATGAAAGTTCTCAGGACTATTTAGTTCTTGCATGATATTTTTCATGCATCTCCTAAACTTGCTGTATACCCAGACAGTCACTTTTGTTTTAGGATTCTCTGAAGTGAACGTTTTTGTTGGGGTCAGTAGTTGATAGTGTGAATGCCGCAGGTGACATGTGGGCAGACTTCTGAATCACGTGGAGGGAGATAATGGGAGGTAAATTAGCTTAGTGAGGCATCTGCTAAATGCCATGAATTTCCAACTCCTGCTTCTGTCTCAGCAGGAAGCAGACCAGAAATTTTTGATTCTGTGATTACTTATGCTTTTTCCAGCCAGTCTCAAGCCACAGAATTAAAGATAATAGAAAATTCTTCTGTCCTGGTCTTCAATGTTTCATTTTTAAACTATTGTAAACTATTGACTAAAATAAAAACTACTCAAATGGATGTCTAGGGTTTTTCTTTCTCCCATTCTAATTTCTTAAGAATTGATCAATAAAAGTAAATGGCTCAAATTTCATCTTCTAATGAGAGTAGTTTTATAGGAATAAAATAATCTCTTTTTGGTGCATACTTTCTTTTGGAAGTATACTATGCTTTTTTGTTGTTGTTTACCTTTTAACACAGGACACACAAAATCATACCTTGTCTTTCATACTTGTTCTTGTTTTGTGTTTGCAAAGCTGACTTCTGAGTGTTCATTTTCTTTCCTTGAATGCAATGTTTTGTCTGTGCTAGTTATTGTTGTCTGTGCCAATGTCTTTAAAAATTGAAAATTTAACTTCTTTGTAATTATTCCAATGGTTTAAGCTGATTTTTCTAAAAAAAGTTTCCTAGCCCTCTTGTTACTTCTTAGCATTAATCTGTATATTTCATTGAAATGGTTGTTTATGAAAAAGCATACCCAGAATGGTTGTCAGCACTCTTTCTTATCTTACAAATGCACAAAGTACAAAAATACCATGCTGTTAAACTGGATTAACTGCTTGAAACTAAATTTCTATTTTGCTGGTTGCAGAATCATGAATAATGCAGTATAACATCCTTTACCTGATCTGAAGATTTGTATTTTAGTATGTCTTACATATATGTGAACAGTTTCTTGCGTTATGTTTATCACGTGCCCAGTGGAAACTTCATAGCTGATTTCAGTTCCACTAGCACTTAATTGTGGACAAAGGTCATAAAGAAGAACTCTAAAACAAACATCTTGAGATACGTTTCGCTTTCAGATTTTTTTCCCCAGAAGCAAACATCCTAGGAACAAATAAGAATATTTAGATAACACTATGAAGTATCTGAGATTTTAGAGCTTGTTGCTGCTGCTTGATGTTAAGTCACGAGAGTATAGTTTGTCCATATAGAATAAAAGGTCTCAAGTTATACTTACTGACTGAAATTTGCTCGATGGGCTTGTAAGTTAGCCATCACCCTTCTTTCTGTTTCATTGGTGTAAAGAGAAGGCTTCTGTAGGCTTTTATGAAGGGTGTGCCTGTAGAAATAGGTAATGAGTCACTACAGACTGGAAGTGAGCATGAGAACAGGGGAATGAAGGTTATAAAGAAAATATGCCTTTGATTTGGGTCAGGAAGAAAGATAAGTAGAAAGAGAAAGCTCTGAAAGGTAACCTGAAGAAGGAACTGTTTTTTTAAATTTTGATTTAAAAATAACATAAAAATCCAAGTGTTTTAGAGACATTTTGTTGTTGTGTCTAGCTAAAAGAGTCAAGAATAGTAGAAATCTTTCAGAGGAATACTGAATTCTAATGAGTTTAGGCCTCATGAGTGACATACTGGCTTTATTACTTTCTGTAGACAGCCTAAATTAAACATGCAATCTGAGCTTGGTAAATTGTGTGAGCTCCTGAGCATTGGGATACTGTGGAAGGCTGGCTGCATTGCAAGTGTTACCACTTTACCATGAGAAGCCTTAATATTCAAAAAGGAGGAATTTATGATCATGGACCCATTACAAAGTTGTATTGCCAGACCATGATTCAAGAATCAACCTGATAACTGTGTGACATTACCTTGAATAGGAGACTTAGGTGGTATCTCCCGTGGAAGATGCCTCTCCTCAATGGCATTGGATCTTCATTTAATGTAGGCTCAGTCGTGATACCCTTCATGCAGTCTGTGTTTTACCTCTCAGGCTTCCTGTCTTGATGTTGAAGTCAGAAAGACTACCTGTTAGAAAAAGCTAAAACCAGAAGTGTATCTGAGTTACTTCCCGATTAAAAGTAGAGGGGCTTTATACAGGCCTGAGAGTAGGCAGTTCCATCTGTCATATTTCTTCCTTAACAATAGGTGCTTCCTATGCATAAGGACAGTACCTATATAGAAGAAACGCTTCTCTCTATAAAGGTGTCTGCATGAGAAAATGCTGCTATCTTTGTGTAATACCTCAGAGACTTGCAGGAGGTGGGGATTTTGTCTTACATTGAGCCTGAGCACCTTGCAGGGTATTTCTGTAAACGGGACAATGCAAATGCTTGGGTTTTAATTAGTTTGAAATAGATTTTTGTGAGCAAATAGAAGAACTTCCTTTAACCACAACCTTTCTTCATTTGTGGACTTTCACACTCTAAATTCTACTGGCAATAGAAATGCATTTCTTAGTTACTGCTTGGAAGTTATCTGGCTCTGTGAATTCACTTGCTCAAGTACTGAAGATTGTAAAGTGAGCACAACCAGGACATCAAACTGTTATTGTAGTGGTTCGGGAGAGGCAGGAAGAGGTGCTACCATGTAGCTTCAGTGGATATGCTTTGCAATTATATCCTGATAAACAAATGAAGATAAAGGATACTGACTATTTTTACTCTGAAGATGTTTCATGCACCATGATATTAGCCTGTTAACTATTGTGCAGAAGTGTGGCCATTTCCCTTTCCTTTGGGAGATTCCAGGCAATGCAAGTATTTGATAAGCAGTGGATAGATTGCTTTTGAGTTTTCTAATTAATTTGTTTACAAGGTATATTGGTGCTTTTTGCTTGATTTTGGTAGGGTTTGTTTGGTTAGTTTTATTGATGTGTTGGGGAGTTTGTATTGTTTTGTTTCTTATTTATTTATTTTTAGCTCTTGGTGCTATGGCATAGTACTGTGATGTGTGGGTGGTTAGGTTTTGGTGGGTTTTTAGTTTTATAATGAGTCTGGTAGGCAGAGGAAGACAGTTCACCTAGATTTATCCTAGCATCAGACTGATCTCTGCGTTTTTGCTGCACGCTTCCTCTGCTTTGAACTATGTCCTTTTTTTAGTCTTGCCTTTCTGTGTTGCCAAGGTACAGTCCTCAAGTATGAGATGAGGTGCTGCTACTCAGAAAACAGATGGGCAATGTTGTGAAAGCTTATCCACGTTGTTTCTGCAATTGTTCAGCTTCGTTATGTACACATAAAAGCTGAAATGAGTTAATTAAAACACTTCTGTCAGAAAGCATGAAGATACTAATTTTAGGTTTTTTTTAAAGGAAGAAAGACATATTCAAAAGCTTAGTAGTGCAATATGATTGTCAGATTAAGTTTAGGAAGTGTGAAATGTAATGTTCATGAGCAGTGTTAACCTTGACATTTTGTACACTGCAAGCAGTTTGTGATAAAGATTTCTAAGCAAAAGTTAATAGATGAGCCTTTTAGGAAGAAGATCTTGGAAAAAAAAAACAAACCCAACGAGATATATTCAGTATGTCTGAGTTCAGTATTGCTTTAGGATTTTGAATTTGCCATTATTTTATCTTTAGTGTTCTATGAAGGCTGTATATTTATTCCAAGAAGAAATATTATTATGAAAGATAGTCTAGGAGTGGCAAATCATAAATTGTACTTAAGCTGCATGTACCATGTGGCTCTTGAGCTTAAAAAATACTCAGTTGTTGTGGTTTAACCCCAGCTGGTAACTGGAACACAGCTGCTTGCTCGTTCCCACTGCAGTGAGGAGAGCTGGAAGACAAGTAAGCTCTTAGATGGTGGAATAAGACCAGTTTAATAATTAAAACAAAGCAAAACATAATAATAATAATAATAATAATAATAATAATAATAATAATGGTGATAGTAACTCTAGTGGAAAGGAGAGAGCATGGTGCTCTCTGGTATGGAACATCCCTTTGGCCAGTTTGGGTCAGCTGTCCTGGCCATGTGCCCTCCTGGCTTCCTGTGCCTGTGCTTGCTGGCAGAGCATGGGAAACTAAAAAGTCCTTGACTTAGAGTAAGCTGTACCCAGCAACATCAGTGTGTTATCAACATTATTCT
>VZSE01015530.1:98416-111891 GCA_013398275.1 Promerops cafer
GGCAGAGGAAGACAGTTCACCTAGATTTATCCTAGCATCAGACTGATCTCTGCGTTTTTGCTGCACGCTTCCTCTGCTTTGAACTATGTCCTTTTTTTAGTCTTGCCTTTCTGTGTTGCCAAGGTACAGTCCTCAAGTATGAGATGAGGTGCTGCTACTCAGAAAACAGATGGGCAATGTTGTGAAAGCTTATCCACGTTGTTTCTGCAATTGTTCAGCTTCGTTATGTACACATAAAAGCTGAAATGAGTTAATTAAAACACTTCTGTCAGAAAGCATGAAGATACTAATTTTAGGTTTTTTTTAAAGGAAGAAAGACATATTCAAAAGCTTAGTAGTGCAATATGATTGTCAGATTAAGTTTAGGAAGTGTGAAATGTAATGTTCATGAGCAGTGTTAACCTTGACATTTTGTACACTGCAAGCAGTTTGTGATAAAGATTTCTAAGCAAAAGTTAATAGATGAGCCTTTTAGGAAGAAGATCTTGGAAAAAAAAAACAAACCCAACGAGATATATTCAGTATGTCTGAGTTCAGTATTGCTTTAGGATTTTGAATTTGCCATTATTTTATCTTTAGTGTTCTATGAAGGCTGTATATTTATTCCAAGAAGAAATATTATTATGAAAGATAGTCTAGGAGTGGCAAATCATAAATTGTACTTAAGCTGCATGTACCATGTGGCTCTTGAGCTTAAAAAATACTCAGTTGTTGTGGTTTAACCCCAGCTGGTAACTGGAACACAGCTGCTTGCTCGTTCCCACTGCAGTGAGGAGAGCTGGAAGACAAGTAAGCTCTTAGATGGTGGAATAAGACCAGTTTAATAATTAAAACAAAGCAAAACATAATAATAATAATAATAATAATAATAATAATAATAATAATGGTGATAGTAACTCTAGTGGAAAGGAGAGAGCATGGTGCTCTCTGGTATGGAACATCCCTTTGGCCAGTTTGGGTCAGCTGTCCTGGCCATGTGCCCTCCTGGCTTCCTGTGCCTGTGCTTGCTGGCAGAGCATGGGAAACTAAAAAGTCCTTGACTTAGAGTAAGCTGTACCCAGCAACATCAGTGTGTTATCAACATTATTCTCATTCTCAAACACAAAGCATAGCCCTGTACCAGCTACTGGGAAGAATATAAACTCTATCCCTGCCAAAACCAGGATGTCAGTGGTGCCTCAGAAAAATTAGAGCACAGGTATTTCTATACACTGAATTTCTTTATCTGATTTGTTTGTATCAGGTGTTTTGGGCCATGCTTAAATGTTGAAAATAGCATTTCTTAGAATACAAAAATCAGCTTTCAAGTGTGTGTTTGAAAATGTGGGAAAGAACAACTTTGCTAGCTAGGCTGTTTGTGTGTGATTTATATCTACAGTAATTTAAATATCACTCGTTCGGTACAAATGTTAGTTACGTATATTTCTTTTCTAGGAACTTCATGGAAATGAATTCCTGGCTTGTGAAAATAAACTGGATCTAGGAATGAATGAAGAATATTCTTCCAAGAACCTATGGTATTAAATAAGAATTACTGAGAAACTCAAAGTGTAAAGAAGAAAATGTTATTTACTAATGTGACAAGTGGATCTCTAGCTCTGAGGGCACAACTATGACTATATTTTTTTCTTCTGTTTGAGGCTTTATCCCATCCAATATGAGGCAAATCTGGGCAGTGTGGCTGTTCTGAGACTGTTTAAACCAGGTTTCAGAATCTCTTGTGGATTTGGAGAGTGTCCCTGTTTTCCCCAGTCAGAATAAGGAAGAGCAGGTCCCAGTTTTGTATGTCTCATAGCTAACTGTGTCTGAGTCCTCGCATAATTTACTTTGTTATTAGAAAAAAACCAACCCATCCAAACAAACACAAAACTAAAACACATTCACCATTGATGTCATGAGACAGTGGCCAGTGGCTGGATGAATAATTTAATGTGCCTTTAGTTACCCAGTCTGCACCAGGCTCCTGTTGAGGTGGGAGAGGGAAGAGAGAGGTGATACTGCAAGTCATTGAAAGTATTCAAAAGAGCAAAGCTAGTTTTCTGAGAAAGGAGAATTTAATTTTAAATTTCTGTTCAGGCTTCCAAAGGAGTGTTATCTTGGTACTATTCCTGTTGAATGGAGAAAGTAGGATTCAGCATAGTCATAGTTATAAGATAGATTGTTTAGCATGTCTGTGGTTATCACTGTGATTATACACATTATAAACATACTTATGTCTTACTAGTATTTGTTATAATTACTAATTTTATGTATTTGTACATTGCAGTAATACATCTTGAGAGTAAAATTGACTTTTTCTTTCCAGTTACTTTAATAATCAGAAAGAGAAGACAAAAGTATTGGCAAAAAATGAATCCTTGTCTCGGGAAGACCCATCATTAACACCAGAAGAATCTGAAAGTGAATCTGTATATTCTATTGTGGAACAACATTCTTTGTCTTTAAAGAAGAAGAAAAATAAAACCAAAACACATTCGGCATCTTGCAGTAAGATACAAAGTGGAGATTCTGATCGCTTGGCCAGTGAAAAAATGAATTTTTGGCAATTTGGTGAAGATCAAGCTTTGATTGCAAATGAATCAATAACACCATATGCTTGCTTTTATGGACCATCAGTAAAGAAGGTTAAAGCAGGATGGCTGGATAAATTATCCCCTCAAGGGTATGGTATTTCCAGTGGTTATTGTGTAATTCTGACAGTGTATGTTTTTATGAGAGATAGTAAGTTTGTATTTAGTCACTGCTTAATATTTGAAGTGGAAGGGGAAAGGGAATTGTTTTTATTGAAAGAGCACCAAGCTTTAGTGAATTTAAAAGTTTTTAGTGATGTTACCTATCCTAAAGTTTTTTTAGGAGATGTACTCAGGAAAAATACTTTTCTTAAAATTGTTGATAGCCACTCATGAGCTACAGTGGAAAAATACAGAATGAAGTTGTACCAGTATTTCCAGTTGCTACATTTTTTCTGATTTTTTTGTGGGCCACAAAGTAAGTGAAAACAAACTCTGATTCTGAAATACTGCTTTACCAATTTGGCCATGGATTATAATTTAATAATTAGTGTGACTGGAGGCCCTGTTGCTTTCTGTCTGTGTTGCTTGAGCTTTGAGTTTAGAATTCACCTGGGGTGAATTACTCCTATTTAATTTATTTTTGTGCCTAGAATTTGATGGGAGAAATCTGAGCTCAAGTCTTAAGATTACAAATAATAAAGAGAAGGGACCACAATAGAAAATGAATTCACTCTGCCCCATTTGGAAGTTAGACAACAGCAACAGTAACAGCAACAAATCTTACATTTGATTTCTGTTACACATTTTTTGTTTTATTTTAACTGATTTTAAACTCCAGCTATTGTTAAACTGTTTTTCGCTAAAAAAATGCTCAATTAGCAGATCTTCCATCACAAATACTTGCGAACTCTGATGGAATTCTTCTAACTTCCTCCTTTTAAATTGTAGTTTTCAGTTTCTGTTTGTTCTTATGAATTCTATGAATCATTTTTTGTATTGAAAGTGGCACAATTTTACTATTTAAGTCTGTTTCTGATCTTCACTAGGACTTAGTATCTAGAAATTAAAGCTATTTTACTTGTTAGTGCTATGACACATCTACTGCACTTCTATTCAAGCCTTAGTAGCTCTGCATTCTTTGTTCTTAGGATTGTATATTGAGCTGTGCTGAAAGGTATTAAAACATTTGGCCTTTCCTTTGATTATTTGTCACCATAATAATCATCAGCAATGTAATTTAGTACATAATTTTTTTTTAGCTAGAAATTTATGTTATTAAATTGTTTTAGAATACAATATGATTTGAACTCACTGGAAGTAGCTCTGTTGTATAGCAATTTCCATTTTTTTCTTGTTCCTTTCTAGGCAATCTGATTTAACTTTATATCTTTTTTTAGTTTGGTTTTGTGTTGATACAGTGATACATTGTTGAAGGTAATTTACAAGATGGAATAACAGGTTTAATAAAACTCTTTTACCATCACAGAATTTCAATGTGCTCAAAACTATTTTCTTTCCTTTTTAAATTGTTTAGAAAGTTTCATCCACATTTATGGATTGCCATTGTTCACCTTTGCTAAAGAATCAAAGAATAATTATACAGAGACTATTTCCACATTTCTTTCTTTTTTTTTTTTTTTTTTTTTTTTTTTNTTTTTTTTTTTTTTTTTTTTTTCAGAATTATTGGGTTACTGACTTCTTGGAGACCTGCAGTTAGTTGTAACTTTTGTTTTATTTTACTTACAGGATTTTTTTTTTTTTAACAGCGCTTATGGAAGTTAGCTAGCAGAGTGATGAAAAGTATAATTCTTGATTCCAGCTGGCTTGTGTTGCTCTATTTGAAGGAATAGAGTTGAGAACAAGTTATGAAAACTTCAAGAAATTGCCGTGTGAGAATATATTATTTGGAAAAGATAATGAATTAACCACAAAATTAGTAGTGGTTAGTACTGAGTAGAAGAGAGGCATGGTCATTAGCCTTGATCCAGGGACACTCCACAGCTGCATTTCAAGGACTTCTCAAGGGTGGTTCAGTGAAAGATACATTTTTGATTCTTTTTCTTACAATACCATTTCTCAAACATCTGAAGAATTAAAAAACCCCAACCAAATGTATAAAATAATTTTTTTTCAAACTATTGAAGCACTGTCATATTTTATTTCACTTCCCATCAACAGACTATTTCATTCTCTACACCTCCCATTCTTTTTATATATCTCAAATTTATACCTGGCAGTTTGTGACTCCTTGGGGAAAGGAATATATGCTGTTTTCTTAAATTGCTACAAATCATGCAATTAAACTACAGCCTCTCTTTTTTAGTTAATTCACTATAAATTGTACAGCCATTCAGTTTGCTCAGCATCGTATGTGGTACTTAGGTTCACTCGTCCCTGTATAATCTTGAAGTTTATTGACATTTTAATGCAAAATAGATGGAACATTGGCCTTTCCAGGTTATGAAAAATGATGATTTATTGTAGTCATATAATACAAGTTAATTAAGCCATAGATGATATTTGATTAAAGTTTTGATAAGCTATCACAGTCTACTAATCCTAAAGCAGAGCACTCATTTAAAAGGAAAGGAAATAATGTTGGGAAAATATATTAGTGGGGTCTTGTTCTTGCTTAATTAACTTGTTTAATAGATTTTAGAACTGAGACATTTATAGATTATAACTAACAAGCTGTCAACATTTTTTTATGAGTGTAATGGACTACTTCAGGTTGATGTAAAAATATATTTTTAGAAGGTCTTTATAGAGTGTGAGATAATGGCACACTGAAAGTTTCTCATTAATGATGTCCAGTTGATAACAGACATTGAAAATTAAATTTCATGTTGTACTTGTTGGGAGATGTGGTGTGCTGCTGTTGATTCATTGGGTAGAAAACACAGTCTTGGGGAGATGTGTTGACATTGAATGACTGGAGGTACCCTAGCCTGTAAACAGAGATGTCCTTCTCATAAGCATGACAGGAAGATGGTCATTTGAGATTCTCAGCTTTAAATATCTTAATAGAGCTTGTAGCACTTAAAGTTGTGCTCTATGTTCAGAATATTCATTTGAACAGAAAGCTAAACAAGATTTGACCTTTCTATAATTTGTGATTGAGACATTCTTAAAACCAGTGTATGCTGTATATTAATTGTGTTAATTTTTGATTCACAGCAAACGAGTGTTTCAGAAGCGCTGGGTTAAATTTGATGGAGAGAGCATTTCTTATTACAACAATGAAAAGGTAAGGGACATGTTTTGGTCATGTTGGGAACAAAATGCATCTGTGTAATACACAAAGTACTATAAAGAAATTATTGAATAATTACAAATGAATATTCATCTTAATTTTCAATTCTATAATACTAGGGTGAGATGTAATTAAATATTTTAAGGTATCCTTGTCTTCATGTATTGTTCATCCTTTTGTTTCCTAGAAGGGCTTGTATTACATACCCTTCCAGGTAGATATCATCAGATTTTTTTTTACTTTAGTGACAGACTGACACTGCTGCTGTTTTCAGAACAGAGCAGGATCATGCTAAACACTTTTAAGAGAGGTGTTATTTTGATGTTACTTTGTCATTTGCAAAATGTCTTGTCATGGGAACCTAGCATGCTGGGGATTGTGAGAGAGAAATTAAAAGTAGCATGGAAGACCATTAAAAAAAACAACAACCCAAACCTATACGCTTGTTGACTCTTTGATTAAAAATGTCTTTTTTTCTGTTTGTCTTCTATGAATAATTGCATGTCATAGAACTAGGTTAGGTTCGAATGGGAATGTTCAAAACCAGCAAAGTACTGCAATGTATATGGCTGTTTTTGTTTCTGTACCTGAGGGTTGAATCTTGCTGAAACATTTGCAGACTCATGAGCTGCTTTGATTAAAGTAGTTCACTTCTTATATGTGATACAAAAATGCATTTGTAAATCATGGTTTTCAACAAAGTGTATATTCCTTGTAATTCTCTTGTAATTCCAAGTAATTACCCTTCAGAGCACTACAAAATTCTTTTTCTTTTGCTCTGTGGTTTACTAATTAATTTTTCCTTTTGGAAGTAGTGAAGACCGTCTTAGACTTAAATGTGATAGATGATTGTACAATATGCATGTTAAGGGAAGCTGGTTCCCTTCCACATGCATATGTGTTATTTTAAATGATGGAAACATTTCCCGTTGAAGATGCATATTACATTAGGAAGAAAATACAGTTTCAGGTAAAAGTTCTGAAAGAGTACGCTGATTGGTGGTAACAGACCTATAGATGCCTTATGGTGGGGTGGGGATGTAAGAACTGAAGTAGGATGAGACTTTATTTTCTGAGGAAATTTGGCTTGGGAACTAAGAACAAGCTCAAAAAATTATTTACATTGATATTTGTGCCCACTGATTGCAAACTTGAAACAATCTGTTTTTACTTGCTTACTTTGCTTCTCTTACAGTGGAAGACATGATTTTGTAGGTGAAGGGAACAATAGAATAAGGAGAATAATATTTGGATTGCAGGAACAAAAAATGGTACCCCTTTGCAATATTGATCCCACGGCTTCAGAGGAGCAGAAAAGCAGGGTTAATCATTAAGAAAGACTTGAGAAAATACGGCAATGGGATTTGCTTGACACTATCTGTAGCATAATTAGGGAAAGAAATGCTAATAAAGAATTTAAAATCTTGTATCTGCACTGGGAATTTCTTTTTATTTTTTTCTTCTTTTTGAAAGCCACTGAAAATGTTACTTGGAGGCCAGTTGTGTTAGAATAGCACTTGTTATGCATCTGTTTGTCATAAGAGATTCCCTCCTGCTGAAATGAATGTTGAGTGTCATGTGATGCATATGAAGCTACCAACTCTGCATCATCTATTTAAAAGGTGTGGTAGGTTAGGCTATCAGCAGCTTGGCGAGCACTTGTGTTGAAGCCTCTTGGTCTCACTTTTCCTGGAATCTGAGTCCAACTCACCAACTTGGTGAGTCACGTATGTGAAGAAATGTTATATCTGGGAACTGCAAGGCCTGAAGGAAATTCTGGGAACTGAAGATTTGGTGAAACTCAAAATAGCTTGCAGATAGGAAGAAAACATAGTCGGGTACCAGTATTTCTTAGTGCCCAATGGAATTATGCTGAATGAGCAGTGGTGTCGCTTGAGAAAATGAGTTTTTGGTGCAGTGGTCTCTGCTGGATCACTATCTCCACACCTGCAGTGTTTGTATTTCATGTGAGACAAATATCAGCATTTTCCTGCTGTTGCTTGTGTGATGTTACCTTGACATTATAAACAACTATTTGCAGACCCATCAAGATCTGCATACACCTTGAGCTCCTTGCAAGGCCTTGCATGTCCCCCTTCCTACCTATATAGCTGGCCATTTATTTATTTAAGTGGGGAAGTGGTTTTAATTTTAGGACTTAATGGCAAGTTCTGTCCATTCTAATCTGATTGTTGTAGGACGTTCCTACACAGACAAGCATGTTACAAAGAAATTATACATTTGGTTTCATGTATCAATTAGAAGTAGTTCTCAGAAGGAAACCAATCCATACTTGATATTTTTTTTCTTATTACGAGCAGAGAAGGTTAGACTCAGTGGAATGGAACTGTTTATTTTACCCAGAAACACTACCAATATTAAATAGCTCTATTTGTCATTCAAATTAGGAACTAGAGAGGAGTGAGGTTCTCAAGAAGAGGAAGTGTACTACATGGCTAATGAAGAGTGAAATAACCAGAGACTATAGAGGGAAGACACAGAGAATATTATTCCTGAAAATGCCCACATGAATGCTTCTTTGAATGATTTAAACACCAATTTTATAAATATTTTTCTAACCTTGTTTTAGTTATGTATCAACTTCTACTTGATAGGGATCTCTTCTTTACTTTGTATCTGCATACATGAAAAAAAGATTCAGCTTTTAACCAGCAGCATCTGACCTAGGGAAAGTTTTGGGTTGAATCTGTGTTGCTTTCATTTCTTCTGTGTTCCTGGTCCTGAGAAAGCTGATGTAGTACGAGCAACATCGCATGTGGCTTTGTCTCAACAGTGTGTGGTTAACTGAAGAGGGGATGGTAGAATTGGAGAAGTTTTTTCAGCTACCCTATACGCAGAAGTTTTGTTTCAAATTTTTTCCTACTTCTGGAAGAACTCTGGTGTTCTACCATGCACTTTATAGTAAGGCAAAGACTACTGGTTATGTTGAAAGTTTTTATTTAAAACAATAAAAGCATCCCCAACTAATATATTAGTGATTTAGGAAAAAGATTTCACTCTTCAAGTGGAGAACTTCAATATTTTTTTGTGTCATAGTACAAGTGAACATTACAAAAAGCATAATTCACTGCAAAACAGGTGAATCACTGTCATTCTTGAAATAGGTCATACTTAATCTGTTGTGGAAGTAAAACCAAAGTAGTCCAAAATGGTGTTTTCCAGGATCCATTAGTTCATCTCTGAATCACAACTGTCAAGAAATGACGTGTGGCTTTATTTGAAAATAAAAGTTTCTGTTGAACCAGCTGGTATTAAGAAACCCACTGAAACATTTTGCTTTCCCCCACTAGAAAATTTTTTGTCAGAGAATTCTTAGCAGCTCTAAAACTAGTTTACACCACTCAGTAACAGAATAAATAGCTGTGAAGTTCTTGGCTGTGTTTGTTTGGGTTTGTTTTCTGTATTCTCAAATAGTTCACCTAATTTCTAGTCTGGAGTATTTCAAAGAGAGATATTGTATCTTGATCTGCAAGAGCTTTTTAACAGGCAGTTTTTTTGCACATGGAAGAAAAGCTGCTGCACAAGAAAGATAGATTGATAAATTATTATGGTTTAAACTGTATTTGAAAATATGTAAGCCTTGGAGAACAAAGCTTTAAAAAGGATGATGGATGATTGTTTAAATAGCAAAGCAAAACTATGCTCAGCTTAAAAGGAAATTGACTATTTTTGAGCAAATGGAATAAAATAGTTGTAACTTCCAGCAGTCTGTTATTCTCTCGCAGTAGTACCAAGTACAGCCAGTAGATGCCTGCAGACACCATAACATATTTATGACTGAACACCTACAGGAACAGTGTATGTGCAAATTTTGTTTTACCATGGAAGGAGCAGTAGTTAACTTAATATGCAACCTCATTAAAAAATATGTTAAAATCGCTCTTTTAACAAATACAGCCATAATGAAAATAGCTATGCAATTCCATCTATGGTCATTCTGACTATTCCTTTTGTGTAACTATAGTAACATGCTTGCTTCTGCTGTATTTCAATATTTCTATTTATTTATCCGCTAAACTTCCTTCACTGACATGTATTAGTACCTCAAAGTGAAAGAACATTAGTATATTAAACTCAGAAAACAAAAAAAATGATCCAGTGTATCCTTCCTGCTTCACATTCACAGTGTTTGAGTGCTTGTCTGTTATAATTTATGCTTTGGGAGGGAAGTTATTACAGCACAATTTCTTTATGGGGAGCTGACTCTTGGACTGTTACTGTATCTGAATCATAAATTTTATCAGTATACCTGAGTTGTCTTGGTCAGAAAATGAATTGATGAAAGCATAGTGGAGACAAGAGCAGCATTAACTCTGGAATCCAGAAATAATGCAGATGTATTTCTGAAGTGCACATCTGCTTCAGCTTTCCTTCCTGTCAACCCCCACCCCAAACCCTTAGGTTAAGTAGGTTAAAAGGTGAGCTACTTGAAGGAAGTACTTGTAGCAGTTCCTTTTCCCTGTCTTGTATTTGTGTTTCTTTCAGTTGTCGTAGTACCTAGTTTGAAATCTAAAAATAGTGGGAAAATTTGTGCTGACCCCAAATTATTGTGGTTTAACCTCAGCCAGCAACCACACCCCACACCCACTCACTCTTCTCCCAGTCAGGAGGGAGAGAGAATCAGAAGAATAAACACGAGAACATGTGGGTTGAGATAGAGACACTTTAGGAGGTAAAGCAAAAGCTGTGCACAAGCAAACCAAGGAATTAATCCACCACTTCTCATGGGCAGGCAGGTGTTTGGCCATCCCCAGGAGACCAGGACTCTCTTCTGCTTAATGGTTACTTGAGAAGACAAACTCCATCACTGTGAATGTCCCCTAGCTTTATATACTGAACATGATGCCATGTGGTATGGATGTCCCTCAGGTCTGCTGGGGTCAGCTGTCCAGGCTGTATCACCTCCCATCTTCTTGTGCACCCCCAGCCTCCTCGGGGGTGGGGTGGGCAAGGAGCAGAAAAGGCTTTGATTCTGTGTCAGCACTGCTCAGCAATAGCTGAAACATCCCTGTGTTTTGCACCCTATTTCTATCATCAAACATAGCCCCATATAGCTTCTATGAAGGGAGTTAGCTGTATCCCAGCCAAAAACAGCACACACATATAGCAAAAAAGCACATGCCTGATCCAAGCTAGAGCATTCTTGTTAGCACTGACAGGACAGTGTATTACTCCAGTGTGATGCCCTTGGTTGTGTTCAAACTTAGGGATAAAATCAGTGAGTTTACTTTTCTTATTGGCTACCCAGTGAAGTGGCAAGGTACGGGGGGAACAGCAAAACTGCTTGGCATTCTCTGCCTGGTGAAAGTATGATGTTTTTCCCATGTCTGATTCTATCAAACAAGTACAATAATTATATATTTTGAAATTATTTTCCTGTGAGATAGTAAATGTAATTTACTTTGGCATAAAATTGTAAATTAAAGTGTGATGTTTTGCAATATTAATGCCATGAGATAATTTATGAAGTTTCATCTCAAATATGCACAATCTATCTCATCATGGGATTTTACTCTATTTTAGAAGGTAGTAGATGTGCATAGATCCAGAACAGTGAAGGTGGTGATAGGTAAGTAGTGAAGGGGTTCACTTATTCAGTTAAATATTAAGTGTGGTGAACTTCCGAAACATCATGACAAGTAGTATTACATCAGAGAAATATAAAATTCCATGAGAATTAAATATTTTGACTGCCTTTTTATTACAGGAAGTGTTCTCAAAAGGAATAATACTGCTCTCTGCGATAGCCACAGTAAGAGTTCACGGGGATAATAAGTTTGAAGTTGTCACATCCCATAGGACTTTTGTTTTCCGTGTGGATAAAGAAGGTAAGTAGAAGATGTGTGTTTCTAAAAATTGCCAAAAGGCCGTTGACTATTGATAAATTCTGTTTGTGAAATATAACTTATTATATTATGAGAAATATTTCTGGAATACAGTTGGTTTAAGCTCATATAGTGAAGCTGGAGATAACTCTAAACTTTGTAAGAACAATGGAAATTGTTGGGTAATGGGTTTTTCAAATACCAAATGAGAAGACTATTTTCCTGACTCGTCTGCCTCCTCCCCCATACTTCCCAAAGATTAATTTGTCTGAACATTTCTGAAGTCTCACTAGCAGCTCTTATAGCCTGTGTGCTCTCAGACGTCTCTGAGTCACCACTTGATAAAAAATTGACAAAGAGACAATGAATGATGCCTGGGATGCGATGCTGTGATCAAAGGAAATCTGAGGTTTTCTGTCCTATACATATTTTCAGCCAGGTATTGAAAGAGATTACAAATGTAAATTGTAGCAACGAAGTTAGTATGCCTTTTAATTGAATGCTTTATCAACCTACAGCTGTAATATGTAGAATCAATATCGGTGCATGTATGATTTATTTATGGAAACAATCAAATAAAAATGAATGCCTAGAAAGAAAGAATTGTGCAATATGTATTTACAGCAGTACATGCAAGAGCCATTATAGCTCTGGGGTCTTTCAGCATTTCCATTATCAAATCCCATTTTTATGGGTTATAGTTGGTTGTAAACATTTGCTGCAGGCTGTAACAGGAGTGCAGCATCAGTGAACAAATCCTTCTTATCAGGTTTGGCTCAAATAATTTCAGTCATTTTTATGCTCTTAGCTGAGTTTAAAAGTATGTTTTTCTTTATTATTTTTGCATGTCTCTTCTATATTTATTTTTAAATTTTTTACATAAATTAGAATATAACCATCTTGGTGCAATACATTTTGGAGGGCTGCAATTTGTTTTGTGGGCCTTTGCCTTGGATACTGTAGAAATGTTAAAAACTTATACTGACTTGTAAAATATATTCAGAGCAACCTTGTTATACATGAAATTCCATTTTCATATAGTATATAACCGTCTTTGGACATAGTAACCTGTCTGTAAAGCTGTTCACTTAAGGTTAGAAATGCTTATTGTATAAGGAATTTGGCCATTACTGTATCCAGAACTGCATGATGTATTCCCAGTAAAGTATATAAGTAACCCTCCTTTATTTCTGTTATGTGCAAAAAACAAAACTGTTGCTTTATGCTGTTACTTCTTTGGACTTGTGGTTGGGAATTGTTCTGGGACTATTTAAAGGATACTTAAGTTCTTTCAAAGATTTTGAAATGGAGACTTTTATATGTATTTTGAGACATCAGAAATGCATTACTTTTGGATGGATTTAAATATCTAGAGGGAAAAGCACTATATATAATGGTTTGGAAAGTTTAGGGGCTTTTGGGGGCAAAATAAATAACCAAACAAGGGATAGCAGTGAATTAGAGCATAACTTGCTCAGATGCAGTGAGATTTTGTTTCACCAGAGTGAAATACCATTGAAAAAAAACACTTCTAGAGTAATTTGATGCCTTCAGCTATACTAAATAATTTGAAACATTACTGGAGTATTTCAAGGCAGCATATATGTATTTTAAATCAAAATTTTTACAGGAACACTTGGATCATAGTCCCTGGGCTAATCTGTCAGGCCGCTATCTGCCTTTTCTACAACGTATTTTATAATACCTAAATTTGTGTATTTTTTCCTACATGTTGTGCACATGCCATTTATGAAGTAAGCATGTTATTATTTCAGTGGTGTTCCCTGCAGTCTTCCATGCTAGCTTTGCCAGTTTTATACATGCTGTGTATAGAACTTCCAATCCCTCCCTCCCTCTACCCAC
>VZSE01015530.1:111920-225018 GCA_013398275.1 Promerops cafer
ACTTCCAATCCCTCCCTCCCTGCCCACACCTCCCCCCCACCCCAATATATTTTGTGATCTGGCCCTTTCAGAGCAAACAGTTGAAATATTCATGATATTCCAATCGCATAAGGCAAACCTAATTCATTCAGACTACTCAGCATTAAAGTATATTGATCTTAGTCCAGTGAAATATCTGAACATAGTGAATGAGACTGAGTGAAACTTTATTACTTCACCTCCTTGTGTTCATGTGTTTGTAAGATGTTACATTAATAATGCATGCAAAGATGCTCAAGCACACATTTTCTTAATTACTCAATACCCTTGATATTATCAGGCTTAACCACCACACCTTAATGGGATAGATTCTAAACTACTGAGTGTTTTTTCTTAAAAGCATGGCCAGGCATGGAATAGCACTGGTAATGGTTTGCCTCTTCAGTGGCAGATCATATTTAGGCTCCCTGTTTTCTGCTTACGTAACTCTTGTAATTCTTTTCTGTTGATCTGGCTTCCAGAAGGTGAACATGCCACCTATCTGCCACCTCAGTCTTTAAAATGTCTGGAATAAAGTATCTCAGAACAAGCAGTCATGATTTTAAGAATCTTGATCATCAGTTTATTTGGATTGGTATGTTGATTGTTGGGAGTTAATTGGATGTCTGTCCTTCTAGCACTTCCACTGATACAGATTCTCATTTTTTTTTAATTTACACCTCCTCCTCAACGTGCATGCTCTCTCTTATTTGGCATAGCTATGCCATCAACCAACGCAGCAACAACACTGGGAAAACCAATGTGTAGAGAAGAATGAAGCTGCTGCTTAACTAACTGTCTTTGACCAATTTTTTTTTCTTGTTTAGAAGAAAGAAATGACTGGGTTAATACGATGCTCAATGCCTTGAAATTGCAGTCTGATAATAACTCTCAGTCTCGAACTTCTGTCACCCCTGAGAAAAGTGGATATCTTGAGCTGAAAGGATACAAAACCAAAATCTTTATTCTACTTCAGGGGAGTACTGTATGGATCTGCAAAAACGAGCAGGTAAATTTTTCATGTGCTTTTTTGTGAATGGAAGCTTATAAAACTGGTTTAACTAGTGAGTTGGAAATTGATGGCTCTTTGTGAATAGGTGCATTTCAATATAAATGCATATCTCTTTATATGTAGTACTTTATTGCTGCGATTCTCAGAAGGCTTCACAAAGCAGGCAAAGAATCATTATCTCTGTTGTACAATAGAAAAAAGTGAATATATAGTGAGGTGAAGTGAAAAGCTCTGAGTGTCAAAACATGTTAGTGTCAGGGCTGGGATTAATTCACTCTTAAAATGTGGGCCATAAGCACTCAATCAGAAGGCTTATTTTGTGCACTGGTTTCAGTGTTTTATAATACACTGCCCTGGAAAGTGTGCTATACAGAAACACATCATGGTATTTAACTGATACTTCAGGGAAATGTTCAGAAATTGTTATTTTTTTTTTTCCAAAAATAGAGACTGGCCAGATTCTTTTGTGCACTGTAATATTTTAAACAAATCCAGTTTTAAAAAAAAAGTGAAGTAGGCCTGTCTTTTCAATTTCCAAAATCTAGGGCTTTTAGTTTTGTTTTCAGCATGACTATATGATAATATAAAGTGGAACTCTCTAGGGTGCCGTTGGCAGGGAATAAATGGGGATAGTTGGGTTCAGTGAATAATTGTGTGAACTAGTGGAAGAAAAATCTATTGCAGGACATTAAATGGCAGGTGCTATTTCTATTTGAGGCAGTTGATTACCCACAAGTAGCTGGAACCTGGGACTGGGGGAGGTGTTTTTACATTCTTGCCTTGTTCTGTTTCTTTCAAAGTTGTGTACAGGCACATTCCTGTCTCAAATGGGAATGGTCTCTCTTGGAGTTGATCTCACTTCCTCTCTGTTATCTTCCCCTGTGTGAAATTATTTAGGTGTGCTTGAGGGTCCATGTAGTGTTTGATATTAAATATTACCATTCTTTCCCAGGCTATGGCAGGAAATTAGAGACTGAGAAAGAACTGTTTTACTTTCTACTTACTGTACTTCAAGGAAGTTTTACTTGTTAGGTACATTCTTTGAGGTCAGTCAACAGCCACCAAATCAAGAATGTTGTAATTGGGTTTGCATGACAAACCTGAGGAGGGAGGACCAGCAGAGACAAAGTGTGATGAAGTGACTACAGCCCCCCATTCCCCATCCCCCCTAAGGTGCTGAGTGGGGAGGAGGTAGTGAAAATCAGAAGTGAAGTTAAGACCAGGAAGAAGGGAGGGGTTGGGGAAAGTTATTTTAAGATTTCATTTTATTTCTCTGTATCCTACTCTGGTTGGATTGATAATATAAAATAAAGATTAAACTGATTTGCCCAAGTTGAGTCTGCTTTGACAGTTATTGGTGAGTGATCTCACCCTGTCCTTACCTTGCCCCTCAATACTTGTGTTGTATTTTCTCTCCCCTGTCCAGTTGAGGGAGGGAGGAGGGATAGAGCAGCTTTGGTGGGCATCTAACATCCATCCAGGATCAACTCACCACAAACATGATTCAGTTTATGGATTTATGTTGTTCTGTAACTATAATGAAACTCCATAAATTGTTTTGATATGTAATATGACACCAAAAGTGTATTTGCTATGTGTCATTTGAATTTAAGCCTGCAGCATATGTTTTGCTGAATGGGCATCAAGGAGAGAAATTGGTCTTCATAGCTGAGCACAGTACTCTTCATATATACTGAAATCTTCAGGCCTGATTATTGTAATGAATAGGTGACCTGTCAGTTAGTATGTTTCTTTAAGTTCATAGCTCATCTTTAAGGAGGAACAAAACCAAAATGCAAACACCACCCCTCCTTTCTGAGACCCTGTATTTCACTGAGGTGCTCTTGAATTTAGAAGGAATGAAGTTGACAGACTTCATAGTTGTTGCTTGTGAGACTCACACTATGAGTGTGCTCAGTGTTACTCTTTTGTCATGGCATTTCCAGGTATTTTATCAGTGAGGGTCCATGGAAAGCATTCTCATCCATGAAAACCTTCTTTTTGTGGATGTTCATTGTTAACGAGCCACTTTTCCTTTCAGAACTTAGGCTTTTTGAATCTTAGGCCCCTGAATATTTTCAAGTGGTCCTTGTGGATGTTCTGAGCTTTTTTGATTGAGGAGTAAAGATATCCAGACTTGTGGAAGAATTTCTCCTCCAGAGTGGTAGTTCATTTGAAATTAGTAATGTCCCTTTTGAGAGTTGCAGTACCAGGCCTCAAATTTTTGCTTTTTCCCTTTGTTCTTACTCTACTTGAATATAACTGTTGGGAGCATCTTCCTTGCCTCCAGTAGTGCTTTGAACTTCCTCTGTTGATATGGGGCACTCCCAGCTCTGCCCACTGTGCTGAGTCAGTTTTTCTGACTGTATGTTGATACAAAACACAGCCATTTACTCTTGAAGGGTTCTTGATTGCTCTCTTCTGTGTTTTCAGAGTGCAGATTGTATGATTCAGATACTCTGACTGCTCCCCTCCCCCATCACTTTCTGTTTTTACAGATTTTTTTTAAGTGATTTTTTTTGTGTGCGCACACGTATGTCGGTTTTATTGCTTGTGCTGTTGTGTAGCAGGTTGTATCTGCTCTACCCTTTCAACATCATGCATTTCAGAATTGCTTTATCTGATCATGAAAGCACATCCTTATGCAGCCATTTTACTAGGTACTTATTCCCTTCTACTACATGGATGCTCTGCAAAGATCACTGACTGCAGTGCAGCAGAAGGCAAACCAAAATCAAGCCGTGAAACAGAATGGTTAGAAGTGCTGCCAGCCTGTTAACTCCTCCTGTGTGTATGAATATTGCAAACAATGGTGCAAAACCACCTTCTTTCCAAAGTGTGCTTATCTAACCCCAGAAAATTCAAATGGTCCTAAGACGTTTCTTTTCAGATTCTGCATTCAAACAGTATTCTTTCTTTGTGCAGTTTCTGGATGTTTGTGAATCAGAAGAAATACCTTCTGTCTTTAGGCTTTCAAAGTCTGCAATTCTTTGGCTACCTCTTGTGTTTTAATTTCAAGTGGAAAGCAGATTGATTTTTACTGCAGTACTGAAGAAAACCATCAGAATACAGCACTAATCCATTAGAGGGCGCTGTTGATCTAAAAATCATTCCCTGTCTCAAGTTTGCAGTTGAGCCAGTAATTATCAGGCAAATCTGTCCAGGGATGTCCTCAAATCCTGTTCATATTGGAATTCACATCCATACTAGACTCCTGAAGAGCCTTAGAGGGGTTTATTATAACTGCAGTGCTAAAAGACACCTATTTAGACTTCTTACAATGTTGAAATGAGATTGGATCGAGCTTATTCATTGATTTCTAATAAACTTGATAGAGGAGAGTCTGCTGTTACTTTAAAAAAATTCTTCAGTGTTAAAAGTGGAGAAGATCCTAAGCCAAATGCCAGATCGTAACTTTACCACCATGAACTTTGTGAAGTTCAGATTGAGATCAGAACATCATGTCTCAGGCCTCTTTCTAGTTAAAAAGTGATTGGTTTAGCTTGAACTTGTGGCAGTGATATAGTGCTAGTACAAAACCATCAATTTCTTTGACTCATGCAGTGTAAATTTCTTAAACTTCCTCTCTTGAGCAAAAGTGAAACGTAAATTGTACGGGACCGATTTGTTCAACCTGCACCTTGCTGAAATTTCTATTTCTGTTTCAAAGTCATTCGTGCTTAGATAAAAACACGTGATCTGATCATTCATGGCAGTTCAAAATTGGCTTGAAATGTCAGTCTGCAGTGGCAGTGGCAGTGCCAACCTTTCCTTGGTTACCATCAGAAGGGCTCTGACAAATGCTTGTCTGGTCTGCTTGAATATATCCCCTTTGTTAGGCTATATTTAAGGTTTACTGGTATCTAACATCAGGGAAGGCCTAAGTGTCATAATGTTTGTGCTAGAATTTGGCTTTGAAAAGAGAAATCAGGATCTTCTTGTTACTGCTTTCAGTGGTTAGATGTATTTACCTGGGATATTTGAGGAAACTTTTCCAAATATAAAGATGGGGGGACTGGTATGGCTGTGTGCCATAATAATTTGTGACATGTTTTCTCCATGCCTGACTTTAAGTTAAAGCTAGAATGGTGATGAGTGCTCTCTCTGTTATGTATAAGCAATAATATACATTACTTATTAAAAACCTCTTGTTTCATGTTGGCTCAAGGTTCCTGTTGATTTCAGAGGGTGTTTTGTTTTGTCAAAGATTGAAATTATTTGCTCTGTGGCAGATGGAAATGTTTATTCATGTTGAATGAACCAGTAAGGGTGCCTAGTAATTTTAATTTCCTCTGTAATGCTAATGGTGCATTTAAAGCAATACTGGACAACACCAAAGGATTTATTACAAGAAAGGGTATTAAATAGGCAGAAAATGGTAAAGGGTGGATAATGTAGAGAACTGATACAAGGAGACCTGAAAGGACAAGCCAAAGATGATGCTTGAGATTGGCATCTTACAAGAGAGGAAGTGATGTGAAAGCCAGTGGAAGGAAGCAGAAGGGATATGTGCATGAGTCTGTCTGCATAAGAGCAGAGATACGTTCTTATCTCTGTTAAGAAATACAGGCTTAAAGGGGAGCGTTTTTGAGCAACCTGATCTAGTGAAAGATGCCCCTGTTGGATGCATGTTTCAGGGGGATTGGATTAGATAATCTTTAAAGGTCCCCTCTAACCCAAACCATTCTGTGGTGCTATGAAATACAGTGCAGAGACACTGTCGTTGCGATTCAGGGGCAGACTTGGAAGTCTTTTGGTATACAGCAATGGGAATTTATAACGATACTCCGCAAAGGGGATTATTCATTAGGAAATGTTCTGGTTTTACCTGGAGAAAATGGAATCCTGATTAATAATCAAGAACATGAATGAGAGAGAAATCTTCTAAAAAAAAAAATCTATTAAGAACAGTCAAAAGTGTTCAACAATGGAAGGTTACCAAAGAAGAACAATTAAATGAAGTCCTGAAGATGAGTGGTATTGATGGGTTGTCATGCTAAAGCATCACGTGAAATTCTTTTTAATGTATGTAGAATCTTTGGTGTATCATCATGATTATATTTGTGAATATAATGAGTACAAGGTGATGGAAACAGCAATGTGAAAGAAAAGTGGGGAGAGGAGTTGAATGCAAGTTGGGCAGAAAGGAAAGTTTTGAGATCTGATGAGGAACCCTGAGAAAAGCAACTGAGTTCTGAAAAGGAAGGTAGGGAAAAAGACAGGGGAGTAAAGGCAACAAAAGGAAGTAAGAGGAGGAACAAGAAGACTGTTCAGATCGCTGATAGAGAAGTAGAGAGAAGTGCCTGGTATGTATGGGGTGTGGCAGTGGAAGGAGAAATTATTGAGAATGAGACAACAAGCAGAAGTGCAGTCCTTGTAATCGTGTTTCTCCTGTTCCCCATTCTCATCCTATATCCTCGTCTCCCTTGCCCCAAGAACATGTGTGCTTTTAGAGATTTTATGATGAAAAACTGTTGTTTGTAATAACTGGGAACCTCTAAAGAAACTGTGCTTTACTTGATTGCTAGTGCAGACTGTGATCCAACACGGTTACATACAACTGAGCTTGTCCTGGAATGCCTTAAATAGGTGGAGGTAACAGAAAAAAAAAAGAACATTTGCTCTTTGTTGTTTGATTCATTCCGGCTTTGCTCTTCCTTCATAACAATACAAATCTGTAGCAAATGTTAAAAAGCAAAAATGGAACAACCCAAAAATATACCAAATACATTGGAAGGGGCAAGACTAACATGAAGAAATGTTTTAAGGCAAAATATACTGATACATTGGTGACTTGTAGTGGAATCGAATGATCCAGCCTGTTTTAAATACAGTTGTTTGAATCAAGCTGTAGTTGGGATGATAGATAAAGGTCATATCCCTAATTTCCCAGAAGTTCCTTGCAAAAAATTCATTCCAATTTTCCACACTCAAAAACATAGCAACGACGTGCATGACATAAGAAACAACTGAATAGGAAATAACTTGAATTGTGTAAAAAAGCTTTAAATCTTTTGTTTTTGCTTGTTATAATACAAAATTAATGATTACAAGAAATCATGTTGAATGGGGAAAAGGTTTGTTGTTTTTGTGACAATAACTTCTTCAGTTTTAAACTAATTGCACCCCTACTTCAAAAACAATTAAAAATAGATTTAAAATAATATGCTGCTAAAGTGGCTCAATCAGAGAAGAAAAATGTGTCAGTGATCACCTTTACAGGGAAGATCTGCATTTTACATTCAAAAATAATTTTGTGTGATGTTGTTCTAGGTTGTGAAAATATTGAAGAACACAGAGAAGGCCATAAACAGGACTTCTATTAAAAAAAAAACAACAAAAACCAAACAGTTAGTGTTACATCTTCTACGTGCAGCTAAACTTTGAGGATTTTTTCCTGTTCATTTGTTTTTATGCTAAGGTCTTGTTGAGATGTAAGAACACCTAAAGCAGTCATGAAACATGGTAAAAAGCCTAATGCTTCCACAATGATAAAAAGCTTCTTGATTAATCTGATTTGGAGTAAATTTGTCAGTTTTTTAGTGATGCTTCATTAAGGTTTATAGGTGACTAATACATATATAGCCAGCTACCTTAATCATTTAAAAATTAACAGTGAAGAAAAGTGGGATTTGTTTGAACATCATGAAGATTTTACATAGTGTCAGAGCACACGCATAAGCAGTTGAAGAAGGTTCAGGTCTGCTTGCCATAAGGCTGTAACACTATTAATGCAATGTTGGGAAATCCATTTACTTCTAAGAGTACTGGAATTTCCCAAGACTCTTGTCCATCACTATATATGTTGCTCGTTTTTAAGAACTGCTAGCTTGGCTTCAAATCCTATGGAAAAATAATGTATTGGATCAAAAGCCCTAAATAGACAAACCAGAGCATTGTTATGGGAACATCCTTTTATAATTGTAGACTGGGTTTGCATTTTATGTGTTTATTTTAAATCACGTGAAAAAGTTATTTCTGCATTCAATTGATCTGAAAGGTTGTATAATCATCATGTATGTATATAGATACTCACTTAAGCAACAAAGTCTTCTTTTTTTGTATGTGTGTGCAGCAAGAAGGTTTGAGCCAACAATGAAACCGAAAAAGAAAGTGTTTTTCAAGAACACTTGGATCTCTCTTCTTTCAATAGCTTGATATACTGTAGAATTAAATGCAGCTAGAACACTATTTGATTTCTGTTTAATTGTAAACGTATTAGTCAGCTCTCATAGGAAACATGCTGAAAAACTAGTCAGTAGCTTTGGTTTGCATTTTCTCTTTTTAATTGAAGGCAATGTAAAACAAATTTTCCCCATTCCTCTGTTACTTCTATGCATTTGCCACATTTGGTTTAGTTTACTGATTACTTTTTTTTCTCAGCCTTTTTTTCCTATACTTTATTTCAGCTATTAAACTAATTAGAATAGCTAAAATACTAATACTTATGTAAAGTTACATGGCCATTACAACAGTGAAGACCAGAGCATTTGTGACGCAGTGTAGACAACATATCTTCCCAGAAATATTTGTTCCACAAACTTAGATAGGTACACACATATGTTAACATCATCACAGAATCATCATAGAATGGCTTGGGTTGGAAGGGACCTCAAAGGTCATCTAGTTCCAACCGTACTGCCGTGGACAGGGACAAGGGACCTTTAGACCAGGTTGCACAAAGACCCAACCAAGCAACCCAGCCTTGAAGGCTTCCAGGCATGGGGCATCCACAGCTTCTCGTGCCTCACCATTTTCACAATAAAGAATTTCTTTCTAATATCTAATGTAAACCTACTCTCTTTCAGTTTGGATCCATTCCCTCTTGTTCTGTCACTACATTCTGTTGTAAAAAGTCCCTCTCCATCCTTCTTATGGGCTCCCTTGAGGTACTGAAAGGCTGCAGTTAGGGTCACCCTAGAGCCTTCTCTTATTCAGGCTGAACAAAATCAATTCTCTCAGCCTTTCCTCAAAGGAGAGGTGCTCCATCCTTCTAATCAACTAGTGGCCTTCCTCTAACAGATCCATGTCTTTCCTGTGCTGTGACCCCAGAGCTGATGCAGCACTGCAGGTGGGGTCTCACCAGAGCAGAGCAGAGGGGCAGAATCCCCTCCCTGCCCTGCTGCCCACGGTGCTCTGGATGCAGCCCAGGACACGTTTGGCTTTCTGGGCTGTGAGTGCCATGGCTGGGTCATGTCCAGCCTCTTATCCACTACTAGCACCAAGTACTTCACTGCAGGGCTGCTCTGGATCTGTTCATCCCCCAGCCTGTGCTGATACTGGGGGTTGTCCTGAGCCAGATGTAGCACCCTGCACTTGATCTCATTAAACGTCATAAAATCCCATGTGCCCACTTCCCAAGTGTGTCCAGGCCCCTCTGGATGCCATCCTGTCTCTTGGGAGTTTTAACTGCACCACTCAACTTCATGTCATCCTCCAATTTGCTGAGGGTGTATTTGATCCCTTCATATATGTCACTAATGAAGATACTAAGTAACACTGATCCAAATACAGACCCCTGAGGGGCACCACTTGTCACTGATATCTGGTGGGTGTCTGAGCCATTAACCACTACCCTCTCAATGTGATTTTCCAACCAATTCCTTATCCATTGAACTGTCCACTCATCAAATCAGGGTCTCTGCAATTTAGGGAAGATATGTTGTGCAGGACTGTGTCAAAGGCTTTACAGAAACTCAGAAAAATGACATCTGTGACTTCCCTTGTCCACTGATGTAGTCATTCCATCGTAGAAAGCCACTAGGTTACTTAGGCAAGACTTTCCTTTTATGAAGGCAAGCTGGCTATCTCAAATCTTGATCTTCTCCTCATCTATTGTCACCAGACTTCCATGATAGTGAATGTGAATTCCATGTCATAATTAGTTAAAAAACCTGTAATATGCTATTGCAAATTTTCGTTCAGTGTATAAATTCTGTTACCAATTTGCCAGGTTTGAAATCCAATACAGCTCAATTAAGTAGATGTGATTTCTGTGGTTCTTCCTGTGGCAGAACTCAGACAAGTACTGTCACAAAAGGATATTTTTTTTTTTTGGTACATTGCCTATATGATAAAGAACTAAGTTGTATGGATATTCTTCTGTGAAAGGTTACAGGTGGGGTTATTCTTTTGTCAAGTCTGAAGGGGAAAAACAATATTGCTGAAGACTAGGATTTGCCTGATCTATGACAAGTATCATCAGATGAGCACTGGCAGTCATTTTATGATGATTAAATTATTTTCCTTGGTTGCAAAACTAAATAAAATGGATTAGTATGCACCAGCAGGAGACCAAAGAATATGTCTGCAATTCATTAATGTGCCTTGTAGCTGACACTGTAATGTTTAGAACTCCAAGCACTTAAAAGCAAGTGATTGATCATAGTGCATTTAGCTTGCAACAGCTGACCATGCAGGAAATGCACAGTATTCATAAAGAAAACAGTTTTGGCATTCATGGATTTCTGTAGTTACTCAGTGGTCATTTTTGAGATTGGGTGGTTTTACGTCAATCTCTGTTGGAGATCATCGGACTAAAGACCATTGCAACTTCTTTAAAATAGCCCTTTTTTCCTCTTCATACTTTTTCAGCTTCCACCCCATTTGGTACAAATGCTTAATTCAACAATAGACACTTGCTCCAAAACTGTTCTTTTCTGCACTGCATGGGCTGGAGATGGGAACAATGGCTTTGATGGCAGTGCAGAGAGAGTAGGCTGGAGTTGCTATTGGACTACTAAAATAATTAGGCCATTGAAGTTTTCGTTAGTTATGCAAAGTAAATGGTTTAAAATAAGAATTATAGAGATGATGCTTAAAATACTAAGATCTTTAATATCGTTGTAGCACAAGTGACATTTTAATATTTTTGGAGCCATAAATATTTTATTTTTCTTCATCTGTGCTGGTTTCTTTATGTTATTTGAAGCAGTATGGTATTGTTCAGGTAATAAACATTATTTTCTCTACTCCACTATCTTATATCTACAAATTTTATTCTAAGTAAATGAACCATCCTTTTAGCAAAAGGAAGAGAATTCATGATTTACAGCTTTGTATGAATGTTGGGAATACCCCAGTGTACTTTGTCAGCAATAATTTCTGTCCCTAGTTAATAAATTGCTAGGCCAACAAATTTGAACTTAATAAACTCAAACTAAATTCTTACTACATTAAACACTTCAATGTCATGGTTATTAAATTAAATTCTTCCTCTTAAACATTTTGCATAGAAAGTAACATCTCTTTAGAGATGGTATGTTTAAATCTCATTCATTAAAAATCAGTATCTTAGAGATATTTCCAGAAAACTTCACTCAAAAGTTACTTCCGTCTCAGCATGTGGGTCAGGACCCCTCAGAGATCCATCAGAATAATTGACTGATTGATTGATTGATTGATTGATTGATATATAATGCTTTTAAAGAAACACATGAAGAATATTGCACGCACTGAAGAGCAGAAAAAAATCAAGTTTTGTTACCTTCACTTAAGATGGAAGGTTGTCAAAACAGTTGGCTGTGGTCATCCAGAGGACCATGTGAACAGGCCTGGACAATGGTTGAAAGTAAAATATATTCAGGAAAATGTATGGAAAACTATGATTCAGGAAATAAATGTAGAAATCATCTTACTTGTATTGTGAGTCATGCCTAGTGATGTACATTAGTATGTTTTGAGCATTCCCAACAACTTTTATTTGGTTTGCCTTGTTTTTCTTGCTTCTTTTTCCCTCTTGGTAGACATTTTTATTGTACCTCCGTGGCATTTTCAATAAAATTACTTTGAGGAAAAAAAGCTGAGCCAAATAATGCAATGGCTGAAGAGTGTGTTTTACTCATGGAGGTAAACACTTCCACTGTTGACTTTGCTTATCCTTTTGGGGATTCTGGTATGTAATATTTGATTATTACATTAAATAGATTTTATGTCCATTTCTTGTTTAAGGTGAGTTAGGCTATTAAAAAATAGTACAAAAAACTCCTGCTGCTGTCTGTGGATATGTCTCTATTTCAGTAATTGCAGAATTGTTTGTCTTGTACCAGGCAATGCTTCCAAATTGTAGAAGTTTCTATGTTCCACAGGCAGGCAGAGAGGAGTCTATATCCACTATACTGCATTTACCCAGATTTATCCTTGTCTGTGGTTTAAGACCAGTATGCAGACCTGTGTTAGAGATACATGAGTGAGGTTTAAAAAAGATTTGAAGCAGAGTGGCTGCATTGATATAGTAAATATGGCTTTGTGTCCTGCTTCCTGGTTCACAGTCAGCGTGTCTGGCACGTATTTGAGAGGCTCTGCAGGATGTTGTATGTATGATGCTTTTTCCAGCCAAGGGCTGTTATTCCTTGCCATGGGGTCATAAAGAAATTCAAAGGCAGATAAAATGACAGCAGTCAGCAACAGCAGCTCAGTTCCTGAAACACAGGAGTAATTGCAGCCCATTATTATAATTGGCTCTCGCTTCTTTCCCCTGAAGGAACTGAGCAGCTGCCAGTTTAGTGGGCTGCAAGAAAACTGATGAGACAGGAGATGGGGGTCATAACAAAAGTTGAGAAACCGATCAAGGCAAAATTCATTAGTCCCGAGTAGCTATAAGAGAAGAGAAGGAGACAGTGCTGTGACTGGTCATCACCCATGGCCACGTGGGAGATGGATTCTGACTTCCAGGTTGGTTTGTTTCACCTTGAACTTCTTTTTTTTTTCACAAAGAGAAGCAGGGGTGATTCTGTGATCTTTCATCTTACTTTGTAAAAAAACAAACGAACCACACAGCAGAACGCAGGAACCTCTTTATGGGACTTACCTAGAAAGGGTTTATTTCAGCCTGAATAAGTACATCAGTTGATTTTTTGTGTGTACTGCAGCTAAAAAAGGGATGATCTACAACTTGTTGGGTTTTATTTAAAAACAATGTGCAGTTGGATAGTCCTTAGGTACTTGCTTATGGTTAATAGGTACAATTAGAGTGTGAAACTTGAGTGTCTTTATTGGTGTTCCCAGCAATAAATGCTAATGTAGAAATGATAGCGTTACATGTAGGAATGAAAGGGTTATGTCTACACAAACTGTTTCAGACTGTTTCTTCATCTGTCTCTCACTGATGTGATATGAAATATCAGAAACGTATTTCTTAATATATACAAGTGGAGATGTAGGGGAATTTTACAGGGAGAAGAAAAAGTAAAGGTTAACAGACTGCACTGTAGATACAAAACCAGAGGATGTTATTACAGTTCTGTGTGATTCTGTGGTGCTGTTCAGGTCTTCTAATTGTGCAAGTCTTTTATCCTCACACCTAAATTTCATTCTCCTATACTGCATGTAGATCTGTTTTAAAATGAACCTGAATAGGCATGTGTAGATTTTGTTGCAGCTGCTTGTCTTTTAAATAGACAAGTTAAAGATGCATTGCATTTTCAGTATTTATGGGGCCATATAAGGAAAGCTGTTTCTTGTGGGATCTATACACAGATACCTGGGGTGAATTTCCATCTCTTAGAATGTCAGCTGGAGCTTTGTCATTCATGTCAATTGCCAGTTTTTCGTTTTAGTGCAGTATTTTGTTTCATTCTTGAATTCTTCTTCATCCTAGTTTCTTAAATGACATGTTCATGCTGAGAAAATATACCTCCTTGTAACTTCAGTGTGTTTCCAGCTTGCGGCTGCCCATTCCTACTAATATAGAAGGGTTTTTTGGTAGATTTCCTGTTCTTAAAAATCATTGTAGCATGTTACAATCCTCCCCACCCACAAATGGTACAGAATGCTGCTGCTGGGTTTCTGAATATCCTAAATTGGAGTGATTTTGTAATTCTAGTTCTATTTTTACTGTTTGTGCGATTCTCTTTTATGTGTTATCTTGATCGAGTCATTGCAATTTTGATGCAACTTGTGTGTGATGAGATGCATCTGCATAGTTTCAGTTACGAGCCAGAACAGCATTTTTATCACCGTGCTTCCCCATGACATGAAGTGGGTTCAGTTTTCTGCTGTCTAGGTCAGGATGTTGCTGTATGATCAGCTGTAAATCTGGGCTTCCCTGTTTGCTTTGGTCACTTTCCATGAACAAATTGCCACTACAGGTGCTGCTCTTCACTAATCGCTGATTTGAAAGGCATCTTGACTAATCTGAACATAGCAATACGTGTTTCGGAAATAATTTTTTTTTTTTATTACTGCATAATTTTGAAGGCTATTCTAGCACAACATTCAGGGAAGAAAGAAGTTGTAATCTAGGCCTGTTGCTCCTACCCAAGACTGTGCTCTGAGGCACAAGTTAACATTGCTGTTGACAAATTTTGTTTTTTTTCAGTTTCTCATTAAATTCAGGTGAATGAGATTTATTTCTTGCTTGTAAGGATTTGGGCATGAGTGAGAGACTTGAGAAGTGAAAAGAATGTAGTAGACAGGGGGAATCAATATGCTACAAGGGAGCCATGTATCTGTAGCTTATTGTGGGTCCTAAAAGACCTCCCTGTATTGTTGTGTAAATGGAGATAATTTGTTAAAGATTTAATTTTTAGTGTTCTTTCTATTAGCTAGCTGTCTAGATAGTAACACAGCGTATAAAGGTTATTTGAACGATGTATGTGGAGGGCTTTTTTTTAAGGATTTTGGTTTCCTTCTAACTTCTAATCTGTTGAAGTACATTTTTTAGAGAATGGTTGCTCCATATTTTTACAGATAATTTCTCTTTTTCTGTTGGATATTAGCCTTTGTTCCTCATTGTGAAGAAAATAATTTCATTGAAAGCTTGAATTTACTTTATTTTTACATAAGGTGCTTCTAGCTCATAATTTGTGATGGGAGGTGATATTCATTAAAAAATTAGATTACATTCATTATGACAAGGCATTTTTTTTGTTTGGAAGGGTATATTAATTCTACACACAGTCCTGAAATATGAGTATACTGCAGGTATTTTAGAGCTGAATCCTTCTTTAGTTGTGATAGCTGCCAGTCTTAGCTTTGATCACTGTAAAATCAAAATTTAAAAAAATTAATCTCTAAAATCAAATGGCAATGGCTTTTACATGGACTCATAATGAAACTTATTTACAATGGATTTACTAGGAATTCAGTAATCTCTGTAAGGATTTAATACTGTAACCACTTCAGTATTTAAGTAGTTAGAAGTAGATTGCTTATTTGTGAACTTTGTATTAATTCTTGAATTTGTATTAATTCTTGAAACTCTCTTTTATATATTTACTTTTATACTAACTGTTTTTTTGTGTGAAATCACTACCTTCATGGCGTAAAGCCTGGGCAAGTCTGAAAGCGAATAGCTGCTAAGCAGTAGCTGTGTGTGTGTCCATAAGTGATTTTGCTTTACAAAAATTCAAAACAGTTTCTCTGCATTTATCTGCTCTTTCCATCTTTGTTTGTCACATAGAGACAAATTAGTATGAGTGAATCTAAAGCCAGCAGAAGAAAATATTTTCTTTATAAACAAAAACAAAGAAACCAATCCTTCAAAACAAACAAAACCCCAAACCAACCCCACTCTATTTTTGTCTGAACTAAATGTAAGGAGGATGACTTCTGAGGAGAGAGAATGCTGAAATGTCTGAGTGAGTTAGGAAAGATTCGGCTTGCAAAAAGCTGCAGCATTGTTGTTGTCATGGCATCAGCCCTCTCCAGGTCCAGGAGTGTAGGGCAAAACTGTTGATGCTGCTGTCTCTTCACTGTTCTAGAATAAGTATTACAGAAGTGGGAAGAATTCACGAATCATAATTTGGTCTCCTTAGGTTTCTGTTCCTAGGCATTAGTGGGAAGTTTATACTTTATGTTGGCTTCTAGAAAAGGTCTGAACCTCCATGAAGTCTAACACATTCTTCAAAGTTAATGAATATGTGTGCACACTCAAAATTTAGATCTTCTACTAAATATTATTTATGTATTTCATAAGAAAAAACGTTACCTTTTTGGTTCAGGTAGTCCAAAAATTTCTGAATTTTAAATTTTTAGACAAATCTGAAATTTTATGTCATTTGATATTTCTTTCCTGTAAAGGTGAACATTTGTTAAATAGATGAGCGTTTATACTGTTTGGCCAAAAGCTTTTGTGAGGGTCTGTACTCTCCTTAGCTTTTTTTTTTCTTTTAAATTTAAGATCGTAATGTCAACTGTTAAAGTGAAACATTTTTACTTATGTTTCTCTAAGCAGAAGGTGTCTAAAATCTCCCAAGCTGGAAAAAGTAGTTAGCACAGTCCAGAGCTCTCCATATTTCATGTAATTCATTCCTTTATTCTTATAAGGGGTGTGGGGGTGGGTGTGTGTGTGTGTGTGTGTGTGTGTGTGTTTTGTTGCAATATACACCATCTCAGAAGAGTTAATTCAGTTTGATAGGATCAGAATTGTAAAGTGTTCATTTTATCAACATCAGCTGGAAAATCCTCTAGGGATCCAGTTATGATAAAATGGAGTATGTTTGGAATATATTCAGATAGCCATAAATACATTTTTTTGAGATGTGAAAATGTCTATAATAATTAGTCCTATTTGTATGGTACTTTAAAAACTGTTGAAACTTTTTTAAAAATTAATTTCCCTTTGTAAATATTTTGAGTCATGCCGATTACTTGGAAATTAGGTTTGTGAGTACAAAAAGATTTTGGAAAACTTTCTCCACCAGGAAGTGCTATTTTTGCTTGTGGTTCTTGAAATATTATGAACTATGTTAGTTATTAATTATTTCTACTTGTGAAATATCACATCATGGAATTAAATTTCAATTTATTAAAGAAGGAGGTATTAAATGAAATAAGAAGTCTTCATATTTACTGTGAGGACCATGTGTCTTAACACCTTACTGTTTGTAGTCAGTAAGTAAAAGCACTGTGCTTGGTCAATGATACTTTATTGTCAATATTATATTTGTTTATCTCCATGGAAAATTTTGGAGGAAAGCAGACACTCCATTATTTGGAGGATTTCTTGGTTCATTAGGGGAATTTTGCCAGTGAGGATGTCACAATAATTTTCTCTCTTATCCAGTGACAACTGTACTAAAAGGCCTGTGAAAAGGTTTGTCATTTTTGTGTGACAACTGTTGTAGATTTTAAGGTATTGCAAAAATGTTCACAATCTGTCCATCCTGTAAGAGTTCAAACACTTTTTTAGCAGTTTTTCTGGATTATGAATACATAAAAAGATCTTTGATGTGTATGTAAAGCTTTGGCAAGAAGATTATGAAGATATAAATTCAGAAAATTATGGCTATATGCGGTAACTTAAATTCACTGATCCTTCTGGTCTCCAGAGAACAGTCTTGCTAAATCTAAGAAGGTTTCCATTTGTGAAGCACTTCCAAAGAAGATTCCAGATGGCTACTTAAAATTGTAATAATAATATCTGTGTTTAAAAATGTCCTTATATGAACAGGAGTTGCTCTGGGTGCTTATTGCAGGAAAGTATTTAAAATGATATGTGAATTTGAGATGGTGACTGTAGGGATAGATGTTTCAGCTAAATAAAAAAAAAAATATTGAAGGGCTCAAACACTAAAAGTGAGGAAAACTGAGGCAATTCCATGTAGTTTTAGAATTTGCATATATTAAACTGGTGTCCCTTTGGGACAAAAAAAGATGTGAACTGAGTAGCAAGAAATGGGCTCTAAAATGGAATGAGTTTGTATGTGTCAGAAGTAGTGCATCTTGAGGAATGTGATTGCCTCTTTAAATATGAGACAATGTTATGAATAGCTATTGGAATAAAAGTAAAGGTGAAAGCCTTGAATATAGGCTGTACTTGCTCCTGACAGGCTTTGGCTTTTATTTACATGTTTATTTAGCTGTATCATCTTTATGTTATCTCATGATTTTTCATGAAGCAGCAAAAGTAAAGATCATAGCCCAAGCAGCTGCCGTGGCTTCAGCCTCTGTGGCTAATAAGATGCTGATTTCTGAATGAGCTCCATGCTGCAGAGAAGCCCTGCTGGAAGGGAGTTACTGTAATTGTTCAAATTGGAGCTTTGCCTACACTTGTCTTCTGTGTGCGTGGCAGGGGGAGTGGGGGACACAGCACAGAAAGCAAGTTTGTCTCTCTTGCTTGAGTACCTGTCAGGGTATTTGGGAAGATAGCAAGGAAGGTTTTGTATGCAGTATTACCAGCTTGCTTTTGATGCTTAGTTCTGTCTTGTGTGCCTCAGACTCTTGCTTTCCTAGTATGTTGAGTGACAAGAAAGAGAAAGCATGTGTCTAAAGAATGGAATATGGTCTGAATCACACTTTCCATGATTCAGAAAGCTGAGCTCTGAATTGTAGAATTGTTGAAGAATCCAGGTCCTTCGGTATATTTCTAAAGCAGGAATGCAAATGACTATGGTACCTTTAAGTCAAGAAATCTACTTTCCACTAATAACTTTGAACTGCTTTGTGTTAAAATGTACATCTTTATGTAGAATTCAGGTTCTTATATTGATGCAACAACTTGCACATGTTCCTTCTGAAGTACATAGTTTCCATACATACAAATTATTTGTAATGGCAAGGCATGGTTGCAGCATGGATTGTTTCTTCCCCTTCCCTTTTAGCATGTTTCAGCACAAGTGAGAAACTTAGAAATATTTGGAATTACGATCTTTTCTCTACTCTCTGTTGTCTTCTTCTCTCTTTGTTTTTGAGGATTAAGAAATAGAAGCTTTTAATTGATATGTTTATGTGTTTGTGGCTGTTGACTTTGAACATCCCCTTCCAGATTGTATCATTTTGTCTCAATTCACTGTGACCATACACTAAAGCCTTTTCCTATGGGACTGGGCAGTGAAGAAGTGGGGAAATGTAGACTCTGTGTTCTCTCTTCTGATCTGCTTTCCTTAAATCTTGCTAAGACCTGAAGATTCATTGGCTGCTATTATGTTGAAATTGATTGAAGCCAAGGATCTATCTGGAGTAAGAGCTTACTTGGGGTTACGTGGGGAGACAGATGCTCCTGTGTTAAATTTTTTTGAAGAACTCAGCTAAAAACCTTTGATAACATTACCTCAATTACAGATTTGTGCACCGCTCTAATCATGAGAAAACTGGTCTTATTTCTAAGACCTTAATTTCACCCCATTTTAATATTGTGCAGTAGATACTATAATATGCTATTTCCTTTCACAGGATCACTACCTCTTTCAGTGCATTGTCTATTTAGTAATTGTTTGGGAATTTTAATTTCTTTTCATGATGTAGCCCATGCTTTTTTTATAGCACACTGTTGAAAAGTGCCGTATATTCAAATGATTCCTTCACTGAAAAAGGAATGTTCTTTAAGGAGCAATGGGGACTTTATTTTTCATCAGTCCCTGTAAGGTAAAGGAACATGATTGTCTCCTCTATGTGACCACACAATTCTGAGAAACAGAATGAAGGATTCAAATACCCATATATTTAGCATTCTCTGTTTTTCCAGTCCTTTATGGTTGGTTGGGAAGGAATAGTTCTGTCAGACTCTACCTGCTCAAAATACTGCTTTCATAGGTCTTGGCTGAAGTTCCAATTGCTCAGCAGTTCTGCAAATCAAACTCTAGAGCATAAAGTCAGATACTAGGAAATGAAAAATGTGCAGTGAAATGACTCTATGCTAAGGCTTTGATTTACACTGAGTAGAAACTGGAAAACGCAACGATAAGAGCTAACTCTCCAGTATAGTATTCAGTCACTTTAATTATATGATCCTCCTCTTTTTTTTTTTTCTTTTTTTTTTTTTTTTGTTGTTGTATTTTGCAGCCCATAAAGGAAGGGAGCTTTCATCTTCATGTGTCCTAGATCCATCCCATACAACAAGCAAGGCATGGGCCTGATGGTGCATAATCAAGCAATATAAAATTGTATTGATATTGCAAAATACATACACATAGCTGCTGAAGTGGGGATTCTGAATTGCTCCTGTAGTAAGTGAATAGAGAGATCTGTAACTTAAATGAGAAGTAACATCTAAGGTTGTAACTACCTTAGAGTGTTCATCAGGAATGCATTTTCCAAAGTATTCTCTTAGTTATTCCCACTTCTTATGTATTGGCTTTCATCACAGAGCCATCTCAAACTACAGGCATTACATTTTTTTTATAAAATAATGATGTGGAATGATACAGAGAGGGATGTACTTTAGCAGTATATCCAAAATACTCCACTGCAGACAGGCTTACACATGGCACTGACTGGAGCTCGTCTAAGTGGCCCTTCTTGTCTTTTGCTGTCTTCCTTCTTTGTAACGTCAAAAATTTTGGATGCCAGGTTGTCATTACAATTTTTTTTTCAAAAATAGCGTGAATAATTTTCAAGTGGTTCTCCAACAGGGGAAAGAATTTTGCTTAGTTAAGTGAAGTACTTAAAACTGATGATGTGACTGCCTCACATATCATAACAGATGAGCAACCAGCTAAAGAGTTAACAGGCACAGACAAGTGGAATTCTAGCATCTCCTTGTACATCAGGCCTTGAGTTAGCAACCTTCATGTTCTTTTAACATTATTTTTTGAGTGTATAATTATGTACTGTATGCTTCACTGTGGTTTTATTTTGGGACCTCATTAGAAGACTGTAAGACAAAGTACATATGTGGTGGTTTGTATTACAATCCACAGTATGTAACTATCACTGTAAATCTATATTAAAAGGTTTTGGGCTGTGATGAGGGATGTAGAGAATCCTGATAAAAAAATAAATGGGGGTGCTAAGCTCAGTATGTTTAGAAGGAGAGGAAATCAATATAAATTTGGGTAAACTTAATATCATCAAAGCAATTTGCATTACTAGTCACTCTTTCTCAAACTCTTTAATACATAAAAAAGGTCTTAATTTTTCATTAATATGGAAGCCAGTTTTTTCCCATATTTCTGTTGCAGAAATTAGCCCTCCTTAATACCTGGAAAGGCTGAAGTATAATGCCTCTAAATAATGAGGAGAGGAAAGAAACTATGAATGCTTCATCTGAATGATTCTAGTTACTGGCTTTTAATCTCTCTGGAATAATTTGGTTGTTTGGAAGGAATCAAATGCCATGGGGTAAGAATGAAGGAAAAGACTAAATCATGATAAATTGTTAAGGGAATTTTCAGATCTTGCAGGAATAGTGTAATTGTCACAAACTTTGTGGTAATTTCCCCAAGGTAAATCTAAAGAGCTATTGCAAATTAAATGGTAAATTCAAGGAACAATGTAAGGTCCTGTTTTGGAACTCTGATCAGCGATATTGTGATTAAAGGTCAAGAACTTTCTGCGTATGGGCAGGAGGACAAGACTAGTTTCAGAAATATGAATAGTCTTTTTATAAATTAGTGTTAGGGTGGTATGAAAGATAGCTGTTAAAAAGACACAAAAAAGTGTGCATTTATAAACACATACATATACATTTGTGTGTGTAAATATATCTTTATATGTACTATAATGTTCTTGATCTGTTACCTCTTACCACTGTTAGAGCTTTATTATCCATCCATCCATCCATTCATCCATCCATCCATCCATCCATCCATCCATCCATCCATCCATCCATCCATCCATCCATCCATCCATCCAATCTCTGTGTATGTGTGCATGCACACACTTAAATATTGCATGTCCTCAAGATCTGACAGCCAAAGACAAAAAAGCAAATGCACTGTGATCTCATAATACACAGGAAGGTAACTGATGTGCAGTGAGAATACTCAGTTGATGTAGAATTTCCAAAAGTGCTGTGTTCCCAGCATATATAGTGCTATTTCTGTACTTCAGAGTTCTGTACTTCTGTATTTTTTTTTCTTCAAAATAAGCTACAATAATATATTTATATGTTAAGGTATCCAGTTAGTCCTCCACCAAAAAAGAAAGAGATAAAAAATACAGATTGATATTTCTAATATGAAAATAGTAGTTAGTTAACCTTTTATTTTCAATTATTTTTATGTGAGGAGTATGGGTAAAGTTATAATTGTGGCTGCATTTGTTTGGTTTCATTTCTCTGAGGTATTTTCCTGATGCAAGGATTTTTTTTAATCAACTTTATACATTGGGGAGCTAATGTTAGCTCCATGAAAGACAGTGCACCCAAAGACATGGTAATAACTACTGAAACAGTAAATATTGAGGAACACAAGCAGCATCTCTAGAACTGTGTTCAGATGAATTTTGGTTTGACTAAACCAATAAGAATGCCAGCCCTAGTGTTACTGGAACAAAACTAAGTGGAAGGGAAAGCCTCTGATTACAGATTTATTTATGACTTGAACGTAGAAAGGTGCCCAAGTCTGTCTTTTTAAGACACGATACCAAAAGTTAGGTGTTCAGCAACTCTGAAAATTTCACTTGTTCAGATATAGTTGCGTGATTTGTACATATGTACTTTAGTGTTCCTTAGCCTTGGTGTTTATTTCTGTGTCTGTAAAACAGTGGTGGTGTATTAGAAAAGGTTTGAGACTAATTTTGAATCTCCTTGAATTTCATCCAAAACAGTATTGAAGAAATGTTAATAAAACCTGTTACAGGGCAGCTTTTGCCTATGAAAAGATAATGCATAATAGGGAAGACAGTTTTGTACACTGAGAGGCACTTTATAGATACACATTAAAGGTATGTTTAAAAACAAAAGTTAAATAATTTCATGGTTTATATACAGATGACAGATTTTCATAGGTTATGTCTTTTTCAGATAGGGGTGATAATGACAGCAACACTCACACATAATCATTCACCCTTCAGGAAGGAACAACAGCTAGTCAAAAAGCCAGTACTCATCTTAGTATTTTTAGCTTTCTGTTAACTGTGCTGTTTAGTGAATACTTTTGATCTATTATTGTATCTATAAAGAATTTTTTGGGTTTTTTTTTAAAGCTCTTATTGTCAACTCATTTTTCAACCTTTCTTAGAATTCATGAAGGTAGTATAACTATAGATATTTAAGTCATATCTATATTTAAATTAAAAAAAAAAACTGCAAAAAACCCCAACCCTCATCTTTCTCTGTGCATTTTTGAATCTTAAACTTTTCTTCCTTTGTCAGAAAGACTAGCACGGTTCAGTGTATCTGAAACAATGAGCTTTCAGTGGGTAGAAGCAAGACAATTCTTATTCTGAAAAGATACTGCTTGCTTTTGCTGTCGATATTTTTTGTATAGTTCTTGAATAGCCCTATTGTCCTTCTGTGCACTCAAAGTGAGTGAATTCATCTTTCAAAGTGGAGCACTTCTTTCTTCCCTGTACCAATTCCCACTTCTGTTTCTGAAGTAGAGAAGAAGACTGCACTCCTGAAAGCATATAATTCTAAGCACTGAAAATTAGATTCTAGTGTACCTGTCACTCAAAAATCCAGGTTTATGCCAAGTGTTGTGCAGTTACCTTAAGGAGTTTGTTTGGACCATTATGGAAATAACTTCACTCTAACGTACCAATGAAATTGCTTAATTTGCCACCATATTCTGTTCTGAAAAGTAGATTCTAATTTCTTAACGTTTCTGACATTCCTCACACTGGAATTCAGTATTGTAAGTTCTCATGCCCTTGCCAAATGTAAAGGATAATGAGTTATTCTTTCTTTAATGGGATTATTCAGACACAGGGCACATGTGCAAATTTTGGAGGGTTGGTGCTGCACCTAAAGGTAAAGACTTTCAAATTAGTGCACTTTGTTTCTAGAGTGCTTTCTTGGTTCTGTATTGTTAAATGTAGTACAACAAAGTTTGGTGTCTGTTTTCACAGACATTAATGTGTGTGTGATCTTCATGTGGCAGGCTGCTTCCATGCAGCTTGCTCCATTTTGCTGCAAGGAAAGGAGGTGCAACCAGCTGTTTGAAGGCATAAGAAAGAGTCTGAAAAGAATATAGAATAAATATTTTCAAGAAGGAACATTATGGAATAAGTACGTGAATGAAGTTTAGTTAGCGTTTCTTTCTTCTTATGTTATATAATGAAGTTCTCAGTTGTCAGGCAAAATATTGAAAATTCTCAGTTATCAGGTGGCAATATACATATACGAAAGGACCTCCTTTTTCACAACCAGTATTTGGGAAATTTATGAAGTAAGATCTTGCAGAGACCTTGAAGCATGTTGTTGTTGTTGGGCTTTTTAATTCTTTGAGGATGTGTCTGTCAATGGCTAGTAAGTATAATTTTCTTTGCTGCAACCGTTTTTTTAGGGACTTTTAAGTGCTTAGATTGCTGGAAGCTTATTTGGGAAGTTGAGCATATACCTTTTCTTATTTGCATTATTTTTATGACCATCACCAGTAGCAAGTGCCTAAAGGGAAGCTACTCTACAGGGGAACTTTTGATCTGGCTCAGTAAGGTAGTTATTATTTTGGTCATCTTTGTTAATAATTTACCTTCAGTGAACTTTCATCTGGACCTGGAAGTGTATTAAACACCTTTAAAGCTTGGCTTCTGGTGGTTTTCAGCTGTTATTTAATAAACAAAGAATGCATTGCATGGTGCAGGTTCAAGGATGGGCTTATTACCTCCACTTTGAAAATCAGGATTTCTTACGGCCAATTATTTTAAATAATTTGAAATACTTGAATCAACAAATGAAACTTGCATCCAATTTACATCTCAGAAACCATTTAATTCTAGAAAGTTAATGGTTTTGGATTGTTTTGGTTAGGCTTCTTTTTTTTCTTATTTCACTGATAGAAATAAAAGATTTGTATTTTTTTATCCTCAATCTTTTCTTTTTTTACTATTTCATGCTCCTCTTTTTGTCACTGGTGATGTGAAGTTAAGAATGCTTCACTGCTACAGAGGATGCTGTCAAGTTCACACTCAAAAGGAGGTTATTCTGCTCACTCTTTTCTAATAGAGGGTGAATTAGGGACTGTGTAGGCTTAACAGAACTCTGCTCTCTTCTGGGGCAGGTGTTTCAGTATGAAACCCCTTGATTTATAGGGAAATGGAGTGGGGGCTGAAGATGAGGGGAGAGAATAAAAATGTCTAGGTTACAGGATAAGAGGGGAGAAGAAAAGTAGAAATAATTAAAATTATTTCTATTTTCTAAATAAAATTATATGAGGAGTGGTTAAGCTAGGTTAGTTATTGAAAAGCTTCTACTTTTCATAAAGGTTTGTGTTGAAATCCACACCTAGTTCCTCACTGTTACTGTCAAAGGTAATGGCATGTAAAAAAAACCCCAAAAACTCTTAATAAGAAGTCCACCAAGGAAACATTAGCTAACTTATCTTACAGTATATTTAAATAGTAGGAATTATGTCATTCTAAAAATCTCATCTTATAATGGATGTTACTGTGCTTTTTGGGGCACTATTCTATTCAATGCTTCATGTGATACAATTGATACTTCTGCTTGTGCATAGACTCACACATATATGTGTGTGTCTTTTGTCAGATTTAGCCTTAGCAATCCTGGCTAAAACGATATTTTTATTTTCTCATACCTGAAATAGGGAAATAAAATCAAGAGTTTTGTGAAGTATTTTCTGCATGTAGGCTTTAGTGCTCAAAAATTTGTCAATCTTACAAAGAGAAACTTGTCAGTGATGCAGGTTTAAATATGTATTAACTAGAAAAACAATCCTCTCTTCGGAGTCAGGCAACTCTGAAGCTTTTACCCTTCAGTGCTTTTTTATTTTTATCAGTCTGTACCCACTACTTGTTACATGAGAGGTAACAGTGAACATGCAGATGGTAAGATATGTGAATTTGGCTTTTTGCTTGGGTGATACAGTTTGGTTTTGTTTCTGGTTTATTTACTGTTTTCAAGAAGTATGCTAATAGTCCAGAAATTAAACATGTGGAAGTGACTGCCTTGAGATGAACATGTAAATAAATTTAAATGAGGAAATGCTGATGGTATTCTAGATAGGTAGGAAATAACGTATGTATTCATCTGTTTTTCCAAAATCCATACATTTTGAGAGACCCTCACAGGAGCTCAGTGTGAGCTCACATTTTATTTCCCAATTCTGTCAATACAAAAGCTATATTTTTTAGTACATTTTTAAATGCAGCAGAAAAAAACCCCAAACAATTTTGCTTGGTTTAAGGCAAAAATACTTGCTTATAATTGAGTCACAACTAACCCGTTGTCTATTTTAGCTGCTGTATAGGACCTCTTTTCAAAGACATGTTTAGTTCATGTACTACATCAGAAGCATGAGGAGCTAAAGGTTTAAGAAAGAATTTTATACACGTCTAGTTTGTTAAAACAGTTTTAAAGCAAGAAAAACTGCTGTCAAGGAGAAGGATATAGATGTATAATGTTTATTTAGACACTAAAGCATGATTTAAGCTAGATCCTTCCATAATTTTGCATTCACATTTGAATGCAATCTATTGTTTAAACTTTTTTTTTTTATCATTTCCTTTATTAATAGTTCGAGCATGCGTTTTTACTCCTACCAACAATCTAGCAGTTGGAAACTTAGTGGTTGGACAAAATTTAGTGGAGGTTTGTTTATCCATTAATAAATTAGAAGCGTTATTTGCACAGATGTCTGTTACTGATCTTGGTATTTTTGGACCATGATGAAATAATTTTTCTTTACACGTTTTTTTCCTTGAATGATAACCTCCTGAACTTTTATTATCTTTCTCGTAGGACTTTAAGACAGGATTTGGTATCACTTTAATCCCTATGAATGTGGCAAATGTAAAACAAGTGGATCGGGCTGCAAAGCAATCTTTTGAAATAATTACACCTTATAAAAGCTTTAGGTAAGAACTTGAAAATTTACTTTAGAAAATATGCAATTAACTCAGGCATTAAAGAAATACTGATTTCATACTGCAGTGACGTAGCTAGCTTGGATGAAAAGGTAATGTTTTTATTAAGGATGTTCAGCAATGTTTAGAAAAATGGGAGGATTTTCTTTGTTTTGTTTAGTTGTGTGCTTCATCTCTTAGCTCCTGACTAGGCATATTATGCCCACAGGTTTCTACTTTTATGTAGCCTTCTTTGTTCATTCTGTGCAAGGGCAAAAGGAAAAAAAGAGAAATGAATTCCTCCACTTTCACAAATTGACTTAATCCTAAAGAATAATAAACTTCAGTAGTGGAATAATGCTGCATCCATTTAGTATTAAGCATTTTATTTGAAAAGAAGCTTTCATGTGCTATCCCTTGTAGAAATCCTTGGTTGAAAGTAGTTGAAAGTTTCACTTTGGCTGATTGCTGAGACTTGTAATGATTTTTACGAAAATGAAAGTACATGCTAATAAAAGCCTTTTCTTAAGTGTTGTAGTGTTTCTTAACTGACGTGTTGTAATGAAGGAGAAAAAGGAATTTCTTTGTTCTCCTGGGCTTGTTAAATGTTAGAAAATACTTTCATTCTCAGTCAACTAGCAGGTAAATTAGTCTTGATTAGCAATTTGAATCTGTTGCTAGTTGGTAGATAGCTAGTTCTTTGATTTTTTCTTCAGACATGGCCATGTTGATGTTTATTTACTATTTAATTTTTAAAAATATAAATTTAAATGAAAAGCAAGTATTTGTTTTTTAATTCCCAGTAATTTTTTTAATTCTCAGTCTTTTTTAATTCTAATTTAATTCTCCATGTTTCTTTATCTCATTCTATGCTTTTATTAAAGTTCAGTCTTTAAGTGGTAGCATAAAAGGACTGAAATTAACTCAGGGATGTTACATGAATGTTACAAAAGCTATGTACTGTGTACTAGTAGCAGTTTTGTTGAAAACAATACTAAAACAGAGGGAGTTTCATTGACTAAAAATACAAAATTCCATTCCATCTTAGAATTTATATCTGTGTGGAGGAAGATTTTTGACTGTGATTTCAGGTGTAAATGTAATAAATAAGGAGACTACAGACCATGTTTAATTGGGCTTTAAAATAAAGATCAATAACACAGAAAAGTCAATTGTTTCAGCTTTACAGCAGAGTCAGAAAGAGAGAAACAAGACTGGATTGAAGCCCTCCAGCAATCAATAGCAGAAACTCTATCTGATTATGAAGTAGCTGAGAAGATTTGGTTCAATGAGTCCAACAGGAGCTGCGCTGACTGTAAAGCTCCCAGTCCTGACTGGGCATCCATCAATCTCTGTGTTGTCATTTGTAAGAAGTGTGCAGGTAGAGTAATTAATGACCAGCTATGTGGGTTCTACAAAATGTCATATTTGCATATCTATGTCCTTGAATTGCTGCTGTTTTTTTTCTCTTTTTTTTTTTTTTTTTAATTTTTGAAGTGTTATCCATGTGGAAGATTTGAGAAACAAAATGTGAACATAACTTTAATACCACGGTCATCCTTGTTTTAAAGCACTTCCATGCATAAATGACGTGTCTGTGGTGATTGAGTTCTCTCAGGTGAATCGTCCTTCACAATTAGGAAATAAAGACACAGTAGCACTTAATGGGAAAGGAATGGCTTTTGCAAGGTTGGAAGCCAAAGAGTAACAATTTTAAGTGTATAAATTTTGGGTATTAATTTTGTTACATCTGCACATATTTTACTGCCAATAGGGATAGCTTTTTCAGATACTACTGAAAATATAGTTCTGTCATGTTTTCTACTGAAATCTGTGCTTAAGCGGTAGATTCAAGGAAATAATTTATAATTCTTGGCTTTCTTTCAAACCAAACCAAACCAGAAATAGTCTATATGAGACAGCCTACTTTATTTATTCATTACTATCAAATGAAATTAACTTTTTTTTTTAAAAAAGAGGTGTGTTTTTGATGCATTTATTTAATATTCAGATGTCAAACCCAACCTTTTTTAAAAATAGCAAGTAAAATAAATCTGGCTTCATCACATTTTTTTGTTATGTCAGCAGAAGAGAAACCTTGTTTAAGTGCCTTAGTTAAGTAATGCTCTTGGATTTTTAGGACAACACAGATCTTTAGGACCAAGAGATTCAAAGGTCCGGAGTCTAAAAATGGATGCCAGCATTTGGAGCAATGAACTTATTGAGGTATGTTGTGATATTCTAACCCTTTTTTCCATCTTGAAACCTACTGTATGAAAAGGAGGTAGTTACTGCTTTCCTCACAAGAAAACTGAACATATAACTGCTAAACAATATGGTGCTGTTACAGTAAACTTGATGTTTCTATGCATCATGTACCTCTGTGTAATTCCAAATATTCATTTGTTTTGCTAACGAAATGGAAAATTTCTCTTAGTATTTCTCCAAGTATCTAATATTTTGGGGAAAAAGGAAATAAAATGCTTTTGGAGAGCACTTATGATGAAAAAAGGGGAAAAGAGAGGAAACTTGTCACTACCAGCTTAGCTGCTTGGGATATTAAAAAGTGGTGGTGGTAAAATGTGGTCCTTATAGAGAGGGTTGGAGCCATCAGTGTTTTCTTTAAAATACATGCCACTCTTTTCTGAACTTCAAGTAATATTTTCTAATATATAATGAAGTGTTATAACTGATCAGCTTTGTAAAGATTAGCTGCTGTTGATGGTAAATGATGACTGCAGGCTTTATTATTCATTTATAGATGACCATCGGCAGTGACTGAGAGAGGATTCTGTCTCCTGCAGGAAATTTTTGCTTCTTTAATAACTTTTTTTTTTTCAACTTTTAGCAGCTGAAAACTGTTTAGAGGCTAGCTTCATATCCTTCGTACTATTTTGCTAACTTACTCCCTGCATCTCATCCAGCTCTTTGTCGTCATTGGAAATAAGAGGGCAAACAGTTTTTGGGCTGGAAATCTTCCTCCAGATGAAGAATTGCATATTGATGACCCTGCAGAAAAAAGGATAGCATTCATTACACAAAAATACAAAGAGGGAAAATTCAGGAAAACACCTTTTCACTACAAAACCAAGGAACAGTTGAATAAGGTAATATAGTATAGTTAAGCCCATACTGTGTTTTGGATTGTATTGTATCTGTGTGCAATTTGCTCATCATGTTAAACTAGTGAGAAATTAATTCAGCATCCTGAGTGGCATTCTGACACAGTTGAATAAGGGTTATTTAGGAGCCTTTGCAGAAGTCATTGCATGACTACTTAATTTATTGTTTTTCCTGTTAGTTTGTTTGAGGAAGGGTATTGTAGTTCTTGCTATGTTTTCCTTAGCCATCAAAATATGGATCTTTATTTTAATTCAGCTGTAGTCTGGGGATGCCAATTTCCACTTCACTTCTTTAGATGACTTCTTTACGTGTTGTTTTATAATCCCACATGTCTGCCATCTAACATTCAAGTACAGTAGATGATTCATTGTTACCAATGGTGAAAATAGCTCATACACACTTATACAGTAGCTTGTAGCTTCTTGGAAATTAAAAATTAATGATGGAAAATGTGTGTTCTCTAATTTTATAAAAATAAAAAATTCTTTAGAGTTGTAAAATGAAGAAATTTAATTATCAATGTGTCTGTAAATTTTGATGTCCATTTGACTGACTAAGATCTGATGATTTGGGTCATGATTTTCCAGGGTTTATGAATACAGTAGAATTTTAATGCATTTTGCAATTTAATGCATTCACTTACATGAGTCAGATTGTCTCAAAGGATATGCAGGGATTGTGGGGTTTGTTTTTTGTGGGAAAGGATGTATGTCAAATAATCATTTAAATGCTGGGAAAAATTATGAAAATCTCTGTAGAGACATGAAATTACCGTGTAATAAGGCATTCATTGCCAAGTAATTCTAGGGCTTTTACTGAACTGTCTTCTCTGTTATCTTGTGCCTCCTGGATGCTTATGTGTTTATTAGAACAGCTAAATTTTATAGGAGTAATCTTCCTATTTTGAGTGACTTTTGCTTTAATAATTAAAAAACCCCTCAACCATTAACTAGATAACTTAAATATTAAATCATAGAAATTTTAATGGACTACGTTGCTGTAATTGTGTAGCTATTTTGGTTTTAAGGTTTTGGACCAATCTTGTTACAGAAAAAATAAGTTTATCATGTTTGTGTATACAAAAAAAAGGAGACTCATGATTTAGGATGTGGTGAGATGTTTAAATTTCAGGGAAGATGAGCAAGTATCAAGATACATCTTAATAAAAAGAGTAAAAAAAATCTTAATATATATTAATAATCTTAATCTATCATAAAAACACATCTTAATAAAAAGAGTAGTTTGCCTTATTGACTGATTGTGGCTTTTAAAAATCGACCTAGGAATTTCAATATGTGTCCCAGGAAAAGAGTTTAAGAATCTATTCTCATCTCTTTTGTTGAACTTCTGAGGTCTGAAATAGTAGGAGTTCTTCTTTAGCAGTTTGATGTAAATAAACAGCAAGCTTCCTCTCCAATTGTATGTACTTATGTTATCCTTCCCAAGGGAAATTTGTGAAAGCAGCAATTTCCTGGGTTTCGGTTGATATTAATGGGGTATTTTTGTTGTTGCTGAATTTTTCTAGATTCAGACCATACTTGATGATTTCTGATACTCATCAATGTTTATGGTCTAGCTATATTGGAGTTGAAAGGATTTGCATCTACGTTGCGTGTATTTGTTGCCAGTAACTTTCTAATTTAAACAGACTTCCTATTTCCTGTCTCTATGATAAGGCCCTGTGTGCAGCTGTAGTCAAACAAGATGTGCTAGAAACTCTAATGTTGCTCTTCAGTGGGGCTGATGCGATGTGTGCCACTGGAGACCCTGTTTACAGCACCCCATACTTATTAGCCAAGAAAGCTGGACAAAGACTGCAAATGGAATTCCTGTACCATAATAAGTTCTCAGGTATGATGTATTTCTTTCTTTTGATCTATTGTGAAAAAGAGAGGGAAATAATTCAGAAGCAAAATTGGTTTGCTTCAAAAAATAGTAGGGCAGAGGGGCAGTTGTGATGGCATTAACTGTATTTTATTAGTGCACAATTTCAATTGTGTGCAGGTTTGTTATTTTGCTCATCGTGTTAAGGACTTATAAAACCCCCAGAGAACACAGTGATAAGTCATAGATCTCATACCCATAGTTATAGCACAGAAAAAACCTATCATCTTCTCTGCCAATATTATCAGTCTTTTACCAGAAAAAAAATGTGTTCATAAATTTAACATATGTCTAAAAAATTAATCTAACTTTTTTCTTAAAGATTATTTAAATTGATATCTACTCCTATTGCACACAGACCTAGCTGTTTTTTCACAAACCCTTCTCCCAAAATAAAACTCACGTCTTGAACCTGCAATATGATCTGTCCCAGAAACCTCTTTTTCCCATCAGAGCTTCTGTTGCAGCTTGGAGCAAATGATAAACTTTGGCTCAGAAGTCAGCAGTTCTGTTTGCAGCGTGTTGCTGCAGTGAGGCTCTTGAAGACAGAAAGCTGCTCTTAACATGAAATATATTGAGGTGCATGGGTGCAACTGAGCTTTTCTTTTAAAAGCGCTGGGCAGTATCCGAAACCATCGGGGCTGAAAGTTCACGTGCAGATCTACACTTAAAAAAAAAAAGCTATGGGCATGTAGTCCTGGACCAACTGCCCATTGGCTTGTGTCACTCTGCAAAGTAACACTGTGTATAGGCTGAAAAAAAAAAAATGTTTAGTGGGAAACACAGGATTGAATTAAGGCTTCCAAGGGCAAATACAGTGCCTTAACTTCTGCCTGAGTATTGCTCAGGCCAGTGCCAGGCACTGGATCATAGGAAGCTGAGCTCAGTCAGGTTTAGACAAGCAGCTAGCGTGGTTTTTTTGCTAGCTATGGTCTCAAGAGGTCCTAAGCTTGTAGAGAGAGAAGTTTGCTTGTCTTGGCCCTGTCTTTTCTAGTTTTGACCCTCCAGCCAAGGCAGCACCATCATGTTCTTATCTTTAGGGAAAGGGAGATCAGTGCATGTTGATGATGATACCTAGAATTATTATCTGTCTGCTGCCACAGTTACTGGTAAACTCTACATAAGCCCTCAAGAGAAGCAATCTCCTTCTGTTGAAGCATGTTACACAAGGGATGAAAATTGAAGTTTGGTACATAAGAAAACAGTATTTTATATTACCTTGGCAAGCAGTGGTAGACAATGGCAACATTGTAACAAATGTGAACCAATTTTTAAATGAATATGTTTTCTAATTATAAAAATAAAACCAGTAAGTTTTATCAGTGTTGTAGTGGAGATACTGCAGAGCAACTACGTATTTACAGACAAGCATTTAGAAAGATGTGGAAAAATGGCTTTATCTGATATAACTGAAGATGTGTATGTTATTTACTCCTTTGTCTTTGAATAGATTTCCCAAACTATGATCCTTGTTTTGAAAGTGGCTTCTCTGAAGTTTCTTCACATTCCACCTTTCTTTGTGAATTCTTGTACAAAGTTTCTTCTAATGCTGCTAAGCTTCCTGCAGAGAAGAAATTAAAAGAAGGTATTTAACTTTTGATTTATGTATTTGAATAACACATGAATATGTATTATTTGGATGAACTTTATTTTTTTTTAACTTCTTGCATTACTTTTTCTGAGATAAAATGTCTTTGATATGACATGTCCTCTTTTGATTCAGTAGACCTCTTTCAGATAAAGAAAATACTGTTTGTCTCATCTCTTCATTCAGTAGTTAACAGAAGAAAACTGAACTTCTGAAAAATTGTTCAATTAACACACTAATTGATAAATAAAAAAACAAATAGAAATGCTTCTTGCTTTAATTATATTTAGATTAATGCAAAAATTAATTTTCACTCAAAATGATTCTATTACAGAGATAATTTACAAGTAGCACTGACTTTTTAGTAGGGTATTTCTCAAGCTCACAAATTTACAAAATCTTCTGTGTAAAAATGAGCATCTACAACTCTATGACAGCTTGAGCTTTGTGATAATGTATGTATATCACAGCAGATATACATGGTCTTCTGCACATTTCAGTCTTCTGTTTTTCTTTTTTTTTTCTGAGAGAGAGAGCTGTTACCAGATAACTTTTCCCTTTTTCTTCCCATTAGTCTTCCTATATTTTTCTTCCATCTAAACAAGTAACATGGATTTTTAAAATCTGTGGTGATTTATTGTTGAATTTATTGCTCCTAAAATCCTTACATGGCATCCTCTACTGGTGTATACACATTTTTGTATGATTATGTTCATATTCTCATGGCATATGCCTTTAAGATCCTTAGTGGACATTAAAATCATGCTAAAGCATAGAACTCGTGTTTAAATATGCTTTTGAAGAATCTGTATGTTAGTGTGGCTCCAAATTCTTGAAAGCATTGAGTGATAACTGAGCTAATGCCTGATCACAGGCATTTCCTAGCAGCTTTGCAGTTCTTAACAAAGATACCTGTTTTTGACAGAGGACTGCTGCTGGATAGGACTTTAGCTGGGATTGCTCTGAAATTGCACTGAGCTTATTTGGGAAACAATGTAATAACTGCAAACCTCATTACTGCTTGCTCCAAGTTCAGGCCTGATCTTCCGTGCTGTGGGTATCTGTATATATTCATAAAGAAGTTTATAAAAAACCCCAGAAGTCTGTGGTTAGCCAAGTGGAGAGCAGATGCAAGGCAGTATCTTCTGGCACAATGGCATATTAGAAGTGCAGTGTAAATACCTGTATAGATTGAAGATTTGGCTGCAAGTGCTCACAGAATGGCTTCTATAGTCCTTTTCAGGGGAGATGCACTGCGACTGAGGTTGTTCGTAGTATGTCTTAAAATTTATGATGAAAGCCCCCAGGCAAGAAATTCTGACTGTCTTCCATTTCAAGCCTTTAGTGGACGGAAATGAAGGTGCTTTGAAAGTTTGTAGTCTGTTTCTTAGCATTGCACTTACTACTTGAGGGAACATACAGTAGATGGAAAGGAGCCAGATTTCTCTCAGCTCAGGTTTTGTTCTCTGAAATTGTGATTGTGTCTTGAAGATGTTAGACATTCTATTGTTTGCTTTTTTGGGAGTGGGCATTTGTTTGCTTTCTTTTTGTGTTGATGTTGAATTACCCATGGGTTTGTCAGGACTGATATTTCTGAGATAGGCTCTTTACAGATACATAGGAAGATAGGTTTCCCTGACCATTTGCAGTTCAAGGAGACAAATTGAACAAGGGAGGGAGATCTATTGACATCCTTTCAAAAACAACAAAAAACCCTGCAACTTTGAATGAGAAACTACTCTTGCCTTTGGGCTCTAATCTATCTCTGCCATGTTTAAGAAGCAGTATGACAGAAGTACTTATTGCTATTCAAAACATAAAATATATAATCTTTCTTTTTCACTTCTTTCACTACATCCATAACTCTTCCTAAATCTCCCTAACCTGAAGTAATACTCATATTGCAAATTATTTTGAATGAGTGGAAATACTATTTTTCCTTCTTACTCTCTTTAGAAAGTAATTTGAAGGTTATAGTACTAATATGGGGGACACAGGGCTCCAATTCAGAATCCTGTGAAGCTGTTTAGTCATTAGAATTAAGTTCTTCTTCAGTGTTAGGAATCTCTGAGGCAATTGACAGCCTTGCCTTCAGCACCAAGGGCTGAAAATTTAAGTGCTTGCTTGTTGTCACAGGAAACTGTTGCCCCTTTGTGGGCTTGGCCCTAATGGTAAAAGGACACTGAAGAAATCATTCACTTCTGTGAATTAATCAAGGTTTTATACCAACCAGGTGGAATACCTGGAAATACAGCCTTGTTTTTCATTATCTGTGTCTCAGTACAGGAGAGAGCCAACTCTGTGTGTACTTCTCATTATAGTGGCAGCATCAGTGTTTTCAGCAGGGGTGCGTAAATTTTGAGGAGAGTTGTTGTTAATTAACAGCTGTTGATATCAGCGGGAAGAGAGCTCAAATGTTGGTGGTATTCTGATGTAGAGGATCAAAAAGTAAAGCTAAGAGTTTTAGGGGCTTGAGTTTGATTTTTGCTTTTGTTTCTAGTGTAACAGGTTTTATGGAGCCCTTTAAAAAGCGTCGATATTCCAAAATTGTCCTTGAGAGTTTAATAATTTAATGAATACTGAAGTAGTGAGCTGTTTTGTGGAAGAGGTTTTGGAAGATGGGGGAGGGAAGGCTGGGGGACAAAAAACCGTGAACATTCAAAACCTTAAAATTTGGTGCTCAACTCCTGTAAACCTATACGTTATCAAGCCATTTATCTTGTGTTTATTTTAGTACTTAACATGTGCATTTAGACAGAATGTAGATAGTACTAGATAGAAAATAGCATGATACAAAAAAATACTAATAAATAGTACCAAAATATTTATAAAACTTATATAAACCATATAGAAAACAGCAGAAAAAGTAATTGGATGAAATACCAGATAACATAGTTAGTATTTGCAAATTGCAACTTGTTTTTTTGTTTGATTTTTGTGGATTTTTTTTGCCAGATCTGTTTTACCAAATTCTCAGAAGTACTTTGCCAGCTGTATAGGAATTTTAAGACTGTGGAAAATAAAAAGAGTATTTTCTTTTAGGGTCTACTTCTTTGCAGTAGTGGAAAAAGACGCACCTCAGATTTTGTTCTAAGAACTTGACATAAGCTAGAATGAATTTGTGACTATTTTCAGTAGCAAATAGACATTACTATGCTATGTCATGTGTTGTATTCATATTTTAGGTCATAAGAGGGAGTAAACATTTAGTTGTAATTAAATATACCATATAATTCATTGAAGTTGCTCTGCAGGCTTTTTTCTCCGTCGTGTGTTTTCTTATTTTTTTTTTTTAAACTTAAGAAAATCTGACCTTTCTATTATTTCTTTAATCACAGATTGCAACAAAAGATGGTGCACTTTGGAAAGTGGCTTTCTGAGCTACTATGAAAATGATAAAACTACCACTCCTAATGGTATGATTGACATCAGTGAAGTCATCTGTCTTATAGTACACAAGTCAGACTTCATTTTAAATAGAGGGTAAGCTCCTGAATTCTTATTTCAGTAAACAAACTGTTCATTTTTTCTTGAATTTTGAATAGGCAGTTTAGAAAAAAGCTGGTTTTATTTGACTTCAAGAAATCAGTGCTATGTGATATTTAGGGAATTTTTTATAGTGATAGAATGAAAATATTAGGGTAATTTAAAAGGGCAGCTTAAATTAGATACATCTGTTTCTTACTAAATCTGTAATGCATATTCTCAGTGCTTGAAAGGTTACATGATGATAAATTGAATGAATAATATTAATTTTTCTTTCTGGGATTGACCACTGCCTCAAGCCAAAATTCTTGCTTTCCTTCTTCCTTCTAATACAGCAGACTAGAGCTCTCCACAATGTTTCTGGATTTGGTCACAGAGGTATTGTTTTTGGAATCCATTCTTTGTTCTGTAGCTGAGGACAACAGTGTAACTGATGAACATTTTTAATTGGAAGAAACCGTATTTTTTTTTTTTTGGGAGGGGGGGTGTCTTGTTTTTTCTTTTATAACTCTCTCACATCCCATTTGTACATTGAAAACATCACATGGAGAGTGACCTAAATCTGATTCCAGTAATAGTAAATTTCTTTAGTGCAACATTTTTGTTTAAAATATACTTTGTATTTGTCTAACAGACTCTATAACACTTTCTTTATATTTTTTAACCTGTGTATATGCACCTAAAATAAAAATAACTTTATGTAGTATAGTACTGTAATGGTTTTAGTTACAAAACAAAAATGGTTGCAAAGAAAGTATAGTCTATTCAGTAAGCTTCTGAAAAAGATAATGGGAATAAAAGACAGACTACTACAGGGGAGAGAAGTCCTGAAACATGGTGATGTCTCAATATGCTATCAAATATAGAGAAGTGACCTTAACTATTCTGCAGTAGCTCTGTGATACCCAGAAAAAAGAAAAAAATCACTTTTTCCTTCTGTCTTCAAATTTAACCTATTGCTTATTCATTTCCAAATGGTTCCATTTTAGGGTAATAACTAAATTAAAAAACATGTTGGCTGAATACTTCACTCTTTGGAAATCACTTACCTCCTGTTGTACTTTACCTGTGATTGAGGAGTTTTATGAGAAATTTTATTTAGATTTGATATTTTATGTAGTGAAACAGCTGGTCCTTAAAAATGCCTATTCTGTTAGTCAGAACTAAGTGTTTATATAATTTTCAAAGTGGTTATTGAAAATGATAAAAGTGACTCATGCTTAGCTGTCCACATTTAGACAAATCTCAGTCTTCAACATTGAAAGGAAAAAGCATACTCCATCTATTTGGCATCTAATGAGAGGTCACAGACAAAATCATACTATAAATTGGTAAACCATAATTTGTGAGTTAAAGACTGACTGACCCTAACTTCAGCACGATATTTACTTTCCAAATTCCACACCAGTTTAAACTGGTTTGTGTTTTCTTCTTTTACTGTCCTTATTTGTCCATTAAAAATTGAAAAAAGAGGTTTCATCTGCTTAAATAGTGTATAATTTTTAAAAGGAAAATACCCAAGAACCTCCCTTAAGAAAACTTTTAAGAGCTTCTTGAGCTACAGCAACTTCAAACTATTCCTACTCTTCTTGGTGATGGCAGGTGATACACAGTGACCACGCATTTCACCTCAGCAGATTCAGGCTGTCTGACAGGAAAAGCCTCTTCAGTTAGAGGGCAGGAACAGGTTGGTGACAAGAATAGTACTCTCCATCCTTGACTGCTTTCAAGGCTTCTCATTGTGATGATCCCTCTCTGAGCAGGAGATTAGACCACATGACATTGAAAAGTCCCTATGAACCAACATTTCAACTTGTTTGCAACTTCCCGTTCAACTAGTTGTTCAGCTTATATTAAACATACAAAAAATATTTTGGATGCGTCACAAAAATATACTTTATCAAATAACATGAGCTTGTGAAAGCAAAAAATTCCCTATACATTTTTAATGACTATATGTAAACATTTTTGTGCATTTTGGAATTATTCAAAAAACTATTAAACCGTAGCCTTTAAACATGTATTACTGACCTGAAAAGTACTTTGATTTTGTTGTATTGTTAAGTGCTTTATTATTAGCTGGGCTGTATTTGTAATATTGGAGGAGAAAAGCAGATGGATTCCATTCCATACATATGAAAGAATAGAAAAATAGTGAAATAAAACACTTGCATGTCTACTCTTTGTAGACTAAATACAGCTGTGTTTCTTCTCTTGCTTGCTTTAGGGACATCTTTACATTTGAAATATACTTACTGTCAGAACGTGTTTTTCTGTTTGGAGCTGAAACTGCATATTCACAAAGAAAATGGACTTCAGCAATAGCTAAGGTAAGACTGATAATTATCTGTTTCAGTTAGGCCAGGAGCCTTTGCACAAATAATAAAGTGCCATTGTTTGCTTAAAACCTTCGAGAAACCATTATTGATGAATACTAATCTCTCCTGTGTGTAAAGGTTTCTTGTGCAGCAGGAAGAAATAACTTTTGTAATTTAATGTTTGAAACAAGATAATAAAATGTGAAAGGAATTGAAGCAGCATTTTACTGCCAACCTTAAGAATATATTAAATGTGCTCTAGTATAAAGACATATACTGTATGGGTATATTTCAGCTAAGTTTTTTATGGTTGCAGTTCTATTAAATTTATTTGCTGAAATGGAATTCATAAAGTGATACCATATTTCATACTGTTTCAAATCATTACTAATTAAATCAATGGTAGTTTAAAAGCAAAAATGTTTGAATTGTAGAGCATGAATGGAAAAAATGTTAAACCTGATTTTACATTTTAAATTTAGTGTATCTATGGGTTTATGAATGTGGGTTTTATATCTCAAAGTTTTATTTCTTTACTGTGACCTTCATCCTAGAATCCTATAGATTTGCAATATTTTGATTTTGTTTTTTAGGGGCAGAGGGTTTTTTTCTTCATCTGACTCACCCCATTTTTTTTGGTAGCATTTTGTACCCCTGGTGGCTGAATCACTGCTAGAGCGAGACTGTGACCTCATTGGGCAGCTGTACTACAAGGATTGCCATAACCTGGATCAGTGGAGAAAAGGCTGGTTTGCTATAGAGAAGTCGAGCCTTTACTTTTGTCTTGAAATGGAGGATGCTGAAGAAGATTCCATATATCTAAGAAGGTTACAAGAACTAAGTAAGAACATCTAGTATTCAGAAAATGTTCTATGGGATTAATTCACTGTTAAGGACATTTCTATTACATTTCAAAATAATAAATATTGGGAAGCTCAGTAACTATTCCTTCACATGTGTCAGATGTTCTTCCAACTCTTATCTAAATATGGAGTTGGTTAATTTGTGTCTTGGATTTTTTTTCCTACTTTTTGGCACATGCCAGAGAAATTTTTCACGGCTTTAAAATGAATGATGACAATTTTTGTTCCCATTGCAGCAGTATCTTTCTTACAAGAGTACAGAATTGAATAATAATATGTAACCTTTTGGGATTATTGTCTTGTATTTTTGACAGGGCAGAAATACTCACTGCAGAATACAATCTTGAGATGATTGACAGGTCTAGTTTTAAAATACTCAAACATACTGGAAAATTATAATTCTCTTGGAAAATTATTTCACAGTCTAATAGACTTTTTTCCAGTACTAAAAATATTATTTGCCCAATATCATGATGTGTAGAGATAAGAATGAGATAAGACAAATGGTCTTCTCTGACCAATTTTATATCATAGTTTGTAATTATGCTCTGAATCCTCTTTTAAGCATATCTGCCCTACTTGTTTTTATACTGAACAAGGCAATATGTTACTTAGAAATATACACATAATTTGAGGTTTATAATAAAGTAACATAGAGAAGATAATTTAGCACTTTATTAATGATACTCTTTATAAATGCTGACAGATTGTGGACTGTTTTGCAGGAGCTTGCCTAAATGCCATTGGGTTTTCTACTGTTTATTTACTGCCACCTTGTATTTGATGTGAATAACACCATGAAGGTGTTTTTTAATCAGGAATGTTTTTATGCCTCTAGGTGTCTTTTAACTTGTGCATACTTTTGATCCTAATTCAGAATTAAAAGATTAGGCAGTAAGAGAACAGTTCCTGATATTTGTTTTGATGATGCAACTGTAATTGCCTCTGCCAGAATCATAAGAGCATGCAAAATCTCTGTATATTATATCTCATGTATAAAAATGAAACGGTTTTGACTTTCAGTTGAGAATTTGTTTTGCTTGGGGGTTTTTAATATTAGTTGTATTTCATGGAAATACTATATGTCTATACTCTTTTCTTTGATTTCTGCTTTCTCCAGAATATAACTGCTCAGCTATTAATACTGATTTGTATAAATGAAACTTGAAAAATAATGAATCATTTGTGGAAGTATAGTAACTTACATTCTTGAATTTTGACTCAGTAAATATAGGTGAGGCTAGGAGTATGTGTAGTACAAAAATATCATATAACATGCAGTGTGTTTATTTTGTTTCATTGGTATTTAGAACTTTACTCTCTCTGGGAATTAGCTGAAATTAGGTGTGGATTATATATGAAATGCACTTAGAGAAATTTAAGTTCTCAGAATTTTGAATTAGTAAGCAGGTTACATTTAATTTACTGGTTTTAGTATTGTGCACAGTATAGTTTTTTAAGCAGTGCAACTGAAAACTATCTAGATGTATTTGCTGTTATGTATAGTGTAGGTGTTTTACAGGGTGCTTTTTTTAGCAGGGATAACATAAGGCAACATAAAGAAGGGTGGTACTGATCTTCATGCTAAACAGATAATTTGCAATATCTTATAGTAAATATGTACAGCCATTAAGGTGCAAAAAGTTATTGGATTCCAAAATCCAGCTTACTTCTGAATCATTATATCTTCTACAACTTGTATTTACAAGTTTAGTATAATAAAACACTGTAGCATGTTCTCACATTAAGAAGTGCATGTTTAAACTTTCTTGATTATGTTCTGTGTTAGTTTTTCTTTTAAATTTAAATGTGTTGTGGTATTTTGTGGAATTTTGTTTCTAGTATCAGCAGCATTCTTTATTTGCAAAGTTGAAGAATTCCATGCTCCTTTTGCTACTGGAGATAATTTTGAAAAAAACGTGTCTATATCTGTATGCATGTATGGGTTTGCCTATAAATATATGCTTGTGAAGGTCATATGAAAGTGTATGTGTTTTGTTTTCAGCAACCAGTAGTGTGATACAAAATGGAGAGAGAATAGATGTCCTGCTGCTCGTTGAAAAAGGAAGGTAAGGTTCCTATCTGAAAAAATCTTTGATCTATTTTTATATTGATATTTCAGAATTAATGTTGATAAGTTCTGGAGTTTTTTCACTTAGGGTTGCTAGCGAGAGAGTAAATTTGCAGACTTTTAAAGGAGGGAATATCTTTGTGCATTAATTACATTTTATGTCTGTGTCACGAAATGTTAACAAGCACTACTTAATTAAAAACGTTTTTCCCACTGAGAAAATTATTCCCAGATTAGTCTGCCAATAATGATTTCTTCAGAAAGAGCCAACTCCTTTTGCCATATAAAAAAAAAAAATTACCTCTTTGGAGCATTTACTACAAACTACTTGATTTTTTAATCATTCTTATGTCTCAGAATTCTGTGTCTCCATCTGCCTAGGTCAGGTTTGAGAGGATATGAATGAGTCCTCTGGTTAATCTTATTGTAATATCTGATCTCAGCTAACAATATACCATCTAGGAAAAAGCATACTTACGACAGAAACATGATCCATATCTGCTTCCAAGCAGGTAATATTCGGCAGGGGTGACTGTGTCATATTTATAGTGATAGGGGAGATTGGAACTTGAGGTGAGGTAGGTATTTCTGCCACAAATATGGGTACAAATACAAAGATGAAAGTAAAAATTGTGGAAGATAATTCTTAGTTTTTAATAGATTAAGAAATTTTTTTATTTCAATGATAGGTTATTGGGCAAGAGTCTGTCTTAAATGGTGCAGTATTTGTACAGTCTTTTGAACAGGTAATAATAGGTTAATAAATGAAGGGTGTTTTTCTCTTTGGCAAACAAAAAAAAAACCTCATAGATACCTTTGACATCTATTCAGAGTTGGAATAGCTTGTCAGAAATGCATTGTAACTTGTGTTTTCTGAATTTTAACTCTTTCTAGGATATTGTATAAGTTTCAGAACTGAGTAAGGCTATGCAGGTTAGAAGGAAAAACTTTTTCTTGTCTTTTTTGGGAGCATTCTGTTTCATTTTGGGTTTTTTCTTTGTTTGTTGATTTGATTTGTTTTGGTTTGTGTGTGTTTGTTTTTTTTTTTTTTTCAAAATAGCATATTGAAAGATGCAGCGTTAAGTAAGCTACATACACCAAACAGGGAACCTGAGGTATCCTATTCAAGGTACAGTCCAAAAGATGGATATAAACCATGCATATCATTTCATAGGTATCAATGCTGAGCAAAACTTTTAGCTCCAAGTCAGGGTTTATTATTTATTTCATTATAATATTTCTGTCAAGTGAGGGTAGGTTTTCCCTGAACTACTTTAGTAGCTCAAGGGAAATTCTGAACTATTTGAAAATAATTTCAACAGGGACACAGGCTGATTTAAGGTGGACATGAATATATTTATTTTTTTTTCACTGAAGTCTGCCATAAAGAATTTAAATGCATAGTCTTCACATTATCTTGAACATTGAGAGCCATATGGGTGTATAGGCTTTGGCATGGTGATTGTTGTTTAGGGTATTACTTCAAAACTATCCAGGTGTGCAGGACAATTGTATGAGATTGCATCTTAAAGTGATAAACAATTTAATGTGTGTGTGGAAAATGATTAAATATAAAATCACCTTTGTCTATAGACTCAATTACTGTAAATGGAAATAAAGCCACTAATCCTCTTTGTGCTCCTCCAAGCTGTAGATAAATTAATATCCTTGAGATGTCATCAGCATCAAATAAATAAAATGTCAAAGTTTGTAGGCTTTCCTATTCTGTCTGTTATTTTATATCTGTGCTTATCTAATGTCAGCTTTGGCACAGATTGATCGCTTGGAAGCTAATAAAATTCTTGTTAATTTTTTAGTCACTTAAATGCAGGATAAATTATAAAATAAATAAAAAGTGTTAAATAAAACAAGATTTTTCCAGAGTTAGGAAAAGTTTAGGAGGAAAAACAACCCAATGACCATGAACCAAACCAAGAAAAGCCACCCTCCTTTGCATAAAAAAATAAATGTGGCCAATGTCTTAAAGTGTCTGGTTAAATTTTATTAGAAAATATTATGGAAATTCCTTGAGGTATTTTTCTACTGACTTTCTCTTTGTTACAATTACTTACACCTTTTTTTCAAGTCTCAGTCTTTGGCCTGATTAATTAGGGAAAGTCACACATTTACATGTATCATATATCTTTGTCTTTTACACTTTTTCCTTTAATTACTGTAGGTAAAAGAATGACTGCAGTTGTTACAGATGGACTTTTCACTTAAGAATGAGTGCATATGCAAGTAAACATTTTCAGAAACTATAAAAACTGCAGGTCTTACTGCTAAAATTATTACAATGTAATAAATCTATGAATTTTTGATTCTTAAAAGCATAATAAATTTGGGATACAAAAATTTAACATTAATCTGATACATATCTACTCAAAAGAAGAATTTACAATTAATTTTGGGCTGTAATATACATAATACTTTCAAGCTTGTATAAAATACAAGAATTCAGAGACAATACTGCCAAAAAAGGCATGTGAGATTTTCCCAAAGTATCTTAGATATTAATACAATCCACTCCTACCCCTTAGTTTTTTGCCCCCTCTTCCTTTACCCTGCTTTCTGCTTGGCACCCTGCTGATCATTTATTCTCTATATGACATGTTCATCTGATGATGTCTATCATCTCAGAAATAAGAGGTGGCAATCATACCAAGTAATAATATGTCATCAGAGGCTGAACCACACTAAAAGATTTCTCACAGAAGAAACGCTTCTCTTCTGAAGATTGTTGTCTTTTTTGAAGCTCAGTGTAAATTTTCATGATAATTCTAGATGACTTTTAATTCTACATGATTTTTTTTTTTTCAGATCTCAGACATGTTAATGCTTGTGTTTGTGTATCTTCACTAAAATAAATTACAGAACACCCTCTTTTTTTAACATCTACTGGAATTTTGTTGCATTTTGGTCTCTATTGGAGCATATTGTCCGGGCTGCTAGAACTGTTTCTAACTCAGCTGGAAATCTTGACTTGTCACAACACTGTGGTGTATAGTTTTACACCCTGATCAGATGGCCATTTGCCTCTTCTTGCTTTCCACTTTCATAGCTGAAATATTCTAGTTTTGTAGTTGAAATGCTTCTTGACTTCTTCCTAGAAGTGGCAAACCATTTTAAGGTTTTCTGTGTTTGAGGCTTCCCTTTGTCACACAGAGGTGTCCTCTGATTTGATCCATATTCAGTTTGGATTTTTTCCCTTGATCTCTGTATTTTTAAAATGCTTGAAGTGACTGGTGATACTTGACCTCCTGTTGCTATCCAAACAGAAGTTGCATAGCATATTGCTGAAATAGCTACTCCTGTGTAATTCAGCAGAGGCCAACAGACGGATCTGCACGATGAAAAGAAGAAAGTTGTCTGAAAACATCTGTATACATTTGTTTTTAAATGTGTCTTCTATATGTAGAATTTAATGCAAAATCTCTAATGCTACCCTTTAAAGAAACAGTTGTGCAAATAATTCAGTTTCAAACATTTCTTATATTTTTCTGAAATAATTTAAGCTTTCTCTTAGGTGTCAGTGAATGTTTTCAGACCATAATGTAATCCAGATGGTGCTTTTTTCTCCCCTGTTATGCTTCTGATGTAGTTAGCTCTTTCTTATTATGGATAATAAACCTTCCCTACATACTGGCACAATTTCTTTAGGCTGATGGTTCATTCAATGCTTTCTTCTTAACCCTTTGATGATAGCAGTAAGTTTTCTCATAAAATGCAGTTATGAGCATAAAATTCTAAAATCCAGAATTAATATAAACTTAAGGGTCAGGTGAAAGGACTTGTGCTTCCAATATGGTATGCTGGATATAAGACCTTTTGAAGGGTCCCTTGAAGAAATACTGCTTGGTTACATTTAACAGCAATTTTTAATGGCACATCCATGCTTCAGTTACAATTTGATTTTCCAAAATAATTTCATATCAATATATACATTCTTAGTACCTCTGTTTTCAGAGAGGTAAATTATTAGAATCATGTGGGAATTGCCAGAGGGCGCCGAGTTGTACCAATGTCTGTTTCTCACTCTCTCTGCCCACCTTGCCCAAAATGACCTAGTACCACTGCTTTCCCATGGCACATCTGTGCAACAAAGCTTATAGACAGAGCTAATGCTGGGGGACCTTGCAGGATGGGTTAAAAAGAAGCCTTTGCACTCTTGTGGGTGAGGTGTGGTCACATGTTGTCTTTCTGGCTGCTGGTGCAGAAGGATGTGCTGGTAGTCAACAATAAAGCTGGGTAGGTAATGGTACCTTCCCTAATGTTGAGACTCATTGATCTGCTGCAGTCACTTGTGCCAATTCAATTCTCTCAATTCACTAGGGCAGAAATCTATGTTGGCAGGCTGCCTTGTTTGTTTGAGTACTTAAATTATTAATTTCTTGGCTATGGACGGTATGTGCTTCACACAACATAGCAAAAATTCTGCCATTTTGCATGATGTTGTCACTATTGCCAACTATTTGTTATGAAATGTGAGATCTTTATCAATTTTTAGAACTGAAAAAATAGCACATATATAAACATATAGAAGGCTGTGAATTTGTGTTGAAGGAATGCATTTTGCTCGAGTCTGTGGAAAATAGTTGGTAATCTGCATGGTAGATCATCATAAACATTACAGTACAAATTCTTTCAAAAATGTTTACTTCTATAAGCTCTTTAAATTCCTCAGTTTTATGTTACATGGGACATCACTATGTTTCAGCCTGTGTTTATGCTTTGTTTTAAACCTTGGATTTAATATAACTTTATATTTTGATAATGATAGTTCAGTGAGAAATGCATGTATTTGTTATTAATTCTGTCTGAAAACTGTGTGAAAGAGAAGAACACAGAGGTTAAATCTGCAAAGTTAACTCCATTGCTTCATGAAGTTCTGTAGAAGACTTCTGCTGTGCTTGAGGAAAGCTCTGCTCTTCTGCTGGAAATTATTTCCCTTTTCATTACTTCCAGGTTCATGGAAGTAAAAAAAAAATCATTTCCAGTTGGGGGGCGGGGGGGAAGTTGTTAAGTTTTTCCAGAATGACTCAACTGATAAGGACTGCTTTAAACATCTTATTTTTAATTTTTTTTATGTTTTTCTGATTTAAATTTATTCCAGATGTGTTGTCTCTCAGCCAAAAATTATTGAGGTTTGAGATGAGATTTTTAAGCAACTTCTATGGGAAATTGACTGGGTTCTCAAATGTGTCTGGCACTAGTTTAATTTCCTTTTCTCCCTTCTTCACTTTTGTGGTATTGTAGTGAAAATGCATCTCTGATTTAACTTACTTTTTGATGCTGCCACTCTGGAGATTTTTGACTGGGCAAGTATAATTTTTTCAAAAATAATTGGTTGCCTTCTACGAACAATCCAGGTTCCCAGATAGCAGCAAATATTTCATATGTATATTTCTTACCAGCAACTTCTCTTTCATGACTGTGTTGGTCCTCTGGCACTACAACTTAAACAAATACATTTTCTTTGCTGGTTATTAAGTAGCCTCTTCCTCTGTAACTGAATTAAGCTCAACAGCTTCTCAAATTTTAGAAAACAATGAGAAAATCATCACTTTTTACTTCTGATATCTTTTTTCTAGTATGATGCATTGAGGGGAAGAAGGAAACATCCATAAAATACAAGGTGATCTTTTCCACATAGTTTAGGTATTTCATATATCACAACAAGTGATTGACAGGCACATGATTAGACTTTCGTATCTCTATGAAAAATGCTGATAAGTTTATATGACCTTTGAAGTTCAGTGCGGTATTTTTTCTCTCCTCCTCTGCTATCAATTCATTGATATGCAGCAGAGTTGCCCTTTTCTTGTTTAAAAGTAATAACATTTTCACTTTACAGTATGCTGCTTCCTGTATATATCGTAATTCTTTGGATAAAAAATAATCTGTTGAGAGTTTCATTTATCCTTTTGCATAATACCGTAATGTGAATCCTGCTGTTCCGCAGGAAAATAAACACACAGTAATATGCATATATATGTACATTTCTTGTGTTGGAAAGCACCATAAATCTTTTATAAATCATTGTTCTGACCTCTTCTGATCTGTGAATAATAGAAGGAAACGAGTAGAGAATCATGCACTGTCAAACTTTTTTTCTACTAACTTCAGACTTGTTACTTTCCGTATATATGTATGGCAATACCAATACCAGAAGATGTGGTGATGTATTCTTCAGAAGACATTGGTTGAAAACTACCTGTTTTGACAAGTCTTAAGGAAATTTGACAGCACTGAATTAGGCTCACTCATTTTGCTGCAAAAATAGGAGAGCTTTATGCATTTTTTTTTTTTTTTTTTTTCTGAGTGGAGGAGAGAAGCTCTGTTTCTACTATACAGGCATGTGTGGTAGTTAACATGACTTTTGAAGTAGTGAAGTAAAGACTTCCTAAAAACATGATTCAGTGGGATGAAATATTTTAGTGTCATCTACTCTGCTGCTGAGTGGCTCAGTCTGTATGGTGGATGTTGAGAAGAGTTCAGATCCTGGCTATGTGTATGTAATACATTGACTGCATTCCCAGTTCCTACCAAGATAGGAATGCTAGAATGGAAACATTTATAAAAGCAAAATTGAAAGATAGTAACAAAAAGAAATGAAATTAAGTATTCCCTCATCATATAAAATGCTTCTTCGCCCCTCCAAAAAGGAAGTAATCAAAATAAATGCATTTTCTATTTTGATGAAATTGTTCTTATAGAAGTTCTGTAGAGCATTTTGACTTTTCCTAATTAGCAAATAAATGGTCATTAGAGAAAATTGATCCTTTACATGTCTTTCGTGGGAGATCAAATGACGTACGTAGAAAAGTTTGCTTAGTATTTTAACACTTTAAACGGTTGCTTATTACACACATACATATGGTAGGACATACCCTCTTAAACTTTTCAATTTTGGTATTTTCTCTTAGAAGCTACCTTGTCAGGGTGGCACACAGGAGGTTACTGTAGCATGCTTAAACAAAAGAGTCAGAACAAGGCTGTGCTTTGAGTTACAGGCGAAGTGTTGCATTAACTTACTCTGCCTCGACTCGTACCTTTTTCATATATGTTCCTTAGCTTTGTGATAGTGGGTGATCATTTTGATACTTGTGTAGGAGGGAAGTTCAGCATGTCTCAGCTACTCTATAGAAGAGGTTGGTGGGTGTGTGTGGTGTTTAGGGGTGTGAATACAAAAGAAGGAAAGCTTTTTACAGTGTTGAAAGTTGTCTCTAAATTTTTTTCCTGCTTAGCCGTGGCTTGGACATATGAATGCATAATGTAGGAGCAAGACTGAAGAAGAGTAATTAAAATGTTGGCAGGTTCTTTCAAAGGCTTGTGACAGTGTTTGTGGCATTTCTTTCATTTTTTATGGCACTGGTAATACAAATGAATTTGGAAAAAAGAAAAAAAGAAAGATGCTCTAACAATAGCCCACCATCACAGCTTTATGTGGTGAAAGGTGCCTTGATGTCTTACTCCAAGTATTTTTTTTTTCTTTTCTGAACATCTTTGTTGCTGTGGTACAATAACATCTTTTTTTATTTCTTTCTCAAATTCAAAATATTTTTATACTTTTCAGAACGCTGTACATCCATGGCCATACAAAGCTGGATTTCATGGTCTGGTATACTGCAATTGAAAAAGCAGCAGGTACAGATGGTAATGCACTACAAGATCAGCAGCTCAGCAAAAATGATGTCCCTATTATAGTGAACAGCTGCATAGCGTTTGTTACACAGTATGGTAAGTAGAGTGGATTTTATTCAGGCTAAGATCATTTGTATAATACCTGACCACCCCCAGTACCAGATCCTATTGAATGAGTTTATATGTTACTTAAAGTAAAACCATGCCCCTGATTAGCCTTGCCATTCTTTAATGAGATGGTGCAATACACTACCACGCATCTGAGAATGGCTAGTTTGGGGAAATACAATTTGGTAAATGCCCTTTATAGACACTTTTCTATTTTAAATATTGTATTGTTTGCCTTATGAAACTCAGGCTTGGGGTCCACTGCCCCAGTGCAGACAACTCAGCCCAGAAAACAAACTCTGCAAACCTGGAAAAGCTGTGGTCTGAACGCATCTTGGAAGCTGGCATTAACTGTGGAGTTGAGTTTAGTCTTAGATTGCTGTTTTTTTAGTGAAATAACCTAAGGACATATAGTTGGTTGCCATTTATTTAAGTAAATTTTGCCAGCATAACTTTCCATGGCATTAGGTTATATGCAGATGATGTTGGTGTCCTTTTACTACTGCAAATTCATGAGTTTTCTTGTGAGATTGCTAAATGCGTATCAACCCTGTACAAATCTGTCTTTGGTAGAAATGTGTCTGTAACCTCTGTCAGTATGAGAGCACCTAAATACTATTTGAGTCATTTAAGTTTAACTAAATAACCTTTGGATAGGGCAGCAGTGCATTATTGTAAATAGTTGTATTGAGCTTACACCCAGTGCCTAAAAGTAAGAAAAAAAGCTTTTACTAAATTATTTTTAATCATTAGCAATAGAAATTATTCCAAGTATAGTTTTTGCAGTATTACCCACTGAATGGTTAAAGCAGGGTAATTATGTCTGCCACTTAGAACAATTGGTGTAGTCTCAATTAAAATTCAATTTCCTAATGTGTTTTAAATCAATTAAATATTTATCAAAAATATGCTTTTCAAGATCAGCATTAGTAGCTGTTAAAATGCTCAATTGAAAGCTGAAGGAATTATCTGTATGCCTTACTTGCATTCATACATCTTTTGCGTCATCATTGTAAAGATTCTTTCTTTAGCTGTAGTCCACAGAAGAGAGATGCTCTTGCAGTCCAGGGCTGTTCCTGACAGTAACACCACAAAGGCCATACCAAATGGAAGTGCCTGTGGGCATTACAGCAAAGGAGAACTGTAAAAACATTAGACATTATTTCACAGGTTTTGAGAGAGTATTTAATTTAACAGGTGTATAAGAAAAGCTGGGTTTTGCATAAAGTACTGTCCTCTTTCTAGATATGTGAATGCAGAAATCACCTCTAGAAGATAAATAGCCCTGCACATCTATGCCAAAGTTACTCAAGTTTTCAAAAACAAAAAGTTTTGACTCTAGTAACATATGCAGTGATTGAAGGTAGTCATAACTTCATTTTAAACTGTACATTTCTTTTTTAAGCTGTCTTCAGTGTTGGTTTTTTTTACACATAAGAATAGTAGCTGACTGACATCTTCCGGAACATGAGAAAAATCAGAAAAAAGGGTATTTTCTACTAATCTTGAGGCTTTTAAGAATAAAATATTTCAGGTTGGATGAATGCAATAATACTTTGAGTCTTAAGCTGAGTTCATCCATAGAGTAATAAAATAAAAGGAGTTTTCTCATGAAAGCAGCTGTGTTTTATGTGCAATATGATACCCATCATCAAAACTTCTTCTCTTTACTGTGCCTTTTGAAAGTACTGTTTTAGGAAGTCCTGAAGAGATTTGGGGATTTGAAATGCCTGTAAAATACTCTTGAAATAGTGATCCCAGGCTTGCTTACTATTATGGTGAGTATTTTTGCAGAGAGGTCTAGTTGGGTGTAAGAAGACTTGGCAGTGTTTTCATTAACAAAGTGAGTATGTGTAAAACATCAGAAAGATTTTGTTAGGAAATGCAACATTTTTGGCAGCCATGTATAATTTTCATATAATGATGTCTGGAATTTTTAGAAGAATACTTAATTTTACATTCATTTGTTTTTCTCTCCTGTATTTTTGTGCCTTAGGTTTAGGTAGCAAGCAGATCTATCTTAAGAATGGTGATTCTTCAAATGTGGCGGAACTGCTGGAAAGCTTCAAAAAAGATGCAAGAAGTGTTAAACTAAGAGCAGGAAAACATCAACTTGAAGATGTGACGGATGTACTGAAAAGTTTTCTTTCTCAAATAGATGATGCACTTCTCACTAAAGAACTTTATCCATTCTGGATCTCTGCATTAGGTAATGTATTCAATAACATTCAATGCAATGTTATATGTACATTTTTAGTATCAAATTTGAGGGGATTGTTAATGTACTCGGTGTCAACCTATGTTATTTTATAACTAGCAAAACAATGTAGTGAGGAAAAAATATTTGGGACATGGCTGCAACAGACACATGTTAACCAGAGACGATTATTATAATTTTCTTTTAAAATATTAGTTTCTATATTGCAGTATTTGCAAACTGCAAGAAACAAGTGGTTTCCCTGCCAAACTGCTATAAAATTGCAGGCACAGCAGTAAGAGATGCATGGGAAATACTGACAGAACATTAATTTCTATCTTGATGCATAGGAGTCACATAGGCATATTTACTGTGTGGCAGGATTTGTCTTTATAAAAAGATATTAAAAGCATATACATAAATTCAAATACATGGATGTTGCTTTAATATGAGCCACTAGACTCTCAGGAAATTAAAATATTATCAGTATTACACATTTTCAACCTTTAAACTCAATTTCAAAACCTAGAGAAAAAAATATTAACAGTTTATTCACTTACCACATGATTAATTGCATCAGAAAACAGAAAAAGTTCTGAGGCAGTTTAGATTTAAGTCAGCTCTTTTTAATGGTGTTACAGTGATTCCCCTTCCTGATCTATACATGTGGCTAAAATTCTACTTCAGCTTTACAACAGAGAATCCTGTCCTGTTAAGTGATACAGAAGGTACTTCTGGGAAGACTTCTAGGGAGACAGACTTAAGGTAGAGAGCTGTGGTTGTATTTCAGATACTGTCATTCCCAAAACTGGAATTCCTGCCATTGGCCTTGCTGTTGTTCAGCTATGTCTAATTCAGTACAGCTTATTTACCAGCCCTTTCCCCTTGCTCTCCTCTAGTCAGTCTTGTATATACTTGGATCCTTAAACTACTTTGTGCCTTCAGACACTTTTCCAGTAAATATTTAATATATGAAAATGTCTTTTCCTTTCTCAGTGATGGGAACTCTTAGAAGTACATTTGCACTTGTGCATATGCAGTTGCACTCACATGTACATGCACAAACTACCAGTTAAATATGCTTTGAGATGCTGTTCTGGGCTTTAGTCTTAAACTGTGGCAAATGGTGCTTATATAGAACTGTCCCTCTTTATTGGTGTTTCCCTGAACTGGTGTACAATAATAGACTTTTTTAATAGTGTTTTGTCAGCATTGCCTTTATGAAGAAGAGGTTGATTTGGTAAATAGTAATTTTAAAAGACTAGATGATGCTGATGTAGTTAATGAGAACTGCTCTTGGTTTTTAGTGTGCATTGTTATTAATTCTCAATGATTATTATTTTCTGGCAGATACACAGAATGAAAAGGAGCGTGTGAGGAAGTACAGAGCTTTTATTCAGAGTCTTCCACCAGTCAATAGAGCAACTTTGGCTGCTTTAATTGAACATCTTTACAGGTCATTGCAAATAATGCATTGTAGCAGAGAAATTCATATAATGTGTTCTCAGTATAACTCTACAGTATATGAAATGTGGCTTGTTTCATTAACTAGTAATCACAAAAGCTTATCTAGTTTCAGCAATTAATTACATTTGGATTCCTTTAATTGATAATGTGTTTTTATTTTGGTTGTATTTTTAGCAGTATCTATAAAAATCAATGGATTGGAACAGCCTTACAGGGAGAGAGGGCTGCCAGTGTATGTGTCCAAGTAGGGTAATTTTTGATGTAGCTTCTTTATGCAATTTCATTTTACTTCAGTCTGCTAGTCTTCCAGAGGATTGTTGCAAATGGCTCTTGAAATTAAAATATTTTTTTTCAGTGAAAATGTCCTTCTCCACAATCTGTTTTGCACATAATAACTTTGAGAATTTTTCATCAGTACTTCATTTTACAACTGAGCTAGTGGTAGAGAATATCCAAAATACAAACTAGTTTAAGCACCAAAGGTCATGACTTATTCCTAGATCAAATAAGGGGCAGAAAATGAGTAAAAAATATGTGACAGGATGATTCTGAGGTGTCATGGTTAAATAGTACCGGTCTATGTTATATCATCTATTGAATAAGTCAAATTATATTTTTGGTGAATTGTAGTGATTATAGAATGTATAGAAACTTCTCTTTACACGATTTTGTGTTCAGAAATTATGTTACATAGCCAGGTACATAGCAGATGTGATTTAAAAATATTTATGTGACTATGAAATTTATTGGTGCCATTATTTGGATAAAGATTGTCCTACATATGGTGTTTAAGAAATTTCTAAGCGTATCCACTTAGAGATATTAATACGATGTTGCATCTGTTCTGAAAGTAGTATGAATTCATGCATTTAACAGCCAAAATTCTGTGGTAGTTTAAAGTGTTTGCCTCTAAAAGAGGACATGTTATGGGAACAACAGAACTGATATGAAAACTTTACCATAGGGATAGGAACTAAGAAGTACCTAATTTCTTTCCACATTTTGTTTGATCTTTGGTCTCAAGTTTGTTGGATATACTTACATTACATGATATAGTGAAACTCTATGTAGCATCGATTTGGCCTCACCTGGAGCACCGTGTGCAGTTTAGGGGTCTGCAGTTAAAGGATATTAAGGTGTTTGAATGCATCCAGAGGAAGGCAGCAATGCTGGTGCCTGAGGACTCTGGGCTTTTGTGCTTCAGAGAAAAGGAGGCTGAGGGGTGACATTGTTCTCTACAGCTTCCTGAGGAGGGGAAGGGGAGAGGGAGGTGCTGGTCTCTTCTCGCTGGTATCTGGTGGTAGAGTGCGTGGAAATGGTTCAAAACTGCATCCAGAGAAGTACCAACTTGTCACGAGGAAGCATTTCTTACTCAAAGGGTGGTCAAACATTGTAGCAGGCCTTTTGGAGGGATGGTGGATGACCCAAGCCTGTCAGTGCAGCTGGACAGTGCCCTTAGCAGCATGCTTTAGCTTTTGGCCAGCCCTTAAGCGATCCACCCGTTGGACTAGCTGATCATTATAGGTCCCTTCTAACTCAGGTATTCTATTCTGGTTTTATTGTTTTCTATTCTAGATAATTCTGATATCACTTGAAATGCAGTTAGAAAGTTTTCATTTCTGCAATGAGGAATAAAGAAATATTAAATAAATAAGTAATAGTACATGTTCTCATTGCATTTAATGTAATTACCTTTTTTGAAGTCCTCTCCATATTCTATAAAGGAGCCTCAGACAATCAAGGGAACAATGAAACAGTCTAAATATGTTTATTTTTCCTTCAACAGGGTGCAGAAGTGTTCTGAAATTAACCAAATGAACCCTCACAATTTAGCCATGGTGTTTTCCTCATGCTTATTTCAAACAAAAGGCCAAACTAGTGAAGAAGTCAATGTAATTGAAGATCTAATTAAAAATTATGTGCAACTTTTTCATGTAGGTATCTTTATGTGTATCCTAAGTGCTCAGATGTTAGAGATTCAAAAATATAAAAATCTGCTTTAAAACAGTCTTCCTACTAGTTCAACGATGTGAGGATTTACAGGGTTTTTGAACTCTAATTCAGTGGATGTTTTTCTTGGCCTGCTTTAAATTTTATTTCCCAGTTAGTTTAACCTGTGTAGGAAAGACTGTTTATGGGATGCTGTGAGCTACTGTTTTCCAAAATGATGCTCATTCTCCTTGCTGTCAAAAGCTTACTAAATTTAAGAAAATTTTTTGATTATGACTATTAAAAAAAATGCTTTTAATCAAATTTTATGGGCCTGATCGGAATTGAAGCATGGAAGGATTTTGTGTTCTTAGTCTCTGAGCTGTGATTGCAATTTGTTTTGTTCCTTAGACCCAGAAATAATGTTAAATCCAGCTGGATATAAAAGCTACTACTAGCAGCAATTCATATTAGCCATTTTGATTTGGAGTTGACTTGGCCACTGTAACATTGTTCTGCAGTTTGTCATTGATTCCTCTCTGTTTCAATATGTATTCCATGAAGTTTATAATAATGAGTCCCATCAATGAAGAGCTGTTTCTGACTGATATAATATTTTGCATGCCTGCTTCTATGAGAACATGATTGGCGGTATTTGCAATTGTTGCAATAATTCTTGTTAATCACTCCAAAATTATTTATTTATACAGATAAATGAAGACCAAGTCAAACAAATGGACATAGAGAACAGTTTTATTACAAGGTGGAAAGACACTCAGGTAAGTGTCCAGTTAGGCATGGATAAAAGGGAGTGAGGTCTTAACATCTCTGTACTTAGGTGTGGGTGCTTTTCTGTTCATCACTGGGACAGCATCACCCCAGGCACTGCGCACTTGCTAAATCATGCTTGAACCAGGTGCGAGATAAAGTGGCTCAGCTCACGTTCTGGCTCAGCCACCCTCATCAGCTCTCCACAGCAGTTTTCCACAGGCTTCCAGTTAGAGTTAAAACTAATGATGTGGTGCAATTGAGTGATGTAACAGCAGCACTGTAATCATGTAAGCATCATGGGCAATTGGCAACTTGGGCCTCAAGCAGCTACAATTAAGAATTGTAAGAATTCTTTACATTTAACAACTGGTAGTCTGACATCATTGCATCAAAATGTGTGCATGTATGTGGGAAAATCAGTGATGTAGATACTTAATACTTTGGAATATATAGGTTGCCACAGTACTATTATCTCTGGTGATGCAGAATATTCAGAGAACAACTGAACTGAATTTCTGCTGAATTACTCAAAGTTCATGTGTCTGAAATGTCACTGAAGTTCTTTTCCAGGTGACACTTCATTAGTCGCTTTTCATTTTCTGTCCACCATATACTTATGCCAGCTGTTGCAGTAATTTACATCACATTTTCTCTCCATAGGGTTGTTTATATGAGCCCAGTGGAAATCATGTGTCAGCTTCATTCTTATTTCCAACCTTTTTCTGTAATATCATCTGAAAAGCAAATTTTATAACTAAATGAGCCTTTTTGAGCCTGTGCCACTATAATTAAGCAGCTTTCTTCAAAGTAGCTTTGTAATGTTTTTCCTCACAAATGTTTCCATTAGTTTTCTATTCTCAAAGACTAAACTAACTTAAAAGTTGCTGGTTTTCAGAATGTTAATGTTCTTTAAAATTCAGCACTGCCAGTATTTTTCTATAGAAATGTAATCTTAGCTTCTGTAAATTGGTCAAAATGTATCCCAAAGCTCAACTGCTAATATATACATGTATATATATATGTGTGTGTGTATATATATATGTGTATATATGTGAATATATATATATGTTTCTATATTCTTTTCTTAACCTTTTCCTGTTTGGAGTAATATATAAATAAGTAGCATCACTATCAGTACCATTCTCAAAAATGAAGACACAAATTATGTTAGGGTTAATTTGATTATTAATTCTTTATATTTGCCTATTAATAGTATGGTACACCTTCTGATAGGTCCGTAATGTTTCTGCCTTAATTTTTCTTCCTATGCTTTGATCATCACTTATTTTTTAGGAAATATTTTCTGGCACGGGACTGAGATGAATTGCAATCTTTTGAAGATGCTTATGACTATACTAAAAGGGAATTAGAGCAGGCAAAATGTGAGACATTTTTAACTCTAGAAAAATAAAGTAATTTCTCATCCATTAAGATAATTTTATTGCCATAGATGAGCAAACCTAGTTACAATGGAAAATATTACATCCCTTCTCATAAATCATACTCTTCCTCATGATCATAAAATGTTGAATTTACTGCCTTTCTAATTTCCTTCTGAGTTTTATGTTGTTAGACATTCTTAAATAACATTTGTTAGTATTGAGTATATGAAACTGTTACATATGTCATAAATTTGCTTTATCTGATTATTCCACGTTAGCATTGTGTGTATAGCCTAGCCTTCTCTCCAACAAATTTGAAGAGCTGTATTTAACTGAGGTTGATAGCAAGAGCATTTGTTTTAATTCCTTCTTTAATTAGGTAGTGACAAGTTTTTGTTGTGATTAAGAATCATAAATACAGTATTTGTAGTAATGAATTTTTATTTTCTTGATATCTACATATGGCTATGTGGCTGAAATAGTCTGTTATTTGTAATTTTTCATCTCATTTTTAGCTAAGTCATTTTGGCATTACAGTCTTTTTTCATTATTTTAAATTCTATTCATCTGTTTTGATTCAGAAGGGAGCCTGACTAACCTCCAAATCAGAGTTAGGGTTCTGGCAGTTTAGGATACTGAGATACACTCATGTCTTAGACTTTGTAGTCTTAAATGTAAATTTAAAATTTCCACTAATACCATGTTGCCCTTAGTTTTCCTGCTCTTGAATGTATATTTTTAAACTAATGTTAATTTTGTTTGATACGATTCTGTTGGATTTATTCAGGGTTTGGATTTTTCTCCTGAATCTGTGAATTGGTATTATTTTCCTTACTCTAGTTAAATAATTTTAACTGTCCTTATTTAAAATGTTAATTTTTAACAATCAATTTTTTTTAATTTGTTCTTTTTAGGTTTCCCAGGCTGGAGATTTGCTTATTGAAGTCTATGTGGAAAGAAAGGAGCCAGACTGTAGTATTATAATCAGGGTTAGTGTATAAAAATGATACAGTGATTTTTATGAAACACTTTTTCTTGAAGTATATCAGATTTATCTTAGTACGTGTTTTTGTATATGTCCACAATGAAAGTATGAATTTATGCTTATCTCTATTCTTTTAAATATTTTGTTTTAGAATTTGCTGTGTTGCCTATATTATGTAAAAGCTGATTATTATGCATTTTTGCATTTCTGAGAAAAACTTTAAGAAAAATGGTACAATTTTAAAGCGATGTCCTGCTTTAGTTTTAATGTAATATACAACTCCCAGCTCTACATGTGCGACACACAAGAGCATTAACAAGTACACAGTGAATGTTGGTTTTATTTGATAGTTCAGACCATTAAAATGACATTCCTCCTTTCTTTTTGTCTGTGGCTTTCTACTTTCTTTGAGTGTTAAGAAACCAAAGCTTGTTACTAAATATAATAGAGATTTTTGAGCTTTCTATTTAATAGTGTATTTAAACACCTGCATCTCCATGTAGTAGTGTTGTGTTATTTTTTATTACACCCCTCTGGTTTTGTTTCCTTTTTGTTCTGTTCAGCATATGACTCTCAAACACTTTTGTTTGTACATATATAGAAATATTTGTACATAGATAGACATATGCACATAAGACATGCTTTTTAAAATAGGAATAAAAATGGGAATATGCATCGCTAAGATAAAAAAAAAAAAAAAAACGGTGCTTCTCTAATATTTATCTTTACACACCCAAAAAAATATATCAAAGCTTTTTTTTCCCCCAAATATTTCTGGGGTAGAGAAAAGGAATTTAAAGCTACCAAGTTAAGAGTCATCTTAAAAATAGAACTTCAATCTCATGGAACAAAATAAGGAAAGCCTGCTGGAGTCAGATAGATACTGTATGGGTTTCCAGCTCATCTATTTACTGCTGCCCTTTTTTTTTTTTTTTCCCCTTAGGGCAATTGCAGGGAGGAAGACTTTGAAAAAATATATCAGAAATCAGTAATTGAAATGTATTATAAACTGACTCAATTTGTATTACAGGTATCACCTTTGATGGAAGCAGAGGAATTAACTAATGATGTTTTAGGAATCAAAAACATTATTCCCAGCAAAGATGATATCTGGGCTGCTTTTGAGGTACTTGAAAATGGAGAATTAGGTTAGTGACACATAAATCTATGCATGTCAATCAGCTTTTATTATTTCCATTTTTCAGTACTTAATATTATCAAAAGCTTAGTTAAAGACTTTATGGAAACAGACAAAAAAATAACCTTCATGCCAATGTTTTACATTTGGTTGTTGTGGCATCTACATGATTTCTTCCTTCACTTCAGACATGATGTGATGAGTTGTTGTAAACTGCTTATAAACTGGGGCTGAGAAGATGTTCTTTATATTACAGTGCTTTGCAGCTCATTAATCATCAGCTATAGAAAAGTAGGTCTTACCGGTAAGACTTAGAGGAAAACCCTATTTTCATGAGAATGTCAGCACTTGATTTTATAAGCAATAATGCTTTCCAGAAAATTAAATAAGAAAATACATGTCATACTTAGGAGAAAGGATCTTTTCTATTTTTTTATTCAAATATTTAATGTACGTAGGTGAAAAAAGCAGGCATAAAATGTGTAATTCTTTACACACTTCAAAGTGTGTTTTTGGCAAGTGGCATTGTGGTGTATCTAGCAGAATCTTGAAAAATTTATTTGAAATATGGTTCTGCTGCCAACAAAAGCAAATGTCATATGGCCACAATATTCACGAATGGTAAAGAGGTTTTAACGTTGGGAATACTTTATACATGCTGGAGCATGTTTAAAATACTAGAGAATTTTATTGTTAGAGATATTTAAAATAATGTAAAGTAATAGGGATTTTGTTAATTAAAAAATGTTTTGATGACTATTCCCTAAGGTAATCTTAGGGAATTTTTGGAGAATATATGGTGACAGAAATATGCAACATCTATTTGCATTTCCTAGTAAGTTGCTGCTCTTAACTATTTTCATGTTACAGAGCATGACTGTGGACTTGTTTATTTTTATAGTGAAGATACCTATTTTCAAGTCAAGGAAAAAAGATAAGAAAGTGGACAAAATAAGATTACTAAATATTGTTCTAATATTTTTTTATTAGTTTTGTTGTACTTGATTTTCAGATGTGCTTACAATAATTCCTGCAGTTTTACTAATATTACTTATGTACTCAGTCTTGAGCCTGGCAGTATGAAAAACTAGAATGGAAGTGTATTCTCCCTTTCTCAACTTAAATTATCCTGAGCCCTCTTACAGTCTGTTGGTGATGCTGTATAGAGTTGTAATACAGAGTTCATTTCCAGATTCATAGATGTGGGTGACAACTGACAAAGAATGCTAGCATCTGTTATCTTTAGAAGAGTCCTGAAAATTCCTACAAGTGCAGTACAAATCATACTTCTTAAGACTGCATAATGGAAAAAAAAATCAAGTTTTATTTTCTTAAACTTGATGTATGACGCTTACAGGAACATGAAAACTAAACCAGATACGGCCAAGAGAACATAAAAGTAAATAAACAGCTAGACCCCACAACAGCTTCTTGAAGTATTTAGGTGCAGCAACTAATATTTTAGTGGGGTATCGAAATGTTGCCTGAGCTAATGACTGTAGAAGACAAACAAAATTAAGCTAAGAGTGAGACACTAGAGGCCCTACCTAACACAATAAATACGGGCAAGACATTAGAGTGTATCCTACTGAAAGAAGAATTTCCAACACGAAGTGGATATGGTGCACCAGTGTCTTAAATCCTAAACAATCAACCAAAAAGCAAACTAAATTAAATCCTAATTCATCACCTGACTCCTGTCAGTAGAGACTGTGTTGATGAAATGTCTTCTTCATGGATTCCTTTCCGGAAGAATCAGTGCATCAGAACAAGTGAATTATTGTTTCGAAATAAAAATAATGTTGTAATCAAGAGACACTCAGGTGGACTCCTGTGATCCTATGGCTGAACCTAACAGGTTTGCAGAGGGTGGGAACACAGAGAAAATTAGTTCTATAAAATCTTTGGTCCAAATGTGACACTGAAGAACTAAAAGACTACTTGAGTCTTCGCTACTGCAAGTTGATTCTCCTAGTGTCATTTGACGAACACCATCTGAGGCATTTGCAAATTAGTTGATCTTCTGACACATAATGACAGAAAAAAGTTTGCATATTTGTTTCAAATGTACATCAGTAATAACAGTGTCCTTCTGATAAAAATTAATTTTCTGCTTTTTTTCCTGGTGCGGTCTGCTACCTGTCCAGTGCATGGTGGTATTCTGTTTGTTACACTCAATCCTGAATTTTTTTACTTTCTAAGTTTTTGTTTTACTTTTTAATATATACTGTCAGTTTGTTTTACTTTTTAATATATACTTTCCTGAGAAAGCAGGAAAATTAGAATCATATTTTCCAGTAGTTAATGTTGTTTGAGGTGAAAATGATTAGTTTAGGATATTTACTAGCATATGATGACCTAAGTGAAAGAAAGGGTAATTGAATGTTGACTGCTTGCTGTTCAAAATCCTAGAACTGCAATATTAAAAAATCAGCTAAATTATTTGCACATAGAAAAGTTGCAATAATATTATCAAACCTAATGCAAAATATTTAATACCATATGCTTTTACAAAATAGGGTGGATATATTTTTTTTAATAATATGTGATTGATGGATAGTTTGTAAATGAGGTGTGTTACCAGTAAAATAGCTAATGGTTTTCAGCATGATGATTTATGTACCATGTAATCCATGATGGCAGATGGTCTTAAATGTAACTATAAATAAAACAGTAGTTGTTTACTGTGGGAGTGCTGGTGTTCTAGGAAGATGTGGTGATTGCCCGTCTCCTGCCTTTGATTTGTAAAGTTCTCCTTAAAGTGCATTTTCTCTCTTGTACAAAGGCATCAAGTGTTTAAGCTTTATCACATCAGAGTCCACAGTTTCCCAAGAATTCAGAAGTTTGACCATTTAAAACAAAAGGGCCAGAAGGCGTAAATAAAGTAGGGTTTGAGCTGCTATCTACAGAATGGTATTCTTGTTAGGCTGCTTTGGTGTCATGTCTGAATAATGAAATAATTCTATAGGTGGTATCACAGTTCTACAGTAGCATAGCTGTTTTTGCATCCTGAAATAGCAGTGTTTTTTTCTGTCACTTAAGTGTGTTATTTGTGGCGGCTGCTTTCTGAGGCTCTAGTGTTCAGGTGTTCTAGAAAATACGTTCTGCTAGACTGTAGTGCTGGAGAGTCCCAAAGCAGCTGTTGACACTTCATACTCATCTGCCATAGCAGGAATGAAAAGTGAGATTACGGCTGCGTACTTTGCCCTTCAGTACTCAAGGGACATGGGTAGACTGTGTGACCCAACATGACTGTCGCAGAGGTGTGACTTTTCAGGAGCCATACCCAGCTCTTCTCAAAACCTGACCCACATAAATTGGTAGGCAAATGGGAACACAGATATATTGGAAAAATTCCTCTTTGGAGATAAAATTACATTTGAACCCACAAAGCATTGTTAAGGCTTTTGTGGGTTCATGAATTACAGCAGATGCGTGCTGCTGAGCAGGCAAAAGCCTTCAGGGATGTAAGCATGCCTTCCCCCAGTCACATCAGTCTTGTGTCAGGCTGGGCTGTTCATGTGACGCTCAGATTTCTGCTGGAGCTGGTAATGCAGATTTAGGGACTATTTGCAAGATCTTTTCTGCCTTCATTTGGTAGGTGAACTGGGGTTTGTGTGGAGTACTGGCTGGGCTTTCTTGTCACTGCAGTTTTTCAATTCTGTGCTAGGTCTCTAGAGTTTCTCTTGTAGGATGGATAATGCCTATCAAAAAATGTGTGTTTGAGCATCTGAAGTTTTGGAGTGCTCACATACAGTCTAGTCATGCCTTCAGTGGTAGTTTAATCTTGCTGCACCTTTTGTGTAAGATTGAAATACACAGGTGCAAGTTTGGATATTACCTAACCACAAGCAACAGGGAGAAGACCCAGTAAGACCATGTGCTTTTCCCCTCTAGTAAAAAGAATCTAATGAAACCAAGAGTCTGTTTCAGTCTGCTTTGATCAATAACAGACAGTATAATCTATACCAGTTGGAGGCTTTTTTTTTTCACTGTGATCACTCCAAATTCTTTGGTTCTTTGATTGCAGAGAATTGGTAGCTATCATGTTTCATTTTCATACTGAGCATAGGCCAGTATGGCACAGTATAGCTGAAGGCCTCAGTTCTGTTTGATCATATTTAGGCATGCCCTGTAATAGGTCCTAACTTTTGTATTTAGTTTGAAAGCAGTGCTTTAGTGTCTTTACATTAAAAATGTAACAATGCAAAAGAGTCACTGAACATTTGGCTACTGCTTGTTTAATTTTATATTCATTACCTGTGCAAACACTGACAGCAAAGGTATTGTCAGTGAAGTGCCTAATTGTCTTATTTTGAAAGCAGTATTTTTCTTCTGTAGTTCAAAGTCAATGAGACCTTGTTGTGTACAGGCAAATGTAACTTGTGAGGGCCTCTAATATTGTTGGGTTTTCTCTTTTATTTTAATTGTATTTTTTTGTGTTTTGTTTCTTTGGCATTTTTCAGAACGTCCTCTGCATTATACAGAGAATGTACTAGAACAAGTTCTTCACTGGAGTTCACTACCAGAGCCTGGCACTGCATATCTAATAATAAAGAGATTTCTAACAGCAGACATGGTGAATCTCTACAGTGGTATGTAATTTTTTTTTTACTTACTTTTTTTTACCTGGAAATACGAGGATGGCAATTGTTTTCACTGGAGCAAAGTGTCCCAGAACAGCTAAATTACTGCTACTTCATAAAAGTTACAGATTTACACAGTGCTGTGGTGACTCCCTATGAAAACATAGAGATTATGGATGTTTCTTTCTACAAACTGTAGCTGTCCCATTGAAATATAAAAGTGTACAGAAGTTCTGCAGTCAGTTCACACTTTGTGAACTTCTGCTGTGAAGCTTGAAACTGCTCTTATCTAAGACATATTGTTTGAATATAGTTATGTAACTTTGGTATACTAATAGAAATTTCTATTATCTAATTTGATGCTTCCAAACTACTAAGCTAATTTCACAGAATTACGGAATATTCTGAGTTGGAAGGGACCCAGAAGGATCATCAAAGTCCAACTCCTAGCCTTACACAGGACAGCCCCAGGAATAACACCATGTGTCTGAGAGCATTGTCCAAATGCTTCTTAAACTCTCAGGCTGGTGCTGTGACCACTTCCCTGGGGTGCCTTTTCGAGTGTCCAACCACCCTCTGGGGGAAGCTTTCCTGATATCCAACCTAAACTTCCCTTTCACAACTTCAGACCATCCTGTTATCCTGACACTGGTCACCTCACAGAAAAGATCAATGTCTGCCCCTCTGCTTCCCCTCACAAGGAAGTTTTTGACTGTGATGAGGTCTCCCCTCAGTCTCCTCCAGGCTGAACAGACCAAGTGCCCTTGGCCACTCTTTATACTTGAGGGCTTCCTTTCAAGGCCCTTCACCATCTTTGTTGCCCTCCTTTGGACACTTTCTAACAGCTTTAGATCCTTCTTACACTGTGGGGCCCAAAACTGCACACAATATTCAAGATGAGGCTGCAGCAGTGCAGAGCAGGGCAGGACAATCCCCTCCCTTGCCTGGCTGGTGATGCTGTGCCTGATGCACCCCAGGACAGGGCTGTCCCTCCTGGCTGCCAGGGCACTGCTGACTCATGTTCAACTTTCTGTTGACCAGGACCCTCAGGTCCCTTCCATGGCACTGCTTTCCAGCATCTCATTCCCCAGTCTGTCTGTACATCCAGGGTGACATGATCATTTGAATGACATACTCAAGCAACTGAATAATTAGGAGACTATATGGCCTTTAAAAGGGAGCTGACACTTAAAATATAGATCAAGTATATAGTGAAAATACACGGTTTACTCATTGCCCCAGTCTATCTTTTTTTTTTTCCACATAATACCAGAATTTAAGTCTCCTACGTAATATGTATTATCTGCTTTGAGAGAAGTGGAAGTTTAGAAGTTCAAAAATTATATTCTGTTTTCAAGCAGTTGAACTCCTGTGTGCTATCACTGTGTAATGTGTGATGGTAACACATGATGCCTGGTTTAATGTTCATGTTATTTTATCTAATGACTCATTCAAATATATATCTTTTCCTCTCTTTCTCATACATGAAAATGTTATCTTTCCATTCTATATATATCGTCTTGGTTTCAAAAGGAAGATTTATGCTGTTGTGCTTATTCTTCTGAAAGTAATGGCCTTCTTCCACCATGCCTTATTCCTGCAAAAGCAAATTTCACAAATGTGAACGAACCTGAACAAGTGTGCTGTTCATGACTTTTATGGTTGGGTTTCACTGTCAGTAAATGTGTGATAGCAGATCATGAATGGAGAGAAATGGCCTACTTCATTAAAAGCTTGATATATGAACTCCCATCACCTCACTGGGTATGTGTTGAGATACAATCAGAAAAGGGAATGGGTCATAAGGATTGTGTGAATCACTGCTCTAAGAAACACATCAAGATTAGGCTAGTATCAATTTACAAAATGTAGTAAAGGAAAGATCTGCCCCTGTTTGCACTATTTCCTGTCTCCTAGATTTTACATCCATTTGTTCCCCCAGCCTATCACAGTAATTGTTTGCATCAGTTCCATTTAGTTTGATTGTAGTGTAGACACATTGTCTTTTTAAATTTATTGATGTTTTTTATGTTTGCTTTAAAATAATTAAAACCTTATCAAATAAATTATGTTGGTTTTCTCAGTGGTTTGAAAAGGAAAATTTCTGCCATATTGCAGACTTAAAGTGTTGATGTCTGCAAACTCCACACGCAGAGTAATCTTGTGAATCCATCACTACATAGTGTCAGAATGAGAAGATATACAGAATGAAGTTACTGGGGAAGGGATGTTCCCAGTGTTTAGGTTACAAGGCATTTATGGTTATGGTGGGGCTCTCCATCTCAAAGTGCACAGGAAATGACTGCTAGCTTGAAGGAAGAAGGGGAGACCTCAATCTTTTCTGTCTCTTACACTCTATATGTAGATAAATCCTTGTCACTAAATAATAGGGCTGAGGCCAGATGTCCAAACATTATGATTTGAAGTATGGTTTTTAAGAGTGGATTCAACCCATACAAATGGGAAACTGGGTGGATGGATGTCCTCCTACTTTGCAGTAAAATTAATGCCACGGTGATCATATAATGTTTATAATTCAATCCATGAATATTCCTTGCTTCTCTGATTTATGTAATAATCTTTAAGACTAGTTATTATATTCCCGAGGGGTTTTTTTTGTGTTAATATTACCTGAGAGATTTTCATTCTCAGCACTTTCCTCCATTTTCTTCCTGAGTCTGTAATGTTGTTTGAAATAATGTTGGTTCAATAGTGAGCCTAAGGAACAGCTCTTTTAGCCTCATTTCATTTTGGCAACTTATCATAGTCTTCTCTGTCAGTGCAACTTTTCCCATGTTCCTTATACATAGTACATTCTAATTTTGATATTCTCTTCTTGTCCATTTTAAACTATTTTCGCATGTTCTGCAACTGAGATGAGCTCAGTTTTTTAGAGCAGGGTGCTAATAGCACCAAGGTTGTGTTAAATCCCTGTGTGGGGCATTCACCCAAGGGTTGGACTCTATGATCCTGGTGGGTCCCTTCCAGCTCAGACTATTCTGTGATTCTATGATCCAAACCTTGTACTGAGGTCTAGATGTATATTTTCCCTTGTATAGAAACCAACTTTCCTTTTCAAGGAAAAAAGAGTTAGTTTATTTGTATTAATATGTTTCAGCAAATTTTGTGGTGAGTTTTCTTCTTTTTTCCAGCTCTTTAGTTACTAGTTCCTGACAATTTATTCCATAGCTTTTCATGCTTGTTGTAGGAGCACTCTTTCAAGTGCTGTTCAGTAGGGCAAGGTGTGCACTGTATTTTGGCATAAAAGATACTCAGGACAGCTTAATTCTATTTCAAGACCCATTTTTTTCTCCTTACCTAAAAGTTTCTCATATTAAAGTTTTATTTGTTAGAAAACCAAATATTATTTATTTGTTAAATTTACTCTAAATTCTGTGTATATAGGTCCTTGAATTTTTTCCAGTACAATGTTGTATAATGTGAGTGGTAAGTATTGATTTCTGAGAACAGGGGCTATTATCCAGAGGTATTCTTTGAAATGCAAGCTTCTAAACCATAGGTGGATCAATCCTGTATGGATTAAGTGTACCTACTTCCTAGTTGCAAAGTTCTGGCAAGTTTAGCATGTTTTGTAAAGTTTGTGTCTGGAAAATACATTCTGATTAGGACACATCCCTATTGTTTTAGGTTTACTTAACGAAATGCTAGCTTCTAAAGTATATGGAATATCATCAGTTTAGAGAACTATTTTTTTCCTCCTTCAGGCTATTCTAATATTTTTGTAAGTACCAAGTGTTTGACAGATTTGCTGCCATAGGAGTGCTGTGAAATTTAGAATGAGTTTTTGTCATGTTTGCGAGCTGTGTACAGAAATGTAAAATCTTCCAGCTTGGTACAGATGTGGAAGTATCCTGCTACTCTCATTAAGTACTCTGCTACTCTCATCTTGTATAGTTAAAAAAAAAAAGGAAAAAAAAAAGAAAAAAGGGCTTATGATTGTGTGGATAAAGACTCCTATTCTGAACATGAAATAAATATTCTTATTGGCAAAAAGAGAATACATCAGGTTTTTTTAAACTGTGCATGTATATTTGCACTTATAACTGAGGACTTCTAAGTAATTTCTGATTTTAATTGTTGAAATGTATTGATTCTGAATTTAGATTCTTATTTTTTGATATTTTATCATATGCTGCTTCATAGTAATAGAGTTTTGATATCAGATGCTCAAAGACTAAGTGGAGTTTTAATGAAAAAAGCCTATTGAGTACTTGGGTAAGGATGAGATTTTCAATACATCATACACCCCAATACATCACAGTTTTATTTCTTATCCTGAAACTAATATAGTATAAAAGCTAGTGGTATCATTCTGTGACTCCTAAACAAGTTGGTTCAGTGTTTCCTAAATAAATGAATTACTTACAGGAGGTACCTACACTTAGCTAAAAATAATAGGTGGTGAAAGCCAACATATGGCATGAGTAGTAGGCTAGTAGTGTTTGGGGATAAAGGAATTATTATCCCTGCTAATCTGACTCCCTCTTCAAGGTGAAATGGTATTGAGTGGAATGGAGGAGAAGGCTGCATCTGCCTACCTGCTCTCTTCTCATGTCCGCAGTCTCCTTCCAGCACTATTTACCTCAGGGAGAAAAGAGTACTGCAGAATTCTGCTGAATTCTGTGTTCTGTCATAAAGACAGTAGGAATTATTGTCTTTTCCTTTGTTCTTCCTCACTTTAACTACTAAAGTGCCATTTTAATTTAGGTCTCAGTTTATATGCATAAGTCATAGCAGCATGGCAATGACTGTAATTAGTGTTCAGAAGTTTTTGCTGGGGAAGGGTACTTACTGGGAAAAGCTGAGAAAGTAGTGAAAAAATATATGGATATTGAGCAGAATAGGAAACCTAAAAATACCTAGAAGTGGTGGTGAAGTAGTTTATATGTACTAGTAATACTTCTTTGCATTATTTTATTTAGGATTTCAAATTGCTGAGAATGCACTGAGAAATCTGGTCTTTAACACTGAAAGCCTTTGATAGCTCTGGTATTTTTCTTTTTTAAATAAAAACTTTCTCAGTACAAAGTTAAATGCTTTATAAATCTGACTGCAAAATTACTATTTGGGTTTGTGTAGGAGGTGGTATTTTGTTTGAGTGTTTTATTAATTTTATGAAATATATGTGAGTTTGTGTGTATTTTAACACAAACACAAAAATCCAGACAGACTCATGACAAAATCAGATCTTTATTGAAATGTTTTGCCTCTCTTAAGCACAGAGATTAAGAGTATCCATACTCCTGGTTTTCACTCCACATTATATGCTGAAAATATTCTTTGAATTAAAATTTGTTGGTAGATTCTTTGCATATTATCATGCAAGTGAAACAGAGAAGACCTTTTTCCCACCAGTAATTAAAATAATAATGGCATGCATATTTAAGAATGCCTTCCTTATGAATATAGAATATATTAATATGCAATATGTATTGAAATGTAATATATAGTGTATATATGTGTGTATATATATTTATATAATATAATTAATATCATTATTTTTGTATATATAGCATAATACCAAATCAGTTTTACCAATGTAACTTAAGTTCTTCGATATGCAATAATACTTAAAAACTGGGAGCTTGCACTGTCGTAAAATCTTCTAATAAATTGCTTCTTTTGTCTTGGTAGAGAAAAATGAGAAAGGTAGTGTGAAAGCAGGCAATCTGAAGTACAAGGAAGAGCCATCAAAACTTCTGTCTGGAAACAAATTTCAAGACCGTTATTTTGTGTTACGGGAAGGAAACTTGCTTCTGTATAAGGATATGAAGGTACAGCAGACAAACTCTCCAACAAACTTTGCATTAAGCTTTCTTTCTTGTATGAAAAAGAAAAGGAAGGCAAACAGATCAACATTTCTCATGTTAAATGGCAGCTTCTAGAATCTGGGGTTGACGTATAAGATTTTTGTCTTGCTGTTTCACAGGTGTGTTAGTAGAAGGAGTTTGTGTGTGTTTGTTGTTTAGCTGTTGTAGTTACACATCACTATAAACTTTAAAAATTAAAAATAAAGCAATGTTTGATGCTTTGTGCTGACACTAAATTATTTGAAAACCTGCTATAGAAAGCTGCAGCAGAAGTAATACGGAACTTAAATGAGTGCATGCCATTTTTTTATTGGTATTTCACACAAAGCCCTTAAAAATTCAAGCAACGGGGTTCTTATACATACACGTCTCATGATAGAAGAGATTATAGGAAACAATAACTCTCAATACAGTAGGAAAATATTTCCCTGCTTCCCAACAACAATTTTCAGATGTATTCTCAGTTGTCTAAAAACTGGTATTGATATTTAGGTTTGGTATACCTCAGAATTCCATAGAAGTGAATTTAGTCATGATTAATAGCAGGAAGGGTTCAGTTTTAAATATTTTGTGGGAATTTTCTTAAAACAGTGAGTTTGAGTGTATGCAGCTTGTATTTAAGTATAAAGCCAAATAATATTAATTATGAACTATGATTTCATTTTAGTTCCAATAATTTCTGTTTAAAAAAAAACCACAAAGTTTCAAGTGCTTTTTTTTTGCTGACTGCTGCTTCTTTCCCATCCAAAAACTATAGATGTATATTGCTGACCTTCCCAAAGTACTTTTTTTAAGACATATCCCTTGCTAATGCTCTGTGCCTTCTTGTGAAGCTATGGATACAGTCTTAATTAGAATGATCCCAGAATGTCAAAAATAGTGTCTTATAATTTAGTGCTAAAACTCAAATTGGCACATATGTGAGAATAAATTAATATGCCCATAAAACCCTAATTAGTGTCTTCGAAAGAATTTATGACATAATTGCTGTACCACTTTATAATCTCCTTTTTAAAGCCATTCTAATTTATAAAAAAATTGAATTCCCCAACTGACGAGGTGCTTTGTACACTTATTTTTAAATGGCTTTAATTATTTTTTTAATACAAATGGCAATACCATTCAGATCAAATAGTATATGAGTTCGTTTTACTTTCTTTTGAGAGATATTAATCTATCATGAATAATCTTGGTTTAATTTTAGTCATATTTAGAAATGAATAGTAGGAAAGCTTAATATTGCAGATGGAAAATTGTAGTTTAAAAGACAACATGTACTAATTAATTTATAAATTCTCATTAACAGCAAATTAACTTTGTATATGCAGGTGGAGATACATTCTGTTCAGTGTTTCTCTTGTTCAAGAGAAATTATCAAGAATGTTGAAAGTTTCCATGAATACTGTATGCTAAATTACTATATTGTGCTAATTGACTGAAATAATTTACCCTTTTTATGTTCTGTTGCTAAGAGATAAGCTCACAGACAAAGAAACGGCTCCCTTAAGGTGCATTATTGTGAGAAGTATGCAGTTGTTTAACTTAATAGTATGTTCTGCAGGGGTGTTTTTTCATCCTGGCTGTACCCTTCTTTTGAGCAGGAAGTTACACAAGAATACCAACCATAAAACTGTTGTGTGTTTTGTTGTTTTCTTAAGTTCTCTTAAGTATCTCTTTTTTCCCACCCTGGAGTGTTAGAAATTGAAAGCTGCAGAATGGGAAATTGAGAATCCAGGAACAGTAAACACTAGGGAGTAGCTTTGTGTACCGGGATTATAACATTTGTTAAGTTGTTTGGTGTATTTTTTTCAAAATTGAAAGCTAAAACACTTGACCTAAAAGTATGAAAGGAATGTTTTTGTGTTGTGTTAAATACTAGTTTTTCTCTGTAATAGTGTGCATTTATTGTTTCCTTTCAGCGCTTCATCTTCCAGTAACATTCAGTTCTCATACGTAGTGTGGGTGTATGTCTTCTGTAGATTGACTAAAGGTAGTTTGTTCAAGAAGGAGCAAGCAAGGAACTTCAGGAGATCCCTGTCCATCTTCCTGTGCACAGCAGGGATAGCAGCTGAGGTCAGGACGTTGTGCATGGCTTTAATGAGTTAAAGTCTTCGAAAACCCTGAGGACAGATTGCACAACCTTTCTGGGCAGCCTGTTGCAGTACCTGACTGTCCTCATGGGAGAAAGTTTGTCTGTCCTTAGATATAGTCCTCTTACAATATAGGAAGCCTCACTTGGTCTGCTTCGTAACTTCCCTGTAGGTGCTGGGGGGCTGCTGTTGGGTCAGCCTCTCCTCCAGGGCGAGTGCTCCAGCCCCCAGATGGCTTGGTGGGCCCCTGCTGAACCCTCTCCAGATTATTGAGTCTGTTTTTTCTCTCAAGGATGCAAAAGATGCAGTCACACAAGTAATGAGGAAAGGAGGAGGATCGCTCTCCTCCAGGTACTCGCTGTGCTTCTGCTAACTCAGGAAAATGAGACCAGCTTTGCTGTTAGGATACTCTGCTGGTTTATGCCCAGCTTGGCACCTATCAGCATGCTCTGGTCCCTATCAGCAGAACTGCCTCCCACTCTCTATGGAATTAAAGGGGATTTTTCCTTCACCTGTGCAGGAGTTTGTATGTATCGTTAAATTTAATGAGATGCCTGTTGTCCCGTTTCTTTGTCCTGTAGAGGTTCCTCTGAAAGTCTCAGTGTGTCCCAAGTGTTCTCCAGAAACCAGGTGGATTCCTTCTGACTCACTGGGCTGCCCTTTCTGAAGATACCACGAAAAACAAAGCCCTACTCTTCCCATCCCCTGTCCCATAACAGTCAGGATATGTTATCCAGAGACTTCTGGGAGTTGTTCAGAGACATCATTTGCTTTTTTTTTTCATCCTGATTTATCAGCCCCAGTGGCCTAATGGATGAAGCACTGGCTAAACCAGGGCTTGTGGGTTTGAGTCAGTCAGCACAGCTTCACCAAGGGCAAGTCCTGCCTGACCATAGTGGCCTTCTATGATGAATTGACTTTGTCAGTGGACAAGGAAGTGTTGCACGTGCCATTTATCTGAAATTCCGTAAAGCCTTTGACACAGTCCCTCACAATATTCTTTTCTCTAAATTGGAGAGGGATGGAATCGATGAGTGAACTGTTAGATGGATAAGAAAGTGGCTGGATGGTCACATCCAAAGGGTAGTGATCAATGGCTCAGAGTCTCGATGGACATCAGTGACATGTGGTGTCCTTCAGAGGTCCTTACTGGGATTAGCGCTACTTAATATTAATTCATTAATTCATTAATGACACAGAAAGAGAGATTGAGTGCAACTTCAGCAAATTTGCAGATGACACCATTCTGGGGGTCTGGTTGATACACCTGGGCCATCCAGAAGGGCCTGAACAAACATGGAAAAGGATGGGAATCTCAGAAGGTTTAAAAAGATCAAGTGCAAGGTGTTGCACCTCGTTTGGGTCAACTCATGATATCAGCACAGGCTGGGGGATAAACAGGTCAAGAGCAGCCCTGCCGAGAAGGACTCAGGAGTGCTGGTGGGTGAGAGGCTGGACATGACCCAGCCATGGCACTCACAGCCCAGAAAGCCAAACGTGTCCTGGGCTGCATCCAGAGCACCGTGGGCAGCAGGGCAGGGAGGGGATTCTGCCCCTCTGCTCTGCTCTGTGAGACCCCACCTGCAGTGCTGCATCAGCTCTGGGGTCCCAGCACAGGAAGGACATGGACCTGTTGGAGAGAGTCCAAGGGAGGCTACCAGCTTGATTAGAGGGGTGGAGCACCTTATCTGTGAAGAAAGGCTGAGAAAACTGGGTTTATTCAGCCTGGAAAAGAGACCTACTTGTGGCCTTTCTAATACCTGAAAGGGGCCTAGAAGAAAGATGGAAAGGGATGTTTTAGAAGAGTGTAATGCAGCAGGACAGCAGGGAATGCCTTCAAACTGAGAGTAGGTTTAGATTGGATATTAGGAAAAATTCTTTTCTGTGAGGGTGGTGAGGCACTGGAACAGGTTACCCAGAGAAGCTGTGGATGTCCCATCCCTGGAAGGGTTCAAGGCCAGGTTGGATGGGCTCTGAGCAACCTGGTCTAGTGAAAGATGTTCCTGTTCATGGGAGGGGGGTTGGAACTAGATAATCTTTAAAGTCCCTTCCAACCCAAACCATTCTCTGATTTGAAGAAAATTCTCACCATTCCATAGAAGAGGTTATTTAAGAGAGGGCAATTCCATTTCCCGTTTTCCTGTCTCTCTTGAAGAGTTTGTATTCATATATAGCACCACATCTTCATTATTCTAATTGTGTTACAGTTTTGTGATTTCATGTGAACCTTAAGTTCTTAATCAGTCTGCTTCCTGTAATAGTGATTGGTACACTTTGTTAATGGCAAAGAAAGAGGCAAAATATTTTAATGATCTGCTAGAAACTTAACTGTGAAATCAGTCATGTGGCATTTTCTCTTTGGCACATTCCTGATACAATAATTAAAATCTTACTTTGTTTGCAGGCTAGCAAACCTGAAAAAGTGTTGCCTGTCAATTCTCTGAAGCTTTATCTTGGAGTGAAAAAGAAAATGAAGCCACCAACAAAGTAAGAATAGAAAAGAAAATAAACACTGTGTAAAAAGTGTTGTAGTATCATCAATAAAAGGTAGCATAGAACATTGTGGAACAAGGAAAAGTCAAGAAGCCTATAGCAGTATGCTGACTTAAATTATCTCCTGTAATATTATTTGTTCTGTTCCTATATCTGTTTTCATGTTCCATGTTAGCTAATCTGTGCTAGGAAATTACTTTATTGATTGGCTTTTCGTAATCTAAAATGCATTTATTATGTCTTGTGGGTATGGTTGCTCGTAGCTCACTTAGTTTTGTGGTATATGTCCTGCATGTCATTGGTGGACACACTTTCCTTGCACCAAGTAAAAAGAGAGAAGAGAAAACCAGCTAGTCATGGCCCTTATGGCAGTTCCTGTTGTTCGGCAGAGGATTTTCCTTTTTCAAGATCTTTGTTATTTTGATATTTCTGCTAGCTGAAGACTACAGTGCCCTTTACAAACATCAGTGACTATCTCTCTGGAAAAGAGCAGTGAAAAATGACACCTGTTTTTCTCAGATGTTTCCAGTTCTTGTTCGGTCAAAGCTGTGAGATACTGAGACAATGCACATAGGATCTTATCCCAGAGGGAGTCCAGGTTGGCTGTAGCCTTTAAACAGATCTGCTTGAACTTTTCCTTTACAGTTGGCAAATCAAAACACCCCAAAAAGGTCTGTGGATTTCAAAGCTTAGCCACGTTAAGAAAACGTTGGTGGCTTTTTTGTGGTTTTGGGTTTTGTTTTTTTTTTTTTTTAATTCAAGTGCAGAATGAGTAGGAGATTAGTCCAAAATAGCAGTAAAAAGATTATGTAAATGTGTCTTTGCAGGTTTCTTTTACCTTGAGATTTATTTTTAGTCTACTTTCAAAAGAAGAGCTTACCAAGTCTCTTCTGGATCTCCAGAAATGTCTGTTTGTTTCACCTCAGAAGCTTTATTGTGCATCCACTCCTTTTTTGTTTCCCTAGCAATTATTAAATCCCTATAAAATCATGTGATTCCTTTTGTTTATAGTATAAGCAGTTCTTTTCTCTCTGTGACTTCCACACTGTAGTGAACTCTTTACCAGGCAGTTTCATTTCCAGCACCTTTTAGAAAGCACACCCACAGCAAAAATGAGGCAAGTAGTCAGCTGTCACCTGCAGTGCTTTGCTATAACCCTTTGTCTAGAACAGAAAGTTCATTAACTGTGAATCAATTGTGAGAAAATAAGCAAAATCCATCCTCAAACCCACAACTTTATTCTGGATTTGCAGTACAGATTTAGACTTTGCAACTTAATAGTATTTTTCCAAATTAAAAGGACTATATAAAGGTAATTAATCTCTGCAGTTTGAGGAATATGTGCCTGTTTATGGAACTAATTTTTGAAAATCTTCTTTCTTTCAGCTGGGGACTTGTAGTATTTTCTGAAAAACACCAGTGGTAGGTAAACATGAAGTGGACGCTTGGTTTAACTTCATGGTCTAATATTTGTTGCAATATTCAGTTGCAAAATAAGAATGTTTGAAAGCTAATGGACATTACTTTGCTTTCATGTTGCATTTTATTTTTGTTTTTTAAGTAAAGAAACTTTCTTAATTGGTATGTTTGGTTCATATTTTGGGGTTTAGTTGTCTGGCTTCCTTCTGTGACCAGAGGGCAAACAATAGTCATAAAGTTAGAATGATAGATTTTAATCCTGTGCACATGCTTACAATGAAGCACAGGCATTGTCTTCAAAGTCGGTTAAGTGATAATTTGAACTATTTATATATGCCTATTTTTTATAGGAGTGTTAATAATAAATATAAACAGCATGAATGAATGTAAGCACTATTTGAAGTAGTTTAGAAGCCTGTTCTTTAATATGATTAACTGTAACAGGAGTCTCCATTGTTTTTCATATTAATTATGTATTGTTTTCTAGGTATATATGTTGTGATGGACAAGATGTGCAGATGGAGTGGATGATCAGCATTTTTATGGCACAGGTACTAATCTGATCAAAAAATGTAACTTACTCTGCTGTTATGAAAATCCCACTAAATATGTGTATGTTATATATAAGGTTCAATGCTGAAGTTTCTGGAATACTTCATGCAATAAAAATGCTAAAAGATGTGTCTTGGTCCATGAAGACTATGAGTGCTTTGAGAGTTAGTAAGAACATTAGATTCTGCTGTGTTGTAGAGAAGCTTGGTAAAGAAAGACAATTATTTCCTTTGCAGAAAGGTCTTGTGGGTGAAATTCTGGCCGTTGACCTAAAGGGTGTGTCTGCGTGCCCCAATACCCGAGTGCTATTTCTCTGCTCACTAGTTTGGATGCTGCTAAAGTAGTCATGAAAGAAGGGTGTAATGTTTAAAAGCATAGTGGTGTGAACTAGCCCTGTTGAAGAGCTGTGCCAATATGGCTTTATTTCTCTGGTATCCAGCTTAGTTAACACTGACAATTCATTGTGTTGGGTAGGCTTTGTCCTAAATTAAGTGCTTTTCTGCTTGCTACGAGATTGTAAGGAGGGTATATGTTTGAGTGACATATAACACATCCTTGGAAATGGAGTTTAATATTTGCATTGGAGAAGTGGAAGTAAGCAAGATGGGAAGAATTCAGCCTGACAGGAGACTGGAACATGATTTAAGGTTTTAACAGGATTTTGTATCTCTGTCAGATTTTTCTTTTTCCCATGATATTCAAGGAGCTTTGCAGGATATCACTGTGAATAAACATTGCTAGATTTATGATTACCTGAGAGCTTTGTGTTGCATAAAGTAGGCTGAGCACAAGACTGTTGAAATACAGACTTCTTAGTGGCTTTCTAAAACACAGTCTGACTTTCATGGATAGTATAATGCATGTCTTGAAAGTAAGACTTCCAAATTCTTGTCTTATTCAGCTCCCTTAACTGAAGTGACTATTGTTGTTTCTATGGAAACAGCTGGCATACATCTCATGGGAATAACATGAGCAGTGTCACAGCAAATAGGCTCAGAGGTTGTTGATATAGGAAACTTAGAAGTAACTCATGCAAGCTTGGTAACTGTTGAAGTACTTTTGACATAAAACCACAATGAAGGACAGGATTAGGATTCTTGTCAGGCAGATGTAGAATGTTCCTTTGACAATATAGATAAAAAACTGGGAGCCATTGCTCAATGTCCAGGATAATTTTTCCTAACAGAAAAAAAAAAATAAAAAATTCATATACATTTTAAAAAAATTGCTATAAATTCATACTATTATTTTTAACACTTTATTCCAATGAATGAACAGTGCAATGAATTAGCAGTACTACACTGAAAGGGATTTTTGGTTTGGCTTGATTTTTTGTGGAAATAGTTGATTTTTTTTTTACTAGCATTCTGGTCATCAGTAAAGTTGTCAGTCTACAAACTACATGAGAAATGATGTGCTAATGATGCAGATTTAATGTGTTGTTCTTACTGCAGTCTACTACTTGGTTACATAGAAAATCTCCTTAAGAATGTAATGCCTCATATTGGTAAAGCTTGCTATTAGCTCTCTAAAAAGTCTTGTATCATACAGCAGCAGACAATTATTACCAAATTATCCCATTTCTAAACTAGAAAACTGTAAATGTCAACTGAGGGTATTTCTAGTTAGAATTTTCAAGTTGAGACCATCTTTAGGGAAGTCAGCTTGGTTTTTTACTGTGTATTTTGTCACTGTATTTGAACACACATGTTAGAAAGACTGCAGGCAGCGCATCTTTGCTAGTGGAATAACTTAGATTGTAAATTGAAAAAATACTGTAAAATTGGTTTTGAAGTGTTAAGACATTGACATTTAATGATCTTGTGAAATTAAGAAGGACATAAACCAGTATTACTGTGCTCCTCAGTGCTTGAGCAGACTAAAGCTTTATTAGTAATTAATATCAGTAAGATAGTAGTACTATTGCTGTTTTTTTCCTGTTGTCTGATAATGTTTATTCCTGTAGTATAAATAGTTCAGAGTATATAAATAGCAAAGTGTAGGTACTGCTGTAGTCTAGTGACAAGAGTACTTTGATACAGGCAATCAAGTTAACCCAGAGGTTATTAATCTTCCATTTCAAGCTGGTACATACTAAATGTTTGAAGTAGGACCCATGTTTCTTTCAGTTCTATCCTGAAAAGCATGATTCTTGAACTCTATAATAGTTCTGTACAAAATCTCTTAAGAGCATGCATAGCATACAGTTGGAAGTAAATAATTGGTGGACACAATAGTATTTTTCCAGTTTCCTTGCCTTTGATCAGCTGGAGGCACATTATACTGCCATGGGGTGCAGTTAAACAGAGGGGTCAAAACTATGAATAAATACATTTTTTATGTGGCCTAATACGTTGCTAGTATTTCTGATCTACTTTCTCAGAGTTCTATTTTAAGAAATGTTACAGGCACAAAAGGGAAATCAGGCTGCTTAACTGACAGGGGTAGTTTCCTTAGGCTTGCTGGGAATTAAGGCAGACAGTTTTCTTCAGAAGCTGCTTAAAGTTTCTCCATCATTTTCTGGATTGTGTTTGTTTGTTGTATCTTGATCCACAATAAACTGATTTTCGTTGGCAAGACCTGCTCTTTCAGATAATACTTTCTCATTTCATTGGAAGAAAATGCTCTTAATGGTCACTGGAGAGAATTCTTATCACAGACTTTTGCATCACCCTGGTCACACCATGTGTGAGAATTTTTAACTCCATCAAGATATGAGTCTATAAAATACTTTTTCTAAATTTGGAACCAAGGCTTCCAACTTCTAGTCAGCCATCATGAGTCAATAATCACTGATTCTGATGGCTTTATAATGGTAATGCTGTTTCTACTTGCAGACCATCTGCAAGTATGATCATAGTTCCAGAACTGTTTTTTTAAATACAGTCTTGAAGAGACTTGCTTCATGGATTTGCAATCCTGGCTTGCCAGTTTCCTTCGAAGTAGTGCTGATTTAGCTGTAGGCCTTAGACATTCTCTTCAATCCACAGAATTTCATGTTGATGATTTTTCAGTAAAATAGTATCGAAATACCTTTTCCTCAAATCTTTCTGGTTTTCATTAACATTGCTTGATGAGTGTGAGCTCATGTGCTCAAATTTGAAATGTTCAGTAAGTAATTTATGGTTTTTTATTTCCCTTCTCTTCCCAATCTTGTTTTTCACTCAGAGTGAAACTTCACATTTTTCCCCAAAACTGACCTGTTTCAGTCAAGCTAAAGCAAACACTACTGTTGAAACCAGATCTGCATATTGGTAGATTGTGTTTTGGATAACACGTTATCATAGGTTAAGAAATTATTTCCTCTAAATTATTAATACAAATTTTCACAGAATTGCAGAAAGGACCTTTGGAAAGGACCTTTGAGATCATTGAGTCAAAGCTATGACCTAACACCACCTTGTCAACCAGACCATGGAACTGAGTGACACACGTAGTCTTAAACACCTGCAGGGATGGTGACTGGTGACATTCCAATGTCTAATCGCGCTTTTTGGGAAGAAACTCATTCTAATATCCAACCTAAACCACCCCTGGTGCAGTTTAAGACTATTTCCTCTCATCCTGTTGCTGGTTGCCTGCGAGAAGTGGCCGATCCCCACCAGGCTACAGCCTCCTTTCAGGCAATTGTATAGACCAGTCAGTTCCCCCCGAGCCTCCTTTTCTCCAGGCTAAACACCCGCAGCTCCTTCAGCTGCTGCTCATAAGCCTTGTGCTCCAGACCCTTCCCCAGTGCCGTTGCCCTTCTCTGGACATGCTCCAGAACCTCAATGTCTTTCTGGTAGTGAGGGCCCCAGAACTGGACACTGTGGCCTCACCAGTGCCGGGCACAGGGGGAAAGATCACTGCCTTGGTCCTGCTGGCCACACCATAGTTGACACAGGCCAGGATACCATTGGCTTTCTTGGCCACCTGGGCACATCCTGGCTCATGTTCAGCAGCTCCCAGCCAGCACTTCCAGGTCCTTTTCCACTGGGCCACATTCCAGCCACTCTGCCCCAGCCTGTAGCACTGCATGGGCTTGTTGTGACCCAAGTATTGTACCCTGCACTTTGGTCTTGAACCTCAACAAGAAACAAATTTTGAAACACTTGCACATTGAGGTAATTTTATCTTATTTCAGAAACTTTCGTTGGGACTTCTGAAAGCATGCTTCTGTGGAATTTTGAAATTGTGAAACAAGTCAATATGTATTTCGCATTTGATATTTTCTAATTTTTGAGAATAATGAGAATAATATTAAGGAAGGAAGAAAGATGTTTGATACATGACAATTATGTAGAGACATTTTGGTTTTTTTTCACTCAACATTGTGCAGCACTTATGAAATAGTAACATAATTTTAAGCATCACAGTGTTTTTCCCTTTCTCCTACAAGAGTCAGGCATAGTATTGTGCAGTATATAGCTTTTTCCAAGGGAGTTTTACATACCAAAGAATTTTGTGTATTTATGAAATTCCACATGGAAAATAAGGAATAATTTTGTTCTTCAGCATGCAGATATATGGCCACCTGCTGGAAAAGCAAGAAAACAGTCCATTACTAAAAGTCCAAAGATCAGAGGCTTACCACTAATTCCCATTCATCAGGAGAAGAACACTTGTAAAATCAGAGGGAATACAGAAGTAAGTGGGGTTTAATCTTGATGTAGAACTTTTAACCTCAATGCTGTCGTAAGTAGTCCAGTAATAATGAACTCCCTAGAGCTGGATAAATACAAAATGCAGATGCTCTTATTATCAATGCCTCTTCCAGTATTTTGTCATTAAAGGAAAATTTAGGACAATTTAATGTAAAAAAGCTATTGTAGTCTCAACTTACATAACCTCTCTGGCTGTTCAGTAAATCATAATGGACTTTTATTTGTGCTTGGTTTTTTTTTGAGTAGAGATTGTTCATTAGGAGTAAATAAGACTTTTAGCTGGAAATATTATGCACATTATTACAGTACAGGTTTTTTTTTTTAATAAGATCCTTGGAAACTGTCCTGCATGCATATCTTACAATATCTTTTCTTTGGTCTAAAATAACTGCACAGTTTTGGTTATCTACTCTGTGAATATAATGGAAAAACTCAGATGGAACTAACTTTGATACATCTAAGTTGTACTATTATTAGTCTCAAAGAAGAATAAGAGGCTTTAGTTACAACTCTTTGAATAGACTGAGCTTTGTTACTACTTTACATGCAGTAGTGATATATCTGAACCTTATCATATTAGCTTGAGATTACCTTCTGGTATCCACATAGAGGTACTGATACCTGTGGGGAGAACTTACTTGCCTTACTTCCAGCTGAGATAAAGCAGTGGAGGCACTATTCTGCTTGGGAACAGTAGTGGTAACTAGCCTGACTGCAGCAGTGAATAACTGTAGAAACAACAGCTTGGTCCTTCGACTGCAGCAGCATCATTTCTTGCACATTTTAGAACATTTTGAAAGGAAGAGTTAATATGGGGTGTGTTATCACCACTAACAGAGATGGTGGTTCAGGTACAGAGTGGTAAAGTTGACTTTTTCCATAGTAAACCAAAAGCAAAAGGCATAGTGCTTTATGTAAAAGACAACTCCGTCTTGTGTGACGCTTTCTTCCAAAAAGAATTTCTGCTCTGCCTAACTACAAGAGTATAAAACCATGTGAATATAACTATTTTGTAATTTGTTTACAAGTATTTTGTTTAATTTGTCCTTTTTAACCTTCTCTCAAAAAGTATTTTTGCGATTTTTTAAGAAATTCTTTCTGATGCTTTTATTTTCAAACTTCTTGGATGAAAGTAAATCATAGGTCTTGTCAGTCAAAAAACTTCATAAGCCTTAGGTGTGTCTCTTACTTGTTCTTTATGCAAGTACACTTGAAACCTCTAGTACATTCTTTGAGATGGCTACAAATTCAGACATTCTAGGATAAAAGTTTTATTGGATTTTGAGCTTCATGATTAAAAAACCTTAATGCCTTATGGTACTGTATGTTTGGGGGTTTTTGTGGGTAATTTGATTTATTAGGGAGGACTCTAATGTTTTGTACACTGCAACTTTGGGGACGTCGGCATTTAAACTTAAAATCAGAAATCCACAGTCTTCATTATTTATGCCATGACTAGATCTAGAGAATTTTTATGCAAAAGGTATTTGCATAGTTTAGGGAGATTAACACAAAAATACATAATGAAAAATATAAACTAATGCTTTTTTTACATGGAAAGCTAAAACTGAAATGAACAGTAAAATAGTAGTAGAAAGTGTATGTATGATACGGTTTATTAAGAAGAAATATTATATAGCAGTGGAGTCAGTTACAAAAAAAAAAATGTACCATTGGGAAACCGTGCCTTCAGTCTTCCCATGAATTTGAGTACTCCTCCAACATGCAAGAATATCTCAGTTTTAAAGCATTAGTAAGTAATACCAGGAACACGCATTTTCTGAAAGATGCTGGTTTATGGAAAATGGAGGTCTATTTACAGATCAGTGTGTAAACTTTTGGTAGAAATGTCATCAATTTATATAGGCAGGAAAAGAGACGGAAGGTTTTCCAAACAGTGAAAAAAGTGGTATCTTTGTGAGAGAAAGATGACTGGGGGAAAAAAACCTCAAACCCCTATAAGCTCAAAGATACCTTGAAATTGAGTTTAATATTATTTTTTTTGCTAAAATGTCTATATTGAATGTCTGATTTTTTTCTCCATTGTTGGAAGCAGTTTTATTGTGTGTTAGCAAGATAAATGTGTTATACTAAAGCTTTGAAAGACTCAATAACTAAGAATCCTAATAACAAATAGAACCAAAACATTTTGGTTATTTCTACACCACTTGTTGCATTTGTGGATAGTGTGTTTGGAATATGCATATTTCTCATATAGAATTATTTAATTGAAATAGAAATATATTGCTGTGTATCTGCAGTAAGTATTTTATTTTATTTCAAAATACAAGAAGACTGAGAAATGAGGAAAAGCCTTTTCTTTCAAGCACGATCAAATGACACACTGACAATAGGTCACACAAGAAAGGCCTACATGAAGGCCAAAACCATTCTATAATTCTGTGTATCTAAACTAGCTCCTCCCTAGTGTTTGAGTAGTTTTTAATGTTTGTTCTAACATATAGGAGGTATTAAGATTCCATGGAACAAGTTGCTCATATGCTGTGGATGAATAACTCCATAAAAAATGCAGTCAAATTGAACAAGTTCCGCACAGGAAGTACAAAAAGACCCAAAGTCTCTCTCAGCTTTACCTTCTGGTTGTCAAGAAGTATTCCAGGACCTAATTTTCCTTTAGAGCTGCCAGGCTTTTCCACAAAAGGAACGTTTTACCTACTGCCACACCAACTGAGTAGCCAGAATACAATAATGCAAATTTAGATGCAGCATCTGGTTTACCTTTAATTTTCTACAGCTTAAGAACTTGAAAATAGCCCACCAACATGCAAGTTGAAAAAGAAGCCCAGTCTTTATAACATATCAGTTAGTATTTAACAGCTGCTGAAAATGTTTATGTGACTGTTTAAATTTATCTCTCGTATATTTATGTTGCTCAGTCATTATATTATCAAAACTGCAATATACACAGTTGTATTCATTACATCAAACAATTCTAAGTCTTTAAGAGTATATGGATCTGCTGTAAAATGCTAAAATTTAGTCTACTATGGTAGAATGAAAAATTAAATTGTGATTATATGAAAATAAATGTCTTCATTGGCATGGTGCATGATTTATGTAAATTTCAGAAGTATCACTAATTGAGAATATGCTCACTAAAAATGCTTACTAAATGATAATAGGACAATTGTGGTAATTTAAACTGACTTTGCTGTCTCAGCTCTTGAGTAAAATTAATTTTTTTTCTTTAAAGCTTATGTGAAACTAATGAGCAAAAATTGCAATCTAAACATTTTTTTAATATGGTGTGAATGAACTTACTTCTCTTTGCTTGTTTGGTAAGAATTTAGAACTACAAACTGGAAAATCAAGATTTGGTCAACATTATGATCATGAACTTTTGGAAGAAAGAAAAAACTTGAAAGAAAAGGCATCTATTGTGGCACAGTGTTTGGAAAGAAAGGAGGAGAAAGTGCGAAATCATGCAAAAGCACATCAAAACTTGACTTCTGAGGATGATGCAGGCTCAGGGATGCCCGAATTGCACCAAAGACCACAAAAGACACTGAAGAAAAATAAAAAGAAACCAAACAAAACTACTTTGGAACCAGATAGTAAATTGCCATCAGATGTGATTCAGGAACTAAGTACAGTGCTGCAGAAGAACAGAGCACTTCATGAAACCTCCAGCTGATTTTCTGAGCCTGAAGTGTAATACATATAAATACATATTCTTGTGTTATGTACATATATATTTGTGTGTGTATTATCTATTCAAAAGTAGTTTGTTTTGATGTGTCTAATTTGTACAGCACAGAGGAAATAAGGAAATATAGTTTGTTTATATGCAGCTATTGATTTTGTATATGTGTATACCCCATTTAATAATTTAAGACTGAACTGGGAGAACTGATTATGTAAAACTCCTGAGGTTTGAAAGTTTTTCTGTGCAGTGCAAGGACACCAGGATTTTGTCTGGTTTGTTGTTGTTGTTTGTTTCAGATTTTGATACAAGGATTCTAAGAACTGTCAAAAGCTTTTGCTTTGTTTATACTCTGTACCACCTTGTAAATACTGGACAAATATTTTTAAAGGACAAGATATACTCTGAAATTCATACTATCGACCTGCAATATTTTTGTCTAACACTATAAAACTTAGTAACATATGATTTGAAATTCATTTTTTGTTGTTTTTGTTTGTTTTTGTGTTTTTTGTTTTTATTTAAGGAGAAAATTAGTGTTTGCTTCCATAGAATTGTCCTCTGACAAGTTATCATGTGAAAGAATCAAAAGGGAGAGAAATGTAGTAGATGAGACAATGTGTTAATTCTTGTATCTTGAAACTGTGTCTCTAGGATGTACATCTGATTATGACATCTAAGTAATGAGACTGTTCAGGAGGACAAAAAAAAAAGTCTTCAAAGCAGCATCTAATGGGTACGTGAATTGGAAGAATAGCACCATCTCAGTGGGCTGAAGTACTTTTCTAAACAGGCCTTGCTTAGCTCAGGGTGACAGAGGCAGGCTTTTCTATTGCTCTTTGGACAGAGCTTGCTTGGTGCTAACAAAGTTGCTGGCCTGCCATGAATATTTATCATTCAAATGAGAAATTAATTTGTTAATAAAAAATGATCCCCACACAAACAAATCAGAATGGTACCAACACACTCAAATAAGAAATGCCAAATCCTAAATGGGAAAAGACATTTACCCCCCTCTTTAACATGAGGACAAAGGTAAATAGTACTCTATTCGCAGGGACTAGGAAATGCTTGTCCTACAACTTCAGCACTGCTCTTCTGAGTGTGAGGGATAGTCCCAGGGTTGAGAGAACAGCCTTGCCTGCTGCTTTCTGAGTATGTAGGTAGCAGTTCCTGAAGATAGTGATGTAGCACAGTACAGCTACTTTCATTTTTAGGCCCAGAGTTCCTTAAATTTAAAATACAGCATTGCTTTTCAAAACAAAACCTATTCAAGGAATGAAATTATTTTCAGTTGTTTTGTAGATTTTATCTTCACTTACCCCTTGAGACTGCTGATTTTACTTTGTTCTGTAACACCTGGATGGGCAAAAGGCACTGCTGTGCTGAGGCTGTTTTCAGGTGCTGTAGATGCTGTCTGGTTGAGCAGCAGGACCGACAGAGCAGAGCACTAATGAGCTCACACGGCACCTTTGCTTCAAGGGAGGCATCAGTAAGAGCATCTGCTTGTTTTTGCTGCTGTCACTTTTGTGGTCTGACTAGTCACACTGCCACAGATTTTCACCAGCCTTTTGAGAACTTACTGATGCCTTTAGTCTTTGATTGGAATTGGCCAGATCTCTTAGAGTAGGAGAGAGGAAGCACAGGAGCAGTATGCTCACTTATTTCCTTTTCTATTTTTGGTAGTCACAGGTGTCGTAACATTTCTCACATCATTTACTTCTATTCTTGATTACATTGAGCAGCTTAATTGGAAAAATAATTTGTTTGATTGAAGAAATTAGACAAGTGACTCAAATAATGTATCTGGCAACTCTGCTAGGAAGCACAGAGAAAATGAGATCAAGCTCAAATATTTTATAGTAGTATTTATTATTCTGGAATGTAGCACTGACAAAGCAAGTCTAGTCTTTCAGACTTTTGCACCCACCTTATTTGACCAGTTGTTGAAACTGAAACAAGTTTGTAGATTTTAATTTTCCTAGTGCACTATTGACTGTTTTGCTACCTTCACTTTGTAATTCATCCTCTTCTAATTATTGAGGCCCTGTCTCAAGAAAGCATATCAGCCTGAACTCAAATTGTATTGATTAAAGCTGGTGCTTATTGTTAATAAACACATTCTTAAATTCTGATTTGAATTGGGGCCTAATGCCAGCAGGAGAAATTGCTTTATTTTCTGTCAGGCTGGACTTGAATGTAGTATTTACAGTTGTACTTTTATTTGCAGATATTTCTCAGTATTGAGTTATGGTTCTTATATTGTTTATCTTTTTATTGGGACCTTAAGAATGACATTCACTTCACTGCTGAAAGCCTCATGCATCATTTAAGCCACTACACTAACGGAATAAATGGAGCAGTGGAAGGGTTTTGTGCATTGAAGTGAATATATCCATGAAGAAAATGGTCTGTGTATTTTTATTGGTTCTAAGGACTACAGAAATACTTCTTCTATTTCAAAACCATGTCACAGGTATAATATCTGTATAACTGCTGCTAAGAGGCCATAAAAATCAAGAAGATGTTTAGTAGAATGTGTTTAAATTTGGTGTTGTATGTATACATGCACAAACACATTTGTGTGCGCATTCACAGAGGCACACTGAATGGTGACAGTGTTAAACACAAGTAAAATTTATTTGGGGAAGTAGAAATCAAATTTGCGATTAATTATTTTAAATAGGAATCTAACTTTTGAACTAAACAACCGACACATTATTGTTGCACTACACGTTTCAGACTGATCTAAGACCTGCAGAATAAATGTGGTTTGTTGCAGTATCTTAATGGCTGCTGATCTTTTGTTGTTCCTGCGCCATGTTGAGGACTGGTATAGTGTAATTTTTAGAGAATTGTAATTGGATAAATGCTATTTCTCAGAACTAGGTAATGGATTTTTTTCAGAAAAAAATCAGTAAGAATGTTAAAAAAATAATTTGTGTCTGCGTATATGAAAGCTACTGAATAATCTGGTAAGAGCTTACTTTCTCATCTGCAAAATGAAGTTAAATGGGAGACTGGTATTTTATGTATGGGCCTATAACAGTGAGAAGACTAAGACTAGTATCTTAATAAATCTTAGTAAATCTCAGGTTCATCATTACCTTGTGAAACTTCTGCAGTCATGATAGGTAGGTCTAAAGTTTACATGTAACCATTGTTTTTGTTGTTTAACATAATGCCTGTTTTCTGTTTGTGTGGGTTTTTTTTTTCACATTTTTTTAAGATGGGTGAGGGAAGCAGCTGAAAACACAAGAAGAAATATGAGCTAGATTCTTTGTTTTCTTTTTCTTTGCTTGAGCTGGATATTGTCTGCTATTTTAGAATTTTTCTTCAAAACAGAGCTCTTTCTGAGGTGCTATTTTGGGATGCCAGTTTAAAAGAGCAGTTTGACTAACAGGTTTTGTGCCTCAGCAGAGGCTGCTTTAGTGAGGGGTTGATTTCACCAGCTGGGATCTACAGAGTGTGTTCATGCAGACCTTACCTTTGCTGTGTGACTCAGGTTGAGATGCAATTTTCGCATTAAAAGGTTTTGCAAATGTTACCTGAGAATCTGTCCAGTGGGGAAAGGATATCCCCAAAGATTTCTTCAGTTAATGGGAAGGCTTGGCTGTATCGTTGATTTTTGTTTCTTCCCTGGGAAGAGCTCTGGGCTGTTCTGCCTAAGGCAAGTTGTTAGGATGCCTCCAGCTCTGTTTGCCAGAGGCACCCCTGGGGTGCCTTTTGCTGTCATGTATTGGGGTAGTTTTAGACTGCTCTGGAGATACAGGTTTATCTGAGGGTAAAAGTTACAGGAATTTTATCTCACTGCTATGATTTTTCTCTCACCTGATACAGTGCTGGCACAGTTTGTGTTTCTGTGAGTGCTGCCAGGTTACCACCATCTCCGCAGCTCAAATTCCAGATTAAGAAGTCTAAGAAAAAATTTATGTGCTCTTCTGGGGAGGGGGTTGGTGCCTGCAGGAGTAAGTAAGGGGGGCATCTCTCACTGGCTATGGCACTTTGTTATAGGCCTACCCTGTTATATCACCTCTCTGATTTTTATATCCTGTTTTCCAGTGCAGTCTGTTTCAGTGGGAGAGTCAGCTGTCAGACTTTGCTTGAATTTGAACTAGAACAGCTTCAGTTCTGCTTGAGTCTAAATAGAAATTGAAAAAAATATAGTAAAAAAAGAAGTACTGACTCAAGTCCCTTTTTGGAGCATAGAATGCTGTAAAAAATTCTTTTGAGTTGGACTACTTAAGAGAAATTTTTTGGATTCAGTAAATTACATTGGGAAGGCTGAACTTCATGTAGGTGGGGTAGAAACAGACTACCTTGATAGATTGAATGTATTCCAAGTTGAATTGTTTGCAAAAATATGTACTAACTTGCAAAACTGAGCCTATTGTGGCAAGATTGCCTGGGAAGATTCAGGATTCTTCAATACAGTATTCCTGCTTCTGAACCACTGGAGAGATTGTCTGTGCTGTCAAAAAAATGAAGCATTTGTCAAACTCGCTGTTTCTTGAGACTAGACTGTTGTATGTAGAAAGGCAGAAAGCCTTGCAAAATTTTTTCAATGGTTCACTGTCAGTTTGGAGATTGCAGTGCTTTACTTGTGTCTCCACTGAAAATGGGGTCCATCTGCAGTTCAGTTAAGGGGAAAAACAATCATAAAATACTATTTTTAGCTCTTACCATTAATGGTTTAGTTATTGTCTTTGGTGAAGTTTCTTTGAGAATATTCTTGTTAAGCTTTGCCACTCATCTTTCACTAGAAATTCATGATGATCTGTGGTACTGATGAGGAAGAAGGATGTGGATGTTAATGCCAAATAGACAACTGTATCTTCCTGCTTACCTGTACTTTCACTACAGTTCAGAATTTTGCGTAGTCTACCTGACCTTACTTGAGCCCTGTCTCTTTTTGCTCTAGACCCTGTTCTGTGTCTTAGACTCTGGAATATCCTAATATTTAAGGTATCTTCTATATACACTCCCACTCTGGTCTAATTTATGGTTCAAACATTAGCCACGATTTCTGATTAGATCCCATGACATCTCTGAATATTTTTTTTTGCCTCTGTTTGCAGATAGTGTGTGCATTACAGTCAAGACCATTATATCAAGGTTGCCTTAACCTTTTTCTTAAGTCCTGATAGAGATCTTCTCAGTGCTACCATAGAGAAAGGGATTTTGCTGAAGTAACCTAGAGAGATAGAGAGATTTAGATCTTGGCCAATAGGTATTCCAAAGTTCTGTAACCCATACCTATAAATGCCTCTGAAGCTCTTCTACATACTTATATTTGTAGTCCTCAGCCAATCAGAAGGCAAACTAAAGCAAATGTACTCTCTTTGCCTTTTTAAATTATTTTAGTTCATTTCCTTAATGGTCCTATCATAATTGCTTGTGCCTTGTAATAACACAGTTTCTTGCAAATTATACCTTTGGCTATATAAAGTATTTTCTTTCAAAATTTAATTAACATTTTTTTTGTCCAGTACTGCAATTTAAGAACTAATAGGTTGAGGTTTGCTCTATGTAGAAGTTTTATTATATTGTTTTCTCCCCATCCACATTTACAATATGTTTCATTTAAAAGCAGATAATTTCTTTATATTTTACTATTTTGGCTATATATATCTATTTAAATTACAGCATGATTGAAATATGGTTTCTTCAAATAGATTGTAGCCATTAGCCTTTAGTTTATTGTGTCTTAGTAATTAATGCTTGTGATGGGTGTCCAGCACTTATGTTTGCTTTCAGATTGTCTCTTTTTTTCCACTGTTTACTCACTCATCCTACATACTGGGGCTGTTAAAGCTCATTAGATGATAAATATTTTAAAATGCATATAACAATTCTGAGGTCTTCCCAGGCTGTTGCTGGTAGAACATTTTTCACAGGAGAATCCTTACAGGCTTTCCTTCCAGGGGAAATCGGGTTTCATAAGAGATGACAGAACTTTCACAGAGGAGAATGTGTCTTTGAGTCTTGGTTAAATCACTGAGAACAACAGTACACTTTTTCCATAACCTGGAGATAGTAGGATTGGTTCCCTTTCTGTCACTTCTTGATTTTATATAGCACAGCTTGGCCAGGTAAATGAGGTTTGAAAATGTTTGCATAGGATCTGTTCTAAGAACTAGAACACAGAAAACCAAATATGAAGCATCTCTAAAATAGCAATAAATCTGACCATTAGTTTAAGAAAGTTTCTGGGTTTACTCATTAAATAGAAAATGCATTTTCACTGTTTTTTTCCTTCCAGATTTTAGAGAAAATAGCTAGCTTCATTAGCTTGAGCTTTCAATGGATTTTCAGTATTAGTAACCAAGTTTAATTTAGAAAGCTTATTTTTCAAAACACAAATCTTGATACAAAAAAGGTACTAGAGGTAATTTTTTTGTAAAGACCTTTTATAAAAGTCTGCTTTCCCTTTATACTAGCTACAACATAGCAGCGTTAACTTGTTTAGTTCTCTCTGAATGGTATTTCTGGGATGAATGCATATCTTGTGATGATTATTGATCTTTTTTAATGTCACTTACGAAAATAATTCAAAAGTTTGAATTCCACCTATGACTGAATTAATAAAAAATGCAAGTTTACATTATTTACCATTTACTCTTGGGGTTTGCAAAAATAACCTGACAGTATTACATAAAATATTGCTATTGAGATTCAACAGCTCTGAATATGTTTAGTTAAATATGCAACCTTGATTGTTATGGACAGTGATGAGAAATTAGTTAGAGAAAATCTTGATGTTTCTGCAGTTAGCAGTTAATTTATCTCCCTTTGAGTCTCTTGCAGCCATCTCTTCTTTCTCCAGACTACTTGGGTTTCAAGAAAAGATATTAGCCTAGAATTCAAAATGTACAGCCAGAAATTCGTCTTGAAAATTTTATGACACAAAAAAAAAACCCCAAACCACCCACAGCAAATAACCTTCCTCTTTAATGTGTTTGCAAAAGCTTCCTTCATTGAATTATTTTTGAGAGCCATTTAACAAAACAGAGGGAGGACACCCATGCTGAAATTCCAATCAATTTTGCAGTAGATGAATGTTATTTGCCTTAAAATAATTCTTTTTCCATCAGATGAGTTATGGTGATCAAATGTTTCAAAGTACTTGACTTGAGGTCAGAATTCAATGGCAAGAGGTTGCACCTGTGTCTTGCTGAGGACTTCAAAAGTGAATGTTGTCTACATGGTTTCATAAAGTTTTTATTTCAGTTATTGTAGATATCCTGAGGCAGTTCAAGTTAGTAGAATTTAGGACTCTCTATAATTCCTTCCAGCCTGTGGACACTGTAGTTCTGTAAAGAACACAGTGATTTTCCACTTTTGAGCATGTGGTCTGACCTGTACCTGAGACTTGCACTCCTGAGCCATATCAAAAGCATATCTTATTAGTAAGTAGATTTTTTACAGTTTTTGAGTTTATTGCCACTCTGGACTCTTTGAGAGAGACTAATGAAATCTATAGCCAAATAATGTTTTTTTGTGGAACTAACCTAATTTATTTTCTTGATATATTTTGAAATGAGCAGCCACATTTTAAATGCACAAAGTTTTTTGTCCAGATTTTCATTGACTATAACAGTGTTGAATTCTCCTTTTGAATGTTTACCTTAAATAGAACCTCCATCTTCACAGATACTGCAGATTTGATGTGATTTGGTTTTTTTGGCTAATCAGGCATGTCATACAGTCAAATGCTGGATAGGCATAACCTGGTATGCTTGACAGTGTAGTAACAAACCAGAAAATGTTAAATCATCTCATGTATTACCAGTTGGTAACCTTTTTGATAATGCTCTTACATCACTTTGGTTTTCATAGTAAAACTTTCATTACAATTAAAAAGTGATTTGAAGATATTTTACAAATCCACTAACATTATGCATTCAGGTTTTACATTCAGGTTTCTGTTTGGGCTTTTTAAGCAGACATTTTAATAGACAGGCACAGCACTCATTTTTTTTTCCTGTTTACATTAAGCAAAAGCAGTGAATAGATAAGAAATGTTACTGTATATACCTTATTTCACCCTAATACCTCCATTTTCAACATCTTCAAATATTTTTTTTTAAATTTATTAAATAAAGAGTGGTCAAATTGTTTTCTGGTGCACTCATGCTCCTTGTTATTATGAAGAGAATCTTTATTCTGGCCTGTTGTCAGCTGTTCAGAGATGAAAAATAAGTAGGAAAAATTAAAGACAGGTCTGTTGCTTCCAGAAGTACAGTATGGTGTATACTGCTGCTTTTTATAAATGTTTTCAGCTTCTTAGCTCTTGATATTCACCTCTCTATTCCCTAATGTATCATTAGTGAGATGAACACATAAAAGTGGATCCTTCCCTCATGGCCTTACAGGACCCTATCATAAAATTGTAAACTCACCATTCAGGTTATCTCATTGCAATTAATGAACTGTGAAAAGAAATTGCACAGTGAAAGAATGTAGCTGTATTTATGATTAGGTCTTAAACAGAAGGCCAGTTTATATGCTACTTGGATTGAAAAAATTACTTACTTTCTCCCACTATATTTTCATTATCAAGATAAAATGTCTAGTAGGCCGACAGGAGTAAAAATTCTGAATGCAAGCAAAATTATATAGGCTTTATTCTGAGTAAAACAATGTCCCATGAACATTGCTCTTTATATATTCCATTTTCAGACAGTAATTGTAGTTTATGGAGAAGCTAGAGTTCCTATCACCATCTGCTTTCAGTAACAACTTTTGAACTAATATGTAGACTAGAAACTGTTTTCTTTCCCTGAATCAGAACCTTTTGTCATGGATTTCTAGAAACAAATTGGATTTATATTTTAAAAGTATTTTTAAAATTTCTTTCACAATCAGTTAATTGACAATTAGCTGAACCATGAGAAAGCTTTCCCATGAAGGCTCACACCTACCCCATTCAGCATGCCATACATTTTACACAATTGAAGAAAGAGACATGTTGCCACTTTTTATGGTCCTTTTAAAGACCAAATGCTTGTTCTTGTGCTCCCTGATGTTTGATTCCACTTTATTTTAAGTTGTGGAGCTCCAGTTTCCAGCAGAAGAGAAAAATTTCTCATCAGAATGTTGCCCTAAACATTTAGAGTTGAAGGAGGTGTGTTGCTTTAGAGAGGATTCAGAATAAGGTGATCAAGTGGTTTGACAGCAATAAAAGTTCCCCAGGAAGCTCCATCTGCATCTTCAAGAAACAAGTAAGATCATCTCACTCTGATCTACAGTTTGATTCAGGCCCCTAAAGGCTAATGTCCAGCACATTAGGCATGTTATAATTGAACTGTTGAGAAGCAGAATATTAATGAACTTGCTTCCCTTTGGAAGTAATCTAGGTTTCTCATTATTAGCACTGCCAGCATTCTTGTTCTTAGTGTCTAATCGACGCTTAATGGCTCTCTCTTGGTGTCTCTAATTTTCCATAATTAATGTGCATGTAAAATGAATCTTGTAAATAATGTGTTATATACCACATGCTGATTAATGTAAGCAAGCTATTATAGGTTGCTTATTTTTGCCCCTTGTGGTCTCTGGATCTCATGACTTTGCATTAACTTGGAGCTGTGAGGGAAAAATCTACCAGGCATCTCACCTAATTGAAGCATAAAACCCAGAAACAATGAAAAAATTCTACAGATAAAAGAGATCAAGTAGGTTCTTTGTTTGTTTGTTTGTTTTTCCACACCCAACCAGTCTAGTGAATAATAGATTGCAGAATTTTCAGCTGATACGTGCGATTGTTTTACAAATATACATCTCTAAACTGATTATGTTCTTAATATGTAAATGTCTTGCAGGTGGTCTTTGTGACTACTTACCAAGACAAAAGGTGTCCACACTTGTAATATCTAGTGAAATTGTGAAGTACAAATATTAAATTTTATAGCTTGTTGAAATTATCTTGAGGGACTCTGTACCAAAGTGGATTTTTTTTTCCAATTTTAATTATGGGTTGATTTTCCAGAAAATTAAATATCAGGTTCACTAGCCAGAAATTTGTTTTAGATTAGATAATCAAAAATTTATCATTTTTTATAATCTTTTGTACCAGTCTCTACTCTCCAGTGCAGAATGCTGGCTTAGATTGTTGTATTTGATAACTGTGATTAAAGAAATAAAGATTTTCTCACTTTATTTTTTTGCTGCTGTTATTTTGTATTTAATCCTGCTTGCCTTGTAAGCTTTTCTGAGTTTAAAGAACTTTCAGTGAGACAGGTCAGGGAGTCTCAGCCCTCACAGAAAATAGATACCATAAGAGTATCATCTTTTAATGGTTACATTTTTAATAAGCTCTTCTCCAGCTGCTGCTTATAATATACAGTCTGTTTCATGGAAATCAAATAGAGTTTTCATTTTTTCTGATTGAAGTTAGAAAGGGCTTGCTCATCAGAATTCTGTACCAGTTCTCTTTTTTCATCTCTTCATTTATCACCTGCCACTGGAAATTACATGAAGGTTGAATCTAGGTCCATGCAGCAATCTGGCAGCTAGGATGCCTTATTTTGATACATTTTTCCATACAGATTCAAATAAAGATGAATTTTAAACTAGAGAAAAACTTAAGTAAATATGGATTCAGCTTAATTGGAGGAAAACTTATGGGGCTCTGACTACAACAAAGCTGTCTATAAGTGTAAATAAATGGCAGCCCCCTATTTTATGTCTATTATAAACTTGAAGAAAACGGTTGTCTAGCAGACTGGTGACACATACACTTTTGTGCTTGTACATGTACATTTTGAATGAAAATACTTAGTCATGGCACTCCTCTTCACCGTTCATCAATTATTTCTATAATGCTAATGCCCCTCTGCTGCTGTGAGTTGCTGTGCATGTGTATATTAAATACATTTCGAACCTGCTGTTGTTGCCTTGTGGTTAAGCTGATAGCAGGTGTGCTGTTGAAGCCAAGTGGATTGCATAATCCAGGAGTGCCAACCTGACCTATACTACTGGCTCCATTTTTTCCCTTTCTTCGGGCTCCCCCTTCCCATGCTTCCTAGAGTTACAGGGAGAGAGGTTCCTTCAGTCCCACTGATGCATTTCTAGTGTCAGATTAAACGAGGACCTCTCTGTTCTACACAGACTGGGGAATGGTCACACCTCAGTTTCCAAAACATTGGTGGGAACTTTATTGGCATCAGACACTAGTAGTGATATTTTTAAAACAGCAATGCAGAGATGAGAGACAAGTGCCTTCACTTTCTTTTTATAGTTTCTTGAAGTTCTTCACCATAAAATGAGTCAAGAATGCAACCCATGTTTTTCATGCCATAGAGATTTTTGTTGATTTGTGGGTGACAGGGAGATAGAAGATAAAGTTAACCATCATTAATGCAGTAATGGAGAAGAGCTAAATATATTACCTCAAACACCACCACCCCCACACAAATTCCCCTGCCTGTAAAAAAGCAGTGGTTGTTTATGAAACATTTTAAAAAACTTTTGTCTCAGTTCTCCAGGAGTGTTAAGTCCTGTCTTAAAGTATTATAGACAGTAGTTAATCAGTGGCATTAATCAGTGAGTACTTGAACACAGAATTATTCCGGTAGTCTTTGAATTATATTTAAAGTTTAATGAAAAAAATAAGTAATTTGCTAAAAAATTGCATTTTTAAGCTGTTTTCTTCAAAAAGTTAAAGTGTTACAAATCAAACCTTAAATCTAAATGAAAGTCCAATACCAGCCCCATGTACCAAAGTGAAAACACATTTTTTATGTACATATAAGTGTTAAATTCAAGTTCAACAAAAAAACCCATTTGTATCTTACAGAAAATTACTATCATCCTATTAAAATCAGGTCAAGGGAAAAATGGAATGGAATTCCTAGATAAACCTTTTTTCTTAATCCCTGCAATGTAATTTGGAGATCTGGTGGTAAGTATTTGAAGATGGAATGTTGATACAACTTTTTTGCTTTATTATAGTTGCCTTACAGCACATTCATCTCTGGTGGTGCCTTGCAGTGACCTAATACGAGTTGAGGTCTGAATGTGGAGCAATCTAGATAGAAAACACCACTTCAGCTGGGAAAAAAATAATGACTTCGCTCTTGGAAGGCATTACAGTGAAGGACTGAAGCTGATGCTTGTTGCTCTGTGCTGCTTATCTGATGTATATTTTCTACAATTTCTGCAAATTCATAACCTTAAAGAAAGGCTTATGTAAAGTTTTGAAAGGCTGTTTCCACTGTATGTAGTTACTGCCAAGAATCAATTTATTTTATGGTGAAGGGCCCTTAAAACATATTTTCTCAACTCTCTCAACAGATAGTTCAGGATAATTGAGTCAATTGGAAATTTAGTTCCTTTTATTTATGCTGAATGTCCTGATCTTACCTTCATCTAAGAAAGATTATCTAGACTTGGAATACTGGCAATCTGCTCTTGTAGAGCAGAAGATAATTTTATTTCCTAGATTTCTCTGCTCTTATTTAAACAATAACAGATGCAGGTAAGTGGAGGTCATCCACTGCTAATATGAGCAATGTAGGATTTATCCATTTTCCATAGCTAATTTGGACACTAAACAGAGTTAGTATTTTCTTTTTCTGTTTTTTTCCCTTAATAGTGCACCACTGTTACAAGGAAATACCTTTCCCAGCTACTGAATTTCTCCACCACAGAATGGATGGTTAATGGACAAGATGATTCTGACAGGTTTTGAACTGGAGGCAATTCAGCTATTACAAAACTAAGTAATATTACCCTGCTCCATTCCCCCTTGACAAAATCAGTAAGTACAGTAAGTATAAAAACAGTGTAATACTCTGTAGTATTAAAATTGATAGCACAGGTGTTTAAAATAGTTTAGAAAAAATGTGCCTAGACATTATTTATATTTACACCCTATTGCTTCACATGTAGTATCATCATTCCACATGCATTAGGCAAATAATCCTGAAGTGCAGAGAAGGTCTGTAAACCACCAGAGAAAGTGGTGTATGAAATATTTTGAGGCAATTATAGTGCAGATTTCCAGTTGCAGATTATAATGTGCATTCAGGCTATGGTCGTATTTAATACATCACAGGCATAAAATTTGTGTTTTGCTAAGTCTTACATGCAGAGAGGTTTTCATCTAGTTTTACTTTATAAATAATGAATGAAGGTGAGATAATGATGTCCTACTATGATTTGGTGTGCTGGCAAGGGTGACTCATCAATCCTAACTCACCCCTGTGGAAAATAGCTTCTTGGATAACTTCACAGTCAAAGAGAAACATTACACTATGTACAGTATTTCAGCACACTTCCAATTTAATGTTACTTTCAATTCAAATTAGAAAAGGGGAACTTTCTGGCAAATGAACAGTTTTTCCTAACTAATGCTGAATGGAAAAAAGAGGAAAAACAGCTATTGACAAGTGAAGATACATATCCCACCATATGGATTCTAACACTTTAATTATATTGTTCTCTTTCTTTTTATGGCAACTTTTAGTGATAATAATTTTTCAACTAATTAAAGACCAGCTGCTACTTAGCAAGCTAGGCACCCAATTAGGAATCCAAAACCTGGTAAACAACCTTTACTGCCAGACAGCTAGTTGAATCACCTCCTGTCATGGGCATGGAAGTCTTTTTGTAGTTTTTATAAATGCACATTTTGGTCGTATTGACTGACTCTGCTGAATGCTCTTCCTAGAGACTAGCAGAAGAATCCATCATGTTAACTTATTTTTTTTTCAGGACAGCCTGCAACACCATGTGGTTTTCTATTTTTTAAATTTTTTTTTAAAGTTTGCTAAAAATTAAAAACATTTTTTTTTTTTTAGAAAAAGGTTTACTGAGCAGAAAAACAGATGTACTTCCTGGATGCAGACAGCACTTTGCCTGCAGCAGCTCCCAGCTACTTAATGATATTTAGAGAAATTATCTTATTTCAGATTGAAGTCTAGTTTTTCCATGTAGTGTACCATCCATATGAATGCAGCCCATGTTTTTCCTGCCTAGTGCTGTGGAGTTAAGAAAATAATCCATATATATATTGCCTTGACTTTGTTTATAAAATATTATCACTCCAAAACTCTTTAGGACCAGCAGTCATGGAAAAGAAGTCTTTGAAAATTGTCCTGTTTTTCTTCACTGATCACTCTGATACATATGTTTACTTCTAAATTTAGTGGCAGAGACAATGGGAAAAGGGAAGGAATTCTGCAGATGACAGAACATGAATGTAAGTTCAGGTGCACAGTTTTGGAAAAATATAAGATGACTCATATGAAAATTGAATGATTCATATGTATTCCAGCAAACCATCTTTGGTGTTGTAGTAAGGATAATAAACTTCTGTTTTATATACACCCGTGCTCAAAAAGACAAAAATATTAGCATATATCAACATAAAATGACAAAATGTATCTGCAAAATGTAGTTGTGAACTTTTCTGTCAATCTAGTGCTTACTTAGCTAGTAGTGAGGGGAAAAAAAATCATGATTACCAGACCTAACAAGAATTTTAAAATCATGAGAGAAAAAATTGGGAAATCTTGGGTTATTAGGTTAAAAAGGAAGTGAAAGAATTTGTAAAGGAACAATAAAAAATTTTTTGTAAACTTGATATCTGAAGACTTATATTTCTTAGTTTTACTGATGAGAAATCAGTCATGTTTTCACAGCAGACTGACAGCTTCAGATGAGAGAAAGTTTCCTGCACAAATGATAGCCAGTTCCTGTGGCAGCTGTTGCTTTATTGCCTTTGCTCTGGCTTTGGAGGTCTGTCAGCACAGAAGGTAAACTTCACAGAATGAAAAGTAGATCTTTCAATAGAAGTCCAACATAGTAAACTTTGAAATTATAAAAGGAAAAAGAAGTTCTCAAAACAGCACCATAACTCTGTCAAAAGGAATAGAGTCAAATGATGATATTAGAAGAAATAGATACTTTTAGGAACTATGCAAACATCTTTTTTTTTTTTTTTTTTTTTTTTTTTTTAAGGGAGAGAATTGAGTTACTTTGGAGAAAAATACGGATAGATACTCTTTTGTGTTTTTACTGGAAAATGTATTTTCTAGCATCAAGATTAAAAAATGTCACAGATTTTCAGTCACAAGCATGAGATCGGGTAAGTTTTCCAGGCTCAGATTTTCAGCTAAATGCCTTTCTTGCCCTCATCTTATGCTGCACTCTACATTCTGACTTTTTTCAAGAAGAATCAAGATCATCTCATGTAATATTTTCGCCCTGTTCCTGCCACATGTAAATGGTTAATTTTACATGGCTCTGCCCACCTCTCCTGCTAGTCTTGATCAAAGTGACAGAATTGCTAGCAGAATAACTCCATTTGTCCTTCCCAGAATCAACCTGGAACCAAGGACTCTCTTCTGCTACATATAAGAATTAGGTTATCAGCACCCTGCAACCACTGCCCTACTCTGCACTGGTTGAGCTGGTATTTCAGCCTATAGCTCTGCTGGAAGCTCAAGGTTTTGTTATGCTGCTGAGAGCTTTTTTAAGCCTTGTCCCATAACAACAGACTGAAGGAAAACAAAAAAGCCAAAACACACACATAGGCAAAAGTGGTAGAAAACTGATACTGGGATTGTAGTTTTCCCTTTGTGGATGAAGCTGTTTTCATGGATCTGGGACAGCAGACATGGTGATATTAAGAGTGGAATATACCTCAAGCAATACACTAACTTCATGAAGTTGCACTGAAAATCAGCTAGTAAACAAATTTCTCTTATTTAGGATTAAATTAAAGCTGAAATCAAGGTGTAGCCATCAGAGCTGGGTTGGAGCTTCTCAAAGATGTTTTGAACAGCTTTCTTTTCTGAACTGCTTTAGCAAATTACTTTCTTTTAACCCAAATAGAAGTATTCTGAGCTTTTGTGAGACATTCATAGTATTAATTTTACTGAGTATTGTGAATGCTAAGCAGCTGTTCTGCAAAGTTAAATAACTTGGCCGTTTCCCAGTATATTTTTGTGAAGAATTGATGAGCTTAGAGTACTTTATGGATTGTCTACTTGTTATACTTAATTTTGTCCCTTTTCCTTCTCTTAAACCCAATGAAAATAAATCTAAAACTGTATCCAAGTAGTATGCTTTTACTTTGTATAGGCTGTAAAAAGAACATCTAAGCATTAGATGTTTCAATTTAGTGTTGACTTATTTGATTAGAATTAGAATTTGGTTATCTTCTCCCATCTATTCAAATTGACCATATGTTATAATCTGATTAGTGAGAGCTGTCTCTGTTGGAATTAACATGCAAATGAAACCAAATGCCAAAGTCAATAATACTGATTTTATTTAAAGTTCTTTTGAGTCATCACCTTTATACAGTCCAGGTTCCAAGTATACTCAGGGTGGTTGCAGATGTTGCTATCATTTGGAGTAGCATGTGTATAAGCAGTTACTTCCTTTTCCATAGTTTGCCATAGTGGGGAGTTTTGTCCAGATGCATTAACCAGGATGTTTTAACCAGATCTTACCTCTGCTAAACCTGGAATTAGCACCTTCCTCTTGTGCTTATTTCAAATGCTCACTGTGGTGGCTTAATTATGGCAAGTTCCTTCTATGGCTTTAACAGTGTTTTGAGACAGACAACTATGCTCTGTAAGTCCTTTCACCTTATGAAATTGGGACTATACAGGTATTTCCTTTTTACACTCAGTGTTTAAGTTGGTAACTTTATCTATGGGTAGCCTTTATATTTAGAAGTGGATTTTTTTTTTTTTTTTTAATTCGTTTCATTGTGGCTTTGCCCGGAAATTTCAGTCTTTGTGTTCTAGAATATGTAGAAATGCATGGTATGGAGGTGGGGGTGATGGTGGTGGCAGAAAAATCAGTAATGATATATATTGAAAGGTGAATTCAGCAGTACAGTAATGCTGAAGTTGCTCTCTAGTAGGAGGAGAGCTGTTCAAGTTAAATGCAATCATTTTACTGTTCCTAAAACAGTTAAATCTTAGGGATTTTTAAGTACCTCAGCACAGGCCTGTAGAACTGGAAGGGGCCTGCTGTAACACTATATCCAGCCTCCTAAAATTACTTGTGCAAAAAACCCCTACAAAACAAACAAAACCCCAAATCCAAAACATAATATCTTCGTCTTCCCTGACACTCACACTAGAGGTCCCACACTGGCCACACTAAATGGTAAAGCAAAGACTAGGGCTGCTTAACCTAAAGTGGCACTATAATGGGAACAGGGAACAGAAAGAAAATGAAATGGGTTACCAGTGGATCACATGCTGAGCTGACTGTGGGAGGTGTAGTGTGCCATGTTCGGACAAGACAGGTTTCAAAATCCTTTTTTTGTGAAAGAGAGGAAAAAAGAAATCCAGACTAAAATTTTAAATGATCAAGTAATTTCAGTAATGACCTCGAGATCCTAAACCCCCCAGCATAACCATTCATTGTGACCTGCCTTTAGATACAGGCAATCTCCAGTGTTTCATAAGAAGTTTTTTCCTGAAGGAAAGCAAGAAGAGGAGGGGAATCCTCCTGCAGTGGAATCAGCTAGCTTCTGGCATTACACAGAAAAGAGATTAATCGTCATGCTGCAAAAAACAAATGAGACAGCACAACTTTCCTCGGGTGATTTCAGCCTTCCTCCATTATTTCAAATATGCATGTACAGGGATTTACGTCTGTGTGCAGATTAGTGTGGAAACAGAGGTTTGCGGTCACACTGCAAGTACAGCTTGCACAGCTTTGGTTTTGTTTCCATGGGTCTGACAGAAATCATTATACAAATTATAAAAACTGTATTTCATTTGTGGAATAAAAGAAAATAATACATTACAGTATTTGTCCAGAGATTTGCATCAATTCCCTGTACAATGTCTTTTCATATTTTTTTTTCTGTAGGTGGCAAGTAGGATTGGCATCTTTTTCTTTTTTCCTGTTTTTAACATTTATTTTTATTTTGATTTTTTATGGCTATAAGAAGATAGAAGGTCTGCTTACCCAGGCTGGGAATGAAGAGGCTGCAGTTTCATTTGGGGCCCCAGATGCTAATTATTCACTGACATTGTTAATATTTGTTTTGTTCTTTTAGACACTATTGATGAATACACAAGCACCTTTATTTCTTACTTTTCCGGAAGAGAGCAGGGATTATCAGCCTGCAGCAGGAAAGGAAGACTGCCTGTGCAAGATTCTGGAACACTGGAAATGTATTAGCAGTGCTTGATTTTTTTCTCGAAGGTAGCAGGATATGAGATTGACTTTTGACCCTCAGAGGGAATGTTTAAAAACATCAGTTATTTTAGTGCCCACTTTTTTGACTTACTGAATGCTTCACTAGGAAATGGCTTGTTAGGCACTCCTTATTGAAGGACGTCTTAACCTGAGCTGCAGTTTGTTTGTAACAGCTCTGGCTGATAAGCTCCCTTTCTTTCTACCAGAATTCTGAAGAGTGCTTGCAAAATGTACAATTGTTTCTTTGCTCAAGCACAACTACTATTATTATTTTCAGGATTTAAGTATCTTCACATATTTTGGACATCTTAGTCTGGGTGATGCAGTTTTCATTCTTACTGTATTTCAATAGGAACAAAGCCAAGTCAGGATTCAGCATTGTATGGTGCATCTTCCAAAATTAGAATAGCCTGCAGGTGATTTAAGGTAAAAGAATACAATGAAAGAATCATTTATATATGGGAATTCAAGGATAGTTCTTGAATATCTTTATAGTTTTTGTATCGTCACATTATTTTTTTCACGTTATTTTTCCACTGGATGAAAATATATTTAATTTCTTTATGATAACAATGACAATATATTAATCTTTATTTTTCTAATAATCAAGTGGAAAATATTTGTTTTTATTTTTGAAGAAAGTTTTCCATTTCACTTTTCTTAAAAATGCAACAGCAAGGACAACAAAACCTCTATAGACTGTTAAATCATTAGGAAAATGAAAGAAGTGTGGTCTACCAAGAAAACTGTTCTCTTGTTGCAAAGTATGTCTATTCCAGAAAAATTAAAGGGAATAAAGTTCTAACTTAAGGTTTGATGGAACCTCAGCATTTGCACTTTATTAGGAATATTTTACCAAGTATTTTTCCATTCTGAGGTCATAATCTCTCTGCATTTTGATAGAAAGATAGAATAAAGGCATAACAAGAACTATGGATTCCTGGAATTCAAAAGGTGCAGCAATATATTAGTCATTCTTCTTCCATATAGGAGTAGTGCTAGAAGTTCATAACTGCTGTAAAGCAATCAAACCACACAAAGAAATTACTGAACAAAAAAAGAGTTCTGCTTTGACATGGATTAGGAGAAATTATCTCTTTGTAATTGTTGCTTTTTTAACATACGCAAGTGACAAGTGTTTGGTACATCTGTTCAGCTGACAAAAGAGCTTTACGTTTTAATGCTTCTCACTTGTCTCTACAAGACAGATGAATTAGAAATAATAATTCCTTCTGAAGCCACCATTGTCAAATAAGGTAAAAAAATTCCTCTCATTGAAGTGTGTATCATATATCTGGCAGGTAAACCCAAAGAAACTTCCTGCTGTTATTAACTAAATCCACAGGAGACAGCAGGGTTTGTAAGATGTATGACCTCGGTACGTTGCTGAAGCACAGGAACTCTACCATGCTGTTGAGTACAATACCTTCACTTTTTTCTTTTTTTCCTGATATGCTATAGCACATTTAGCAGCAGCAGGATTGATATTGCAATCAGTGTGAGATTCTTCCAGATTTCAGGTCTTTAGAATTATATAGAAGGCTTTAATTTGTTTTTTTTTACGAAGTACAGTAAACAGTGTCATGGTGATTCACTTGTTTTCTTAATCATTGCTTTTCATGTAACACACATTGACTACTTTATAGTCTGGATTTTATGTAGTATCATACTTATGCAAAATTAACTGCTATACAAGCTCAGTGGTAACCTGAATGTCTGATGGATCATTTCCTAAGCACTCAGATATCACTAAAAAGACTAACATGACAACCAATAAGTGAATTATAGAACACAGAATGTGAAGACAAAGGAGGAAAAATGTATTTCAGAAGCATAAAGTCATCTCTGAAACAAAATTATAGCAAATGTCTCTGGAAATAAACCTGGCAGTTTTCAACTGTACTGAAAACTCTGAAATATCTCCTTGAGCTCTCCAAAGATGCTCAGATGAGACAGAGCAACTAAATTGGCATCAAGAATTTTCATCTGCTGGCCTTACTCAGTGTCACATCTGCAGAAACCCACACACTTATCAGACATTAAGACAGTCTAAACCCAGCAGACTATCTAAACAAAAATAAAATCAGAGATTCAAGAAGTGATACTTTTCATTGTTGTTTAAAAACCCAACCAAACAAAAAACCCAAGCCCACAAAGGTCAATTGGCCTCAGCAATAGAAATACAATGAATTCCTGTTTCCAGTTCTCTGACCTGTGCATACTTTTATCAAATAGCAACATTTTTATCAAACAGCAGCTTTTTTGTCAAATAGCAGCATTTTTGTCTCTTACTGCAATGCAGTTGGTCTTTCAACAATATGTAATAATTGCACATCTGTCTGTCCAAATTGTCATGCTTGGTGGAATATGTGAGCATTGTAACCTTGGTTGTGTGCATGTTGTGGTGCTGCCTGCACAAGAGCTGCATGCAGGAAATGCCTACAGGGCGTTCCTGAGCTATTTAAATAATTATGACCCTAGAACTTTTCCTTGAAAGGTTAATTTTCACTAACAGTGTGTTTCTTCTGAGCTTTGTCTTTCTCTTCCTTTATTTTTTTATCCTTGATTGCTACCATTTTTATCTCTCTTTAAATGTTTTTATGCCTATTCGTGTACTTTCCATTAAAATTTCATCCTCTTTTGTTGCTTCCTTTCTGACTCCTTTTGAATATACATCTAAACTTCAGTCTCTACTGTTATTTTCTTAAAAGCAAAATCTGAGACCTTTTTGCTCTTGTATGAAGATCAATGGGAATGTCTTGCTCCATGACAGAGTTTTAAACTGTGAATTCAAAGTTTCCCTTGAGCCCTAAATCATCAGCGTCAAGAAAGGCAGTATTTCACACATACCCCTATTCTTTGTATGTCTTGTTCTTTGCTGACAGTCTTAGTTTCTTTATGTCTGGTGAGTTAAATTATGATCCTTATTGGAACTACTTTCTTAGGTTTCCAAAATCATAGCTTTCGAGCCCTGTCTTGCTCTTTCCCAGCACTGAGTCTCCCTGTTGTCAGTGGGCAGTTTGAACTGGTCCTTCAAATTAGAGCTTCAAAGAAACTGGTACCTGTGCTGGCATGCAAGTGCATTGGTGTTTGTGGGAAGGAGGAGAGGTTGAGAATCAGTGATTTGATGCAAACTAGGAATATTTTTTCTTTTCCTGCAAGGTGTAACCTGTATATTTGTAGTAACCAATGTTGTATCAACCATATAGGCAGAACACCACTGAGAAAATATAGGTGTATTCTGCATTCCTCTCAAGAAACAGTTAAATAAAAAGAGTGATTTACTTTTGTGGTACCTGCTAGTTTTCAGAGATGGAAGGCAACTGAAATCTGAATGCAGTCCTTTGGGATGAAACCCTGGTTTCCTTGAAGGTGGATGAAGTGTACACATTGGCCTAGCCAGGGACCTAATTTTGATTTCTACTTTGCCCAGGAGGCGTACAGTGAGAATAAAAAAAATTGTTTCAGTTTAATCTGTGCCACCAGGAAGTGTGCTGAATTTTCTACAGTTAGAATAACCACAAGCAGAAAGAAAGTGTGAAAGGACTAATCAGTAGTGTAGGAATGAATGCAGGATGTCATGGCACAATATGAAGATAAAACTTACATGAATGTGTGATATGAGCAAAGGCCACAAAGAGCCTTTTCCAGTTGCTTCTTCAGCTGTATCAGAAGGAAATACCTAAGAAAAAAGAAAGTGTCTTTGTGGAGCTTTGCTGAAGCCTCTAAGGTGTCCACATGAAGAGTGTGGCAAAGGAGTTGGCCAGCAGTATTGAATGTTGATAATGAGAAAATCGAATTAAACTCAAAGCTTATTAGCACAATTTTACATTTGCAATTATTTACTCTATGTAATATATATGCATATACATACATATATACTTATTTATACACCTATGCATACACACGTATACACACACAGCTAAAGAAAAGCCAATCAACCAACAACAACAACACAAGCAAATCAAAACCAAGAACAAAGAACAAGCCCTTATGGTGCCAAAGCCACCTCTGTAAAGCAAAGCATATGGTTATGTTGGCATGGTAAAACCCCTCATGAAAGAATTTAAAATTAAATTGCTTATTTTGTCATTCTTAAATTTGTGTTAAAGCAGGATGGTCTTAATCTGAGGGAAATACAGGGCTTTTTAATCTTCAGGTTTTGAAAGCAAGACAATTGTTTTGAGCATATACACTTGCCTTAAGAGATGAAAATGCATATTGCATTGACCAAGAAAGCAAAGGGAAAGAAATTTACTCTTATTCTTTCAAATGAGTGATGTGAAGAGTAGAAGGAAGGACTGCACATCTCAGTATGGTGTTTCCCCTTTTTACAGGTCACTACATTGTCACAATGTGACACTGGCTTGTATTAAGCTTATGATGCAATTTAATTCCCCCATCCTTTTCTACGGCATGTTTTTTTTGGCTAGTCATTTCCTATTTTGGTGAGGAAGATTTTTAAATACAAGCACTATTTAATTTCAGGAGAGCAGGTCATTAACGGTCTCAAAATGCCAACACGGCCACTGAAAAGTAATAAAAAACTTCTGTTATTTTCATTTATGACTGAACAAGAAAAATTGGGCTGAATTGAAGTACCTATTATTCAGTTTGGCTGTTGGGAAATTTAACAGATGCCCGTCAGGCACTGCAGGTTGTCTAAGGAGTTAATGGAGTCTCTGAGTACATGACTAACATGATCTGCCAGGAATGAAATAGCTGAGAGTCATCCTGCATTGGAGAGGCACTAGGTTATCTTTCCAGCTCCATTCTGGTGCCATGTATGAAGATATTGTTGCTATAATATGCTATGGCCTAAAGATGAACTGAGGACTTCAGTGGTGCTCAGATCCATGCAGCAAAAAAAACAGGTGCCTATTTTCTTGGACTTTTGTCTCCTTTCCATATTATTTTTAACACTGTAAAAGAATGAGGTAAAGAAAGAGAATTGCCAAAGCAAATTATCAGCTTTAAGTATAGAACACAAGCAAAAACAGATGCAAAATAAATAATTTTATAAAACCAATATGGTTTTTTATTTGATAAAAAGTATTGTATTATTTTTCCTGTATTTAAAAATTATTCCTTTAATAAATTTTATTCATAATTAATGAGATAAAATTTGTGATCATTTTTCTAGTGTTCAAAATTCCAGAGCTTCTGGCTTGCTTTCCTGGGGTATGTAGGTCATATATTTTCTTTTATCTAGAATTTGAATCATATTGCTTAAGTTTAAGAATCAGCATGATTTTCATGCCATCCATGGTATGATTAATGAAATTTTCAACATAATTTTCATGGCAAAGTTTTTGTCAATTATTTTTTTATTTATGTGTAAAATTACCCGTCCTTAACTAATACTGCTGTGAACTTGATTATATGGGCCAAGAGTACCAATATAAGGAAATTTTGTATTTAATTCAATAAAAATGCATATAATTTTTTTTTCATATGTATTTAGGTGCTTTAAAAAGTATATGATCTCTTTTTTCACTAAAACTTGCTGCACTTGAAACAATTGAAATTGGCTTCCAGTTAAAAGAAAGTAACTTTATTGCTTTTTTGCTAATTTTTGGTCATGATTTTCTCATGTATTACCTCAAAGCTGCTAGAAAACATGATAATTTGAAATTAAGGTAATTCAGGTTTTGGGCAAACCTGCTTTTAGAAATTTTATTATTATGAGCAAGGAGAAGTTTATTTTCATGTGTCATATATTTCTGCAGAGTGGCAAAACAGAAAAGGAAATGTCAGGGTAAGCACAGGTTTATACTGAGAAACCTAAACATTTCCAGCAACTCGTTCTGCCTCATGCTGTTCCCTTGCTCCAGCGTGGGGTTCATCCCACAGGCTGCAGTCTTCCACTAACTTTGCCAATGTCCTTCCCATGGGCTGCAGTTCTTCACAGACTGCTCAAGCATGGGTCACCTCCATGAGATGCAGTCCATGAGCTCCAGTGGTAGATCCTCCAGGGGCTGGAGGAGGATGTCTGCTCCACTGAGGCTCTCCTTGGGCTGAGGGGAATCCCTGCCCCAGTGCCTTGAGAACCTCTTGCCCCTCCTTCTTCATGGACTCCACCTGGGTGTCTGCAGGGCTGTTCTCGATTTCTCTCACTTCTCTCTCACAGCTGCCATGCAGAATTTTTGCCCTTTCTCAAATATGTTTTCCCAGAGGTGCTGCCATCTTGGTTGAGGAACTCCACCATGCCCTGTGGTGGGTCCATTGGAACTGGCTGGAGCCAGCAGTTTCCAGCCATCCCACAGCTCCTCCTGCCAGTGCCTGGACACCAGCACCAGGCAAGTACAGCTGCATTCACCCAGGGTGATGGACACCAGTGGTCCAGGCTGAGGTGCCACCAGCAGCAAGAAGGTCCTTCCTTGGAAGGAATGAGAGTGTATCCCACTGATCTTACGTGCTAAGATGACAATTCTCTACTTCTTTGATGCCCTTATGTTGAACAGGTAAACATACAGATAAGTTTATTTATAGGGTTTATTCTTGTGTAATCTCTTGTTTTCATTGGGGCTGCTTGAATATTTAATGTTAAAATATATTAATTATGCCGGAGTGGGGACCTTCATTTTTTCTCCTGTTGCTCAATACCATACAATGCCAGGAGCAACGGGAGGGCTGCCATGGCCCTCACCAGCATGGCTCCTCCTGCACTTAGAGTTTGTTCCCTGGTCAAACCTTAACTACATGCTAAAACACCAAGTTGCAAACCGGGCTGAGTGCAGGTAGCCTCTGAGAAAAGAGAGGTTGTGGAGTCCTTTTCCAACACCTGAGCTTATACTGTTCCCACTGATTTGAGATTTTACTCAGTATTCTATTGTTTCATGATAATTTCATACTGAATAGTTTACAGGTTCCGCACAGCATTACCAGGACATGCTGAAAACTGGTGCTTCCAATTCATAATTAGAAAAAAAAAATGGGACCTTCAGTCAGAGATTTAAATAAATTATTTGGAAACTGCTGCATTGCAATGTCTGTGAAATTGCTTCCAGGCTTTTTAAAAGGAGCTTTTTCACTTGAGTTTCTGTTTGGATTTCATGCAAAGCATGTTCATTTATCTACAAATGAATCCTAATGAGGAGCCTTTCAGGTTTCATGATGTGCAAAAGATTTCTGCAGAAACGGAAGCCACTTGCATACAAATTCTTTCTTACCATGTTTCAGTGGTGGATCCTCTGATACCAGAAATGAATTTTTCACATCTTACTCCTCAAAGCAGTTGGTAGCTTAGTAATAACATTTCAGCACCTGCAAATGCCATATTAGAAACACTTTCATGGTTCCCCCGCACCCCTGCACCAGGACTCACTTGCTGCAAAAATCTTCAGGATTTTCTCTGCAGTCAATTTTACACTTTGTAACCCAATCTATCAAGAATATTCCCATTTGTATGGCAATATAGCCCTGGACTTTCTGCAAATTTTAAAGTATTTATAGGGATTAAAGTAAAATTATATTTTTGCTGTGACAAAAAATAATATTCCCAAGTGTATTTAACCAACAAAAACCATTTCTTTCAATAGCAATGAGCATATTTATTTTGATTGTTGCTGTATTTGCACCCACTATTGTGTTTTTGAAAAGGTTATGTGTGTTTAATGGTTCAGTGGCAATATAAAAATTAAGATGAATAGGAAAATAGATGACATTACAGATTTAATTGATATTTTAACTCAAGTTTAATCATTTATTATTGTTTATATCAGATTTATTTTCGTCATAGTCCAAGCGATTGCATGATTCTTTATATATTTTTCATATGTTAATTCCACCTTGAGAAATTTGACTCATGTTTCCTTAAATGCAAGACAAACATTGTCTCCTGGTTTCTACCACGTAAAACGACAAAGAGAAATGAATAAAAGATACACAGCCCAAACAAAAAAACGTATTCATGAATGTCATTCCCTTTCCCTGCAGAGACAATCCAACAGTCTAAGTGCTAAAATACTGTAATATGAATCCTAGTGTAGATATGTAATTCCTGCTAAAGAACTTTCATGTTGTAAACAGCAGTCTAAAAACAGAATGTTGTAAATTACATGTCTCAAAACAGAATTTTATGACTGGTTAAACTAACTTGAAAAAAAAGACAAAAAAGTTTTGTGTGAGGTACAGATAAAAAATGTTTTATTCTGTGCTGTTTAGGTACATTTTTTCTGTATCTGCTTGATCAAATTCTTTACTGAAAGAATTAGAATTTTAAATAGAATTCTATCATTTACAAAGCAGTGAAATCAAGGAGCCCTAAAATATCTACCATCTTAATGAAAATTTTTACGTTTTTTTTAGTGCAAGAGAGTAATTATGTCAGTACCTGTGCAATTCAGAACGCACAAAGTCCACTTTCCTTTTAAAATCTTTACTCAAATGCTTTTCTGTATTGAGTTATAATTACCTCTGCACTTTTGTTATTGCTGTCAATATTGTTTACCTTTAGGTAAAAGGTTTGACTCCCTCTAGAGTGAAGAGTAATTTGGGTTATCCTCTTTTCAAAAATGCATGGTAAATAAAATTATTTGTATCACCACTCTTCCAGACCTCACTTGAGATACCTTTGTACTGCTTTCCTGTGGTGCTGCCCCTCCACACAGAATTAGGATTTCTGATGAACAGCTATTTCTAACATTTTAAATTTGGCCAGATAGAAGTACTTTTTATCAGTGTATAGGTCACTTCAGATTGCAATTGTGGCATCCAATCTGTGGCATCAGATTGCAATTGTGGCATCCAGATTGCAATTGTGGCATCCATGTGCAGAATGTTGCTATAGAAAGAATCATTCCCCATCTCCTAAGCCCAGCTGCAGCCAGTCTCAGAGCTTCATTATATTTCTTCCTCAAGAGACCTCAGCATGTTCATGCTGCCTGCTTCTCTACCACTATGCATCTCAGGGTTTTGATCCTAGAGTTCTCCTAGAGATGGACTGCTGGTCATACCCCACATGGCTAGTTTTCTGGCATTTATGCTATTTCAGGCATGTAATTCTCTGCCATTTGAGTGTATCAAAGATTATGACAGTTAGGAATGTTAACTGAAATTTTGAGAATAACTAGAATCTGTACAAATATCCATTTTGTGTGTGGTATTTGTGCATTTATGGCAGGTGTTCCATCTCCCCTCATGATACAGCTGTCTATCTCTAGATCCAGAATATATTTAACTTCCTTACTGATTCCCTCTGCTGCTATCTCCTGATCCTGCTCCTGTTCTTTGGCCCATCCCACTGAATCACCAGTCACTTGCTGCTCCTTACAGCAGCAAGGAGCAGGAGTTTTCCTTCACCCTCGGGAAGAGGATGGTGTGTAGCTGTATCCCATGTGGCCAGTGAGTGGCCAGCTGGGCTGTGCTCAGGTGTGTAGGTCCTCAAGTTTGGATAAAGCCTTTGAGACTCCCCTGTCAACAGTATCAGACCTGGAAAACAAGATCAAAAATGTGTGCAGATGTGAGGGAAAGGAAAGAAACAATGATATCACAGGAAGTTAATTTCCTGAAAATACAAGGTTAATACATAGATGGAATATCACCTTTGTATTAGATTTGCTTGATGTTTGTAAGATTTATTTTCAAGAAAAGAGTCAAAAAAGAAAAGTAGGGCTGAAAAATTTCTGTGTAAGAACATTTTCAAAGACTATACCTTAAACATTTATGAAGAGAAACCAGGAGACTCCACAGAAAATTCAAACTGTGAAATTCTACAACACACTATTTTTGGAAGAAGAGAAAAGTCTCAATTACTCTCATTTCAGAATATGATCTCTTTTTCATAATCACTGTCAGGGTCCCCCATAATACTTATTTCAGGCTTTTTCTGAAGAATATCACAAGGCACATAGCAAAGAATAGCATTTATACATAATTAATTACCTGATAAAGTATCCCTTTGGGCAGTGATCCAAAGGGAATTGTGAGATGCTACCTAAGTAGACAACTTAGTAATAAGTACAGTGAGTGGAAAAGTTAGCTTTTGCTATCTTCAGGTACTTTAATTCCCCCCCTCCCCCCCCCTCCCCCC